>OY740777.1:47188232-47791227 GCA_963513935.1 Aphrophora alni | reverse complement strand
AGCTCCTAATTCAATAGATGGAGATAATCTTCTACTATCTATAGTTATTAAAAATTCACAATCACATTTTCAAGAAAGTGTATGGGGATATGAGAAATTATTTTATATTTTTAGTCCGTTTGAAAAATTTAATTTAATTAATTATTATTCTTCAAATATATTCCTATACAAATACAGACAGGAGGAGATGTAGCCTAAATTTTAGGTTAATTGTTCAGTTGAGAGGACCAATCTTCTAAATTTTATGTTTAGACTGATAACATCAAAATACCATTTAATATAAAAAAATAAAAAAATAGGGAGAAAAACTTAAAATTGTAAGTCCTATTTTCAAGGTCGAAGTAGTAGATCATTAGATTCACTAATTACAATCAAAAAGTATCTGGACCAGAGAACTGTTTTTCTTTAAACTCAAACCACATTAGACTTTAAATCTTTGTTTGTTTTTAGTTTCAGTATAAAATCTGAGGTCACGTCTGCATGATGGGCCTAATACATAAACTAAAATTAAGTTTTTGTGTGTGCTATAGTGTTTAAGTACAGATGTCAACATCAGATGGATGCCATCAAAAATAACTTTTTCTGTATGTAAAACACGAAGATCAGACAAAAGCTAAAATTTTTCGTGATTACCAAACCTATAATAGAGATACTGGGTACTTAAAATTGGACCATTTAAATTTATTCGACTAGACTATTGTAATTCAATAATTCTTTTCTTCTTTTAACTAAATATAACCTACAACACAATGTGTTTTCTTTTCTTTTTCATTTAATGTGTGTGTATGTATAATAAATGTTCTAGATATCACAAATTTTTGTCTGATTTTGGTTAAATTTAGCAGGCTAAGTAGACTCAGTTTCGCAGATCATTGAACAAGTTCGTTAACCATAAAAATCAGTTAATAAAATCTAAAATGGTTGCTGATTCTCAAACTTTAAAAAAAATCATCAAAGATAATAATACAAAAATAACAAGAGTACTCGATAAAAAATAAAACATTAAAAATTTATCTTAAAAAAATTTGTAATAATTTAGTGGATCAAATTTTTATCATATCTAGTAGGATAACTAAAGTTTTATTAAATTTACCACGAAACTTAAGCTTTAATATTTAGGAATGGGCCGCTGGCACTAACAAACAACCACTGTTGCATCACCCGCAAGCACTAAGCAGTTGATCAACGTTAGCAGTTAATGCACTTCTTCGTCAACTGCGTTGAACATTGACGATGGTCAATGTTGACGATTAGCTGTTACCCGTTAACGGACACAGCACTACTAATAACTCGGGCTACATATTTAGGGGGACAAAAGCAAGAACACGGAGGTCTGGCTCTGTTCACGGTTCTAGCCAGACTCTGCTCCTTCAGATCTGTTGCAGAATTATCCAACCTCAAAGCGTCCCCCCCCTCTTCTTTTCTAAAATCATGACTGCTGTATTTCCCAATATACCCTGTTCAATATGTAAGGAGCCTTGTTATACTTTCCTGTCATTATGTAAATGTATGTTATCATATTCATAATATAAAGTGATTAATATAAGATGCAGAGTATCTGTCACACCATTTAAAAAAAAATCAGATTAAATAAAAATATTTATTGCAGTCAAAAACTAAACTATCCCAAAACTGCCTATATACAACTACCTACATATGAGAAAGAAAAACTACTTACTGGTTTTGAATCAGGGTAGAGTGCCAAGGGGTCAGGTTCAACTTCATTGGGGCTCCTAAATACATAAACAAATGTAATATAAGCTTCTAACAAAAACTGTTCTATTATAGATAATAAGGCTAGCAAAATATTCACTCATTCTATTTTTTCAAAATATGTTGGAAGATCAATTTTGTACCATATTGTATTATATATTTTTTGGTCGATTCCTATATCAGAATATAAAAATAAACAATATGATTAAAAATTCATTACAATTTTGAACTCTCAAGATTCAGAATATGTACAGAATCGGTTGAGCGTCTTTTGTAGTAAAATAAATCATAAACAGTGTTTGCCAAGAGTATAAATTGTATACCCACAGTGAACTCAAAAATTATCACAGATTTAATTTATAAAACTTAATTCCTTATGAAAGAGCTTAGGACTACTAAATCGCTTATTATAATCGTTATTATAACTTTCTCAATCAGAACTTGCTACAAATTGCAACTTTCCAATTTTCCTCACGAAGCTGGGTGAACTCTCTAAATGTTTGAGTCCCCATTGGGGATTGAACCCAGAACCTCTCACTTGTGAAAGGAGAAAACAAACCACTTGAAAAGCCAAGGACTCATTGCAGATTCTGTTTATTAAACCAAAACACACTGCACATCGAAAATTGATTTGAAAAAAAAAAAGAAAAAAAGATGCCTCCACTTCTTGTATATATGACATTCGGAATATACTAGTATTTCTATATATTTTAAAGGGTAAAAGTTTAGTAAGTCTATATAGATTAGTTTTTTAAAAAATTCTAATTCATTCATACCTGTAGATTATTTTGAAAATGTAATATAATATTGTAATGTGGATTTCACTCTTTCATTGAAAATGTTTTTAAATACCAAGTTTACATAAAAACTGGCTATGTAAGTCTAATAAATTGTTATTACTAAAGTAATTACAGATGGCGAACTATTACAGATCAGAAATTTAGCACTTACTACATATTATATAATAAAGTGAATATCAACTAGTAATTGCAGACATATATAAAATCACTATTAGGAATAGGTTTTTCCTATACATAATTTCCTCGAGTTTATTGGATAACAAAGAATACAAATTCGGTGGTTCAGATTATTAATATTAATTTGTGGTTTATTCCTTTATATTTGTTACAATTTCTTTAGATCTATAAATGATTCTATGTCACCTTTACATATTATATCTCTATCCACTATTTAATCTTATAAAATATAATTTAAAACATAATCTGTCCTAATTAGACCTTTAAATCTTCAATCCAGATCAATGGCAAATAATTGAATTAATTTACTTTTGCTTTCTAACACATGTATCTGCTCACCTTGCAATATTAGCCTTGAAGCTATATAACTGCCCGTCCCTTTTATGAGTCTGTTCATGGGCCATGTCCCTCTGTTGACCAGCAGCGTTTCCTCGTCCTTGCCGACGTTTTTGATCAAACTGATCTTCCGGGCTGGTCTCTCTGCTGACCAACAGTGTCTCCCCGCCCCAGCCGACGTCTCGGATATCACTGATCCTCTTTCTAGGTCACTAGCAGTTGTGACACTTTTTCAATTATTTCCCAATAACTACCACACGTCTGATATTGAAGATTTAACTGGTGCTAACATTTGACTATTATTTGTTATTAAAATATTTTCTAATCCTAAATCCTAACACAACCTATTCTAACCTATTTGTGATGATTATTGCTAAACTTAGTATGTTAATAAGAATTCTGATAGTTTTAAATGACACAAACAACATTCAATATAAAATATGTTTAATACTAACTACGACTAAGAAATATAATGCACATGCACCATACGATACATGAGCCTTGATATTAGATGTTATTTGTTTACATCGGTCCCTTTGTGGTTAACACGTAGTCAAAGCCAATAGATCAACACAATCTTGTAACTTTTAAAAATTATATTCTTTTTCACTTTTATAATGAAATTTCACAGTTAAATAATTAGTTTCTTTTAAAATAGGTTTTTAAGTCACCTTTCTAGAAGTGAATTTCAAACTTACGAATTCTTATTGTGATGAGTACAAACCTATGCATATGTGAATTTAGTAGGTACTTTTCTATATTCAATTTTTTAGTTAAAAAGTGAATTCCGCGTACATTTTCAAAATAAGGTACATAGTAAACAAATTATTTAAACTATTCTATACATCAACTGGTAATTGTTTATCGTAACTGGGCTAATTTTTTTCACTGAAAAATCACGATTTCAAAACTATTTATAGTTTAATGCATTTTAAAAAATAATCGCCAAAAAGACCCGTTGGAGTAACAGTAAAGTATCACCTATCATCTTACTAAACATTTACTTTTTTTAAATTCTAAAGCAGCCTGCTTATTAAATTACCCTAATCTGTAGGCTATATGCAGTCTAGGTACATCTTCTTTTTATAAATTTAATAAGCTACTGTTTAAATTTTCATAAAATATAAAATACCCTAGGGAGTTGTTTATTTAAAATGAAACCACTTACCATATAATATAATCAATTTCAGTCTCATCTTTTTGGAAGTCGTCTTCATATAAATCTTCTTCTTCATCACCCATCACTCCGCCATCTTCTAATTTACTACTTGGTACATTTTCTTCATATATTTCCGGAATCAATAAACTTTGATGTCTTACTTGTCCTAATAAATCATTTTTATGTTTTGGGGTGTTTTGGTCTATCAGTTCAAAATCATATTTTTCCTGTTTTATTAAAACGTCTGCTGGTTCAGAATAATCTTCTTTCTCTATCATTGATACTTTTTCTATTGGATGAAAATAACCTTCTCTCCCCATCATTTCTACTTCTGATAATTCAAAACAAACTTCTTCCTGTTTTATTATCAGACTCAAGTTTTCTACATCTTTAAAGAAAATTTTGTCATCATTATTTTCTTGCTCAGTTTTTCCCAACTGTGTTAGTTTATCCATGATTAAGATCTGAAATAAAATAAATTTCAAAACATTGTTGGATAAATTATGATGAAGATGAAACTTATTACATATAAGTAATTCATCTGTTGGTCAACAGTTATATATCTCCTATTCTTAAATAGCTTGTTTTTTGACATAAATAATGGATTTCAACCATTCAAAAGTGTAAATTGTACTAAAAGAAGATGTTTATTTATGGAACAGAAGGTGTTTTATATCAAATTGTCAATATTTAGCTAGTAAAAAGCTTGTGGCAGTCAATTGCATAATTACTAAAGTTTTTACTTCAAACTCTATAATGGTTCATTCCAGTTACATTTTACATTAAATATGAGTTTTAACTAACCTTCAGTAAAATATTGTGATGTCAATTTATTAGTACAGGACTTAATTAACCTAAAAAAATTCGACTACCTACTGTTATATTATATTTTATTTTCACACTCCTCTTGTCAATTACTACACCAGATACAGATTCAGCAACATTATCCTTCCTATCGACCTTACCTTACATCTACTCTACTCTAAAATTTAATTAATTGATTTACAACGAAGTGTAAATTTTAAACTTTATTTACACACTAGGCTATTACTTTTACTTTGTACTTAAAGTTTATAGGCTATTGTAGAATCAGTAGAATCACAATAATAGATATTTTCGTCACAGGTACTCATGTAGTGATGGAAACAATCGATTAATCGATTGAAAACAACTATGAGAATAAAACTAAATAATATCTTTTATCATTTAAAAATTAAAATTGTAACCAATAATTATAAATATTTGTAAATTAAATCAAACTATGTATTTTATGTTACCAATAAATTATTTAATAGATTCTATAATAGTTTATTTAATCAAATTAAATCTATTCATTGAGTAAAACATAAATCATACACGGTATAAAATATATTATTATACATGCCAGCTGCTGTACACTGTACTGCGGATCTGAGACAACCAATAATTACAATTATGAATTTCATGGAAATAATATTATTGATAACTGGCAAATATTAAATTAAAGTCAATAATAGTTTATTTTAATCATTAATATTATCTCAGTTCCATCCCATTTTATTCATAAAAACTCCAGTTGCTCGCCACTCAATCAAGAAACCTTATATGTATCATAAAGTTCTGGAATGATTTGAGCGTTTCCGTTTCCTGTTTCCACCTTTCCTTTTCCTAAATCCTACCTTGCACCTGCACTCTGCAGTCTGCAGTGTGCACTGTGTGCAGTCCTGCACTCAACCTGCAGTGAACTGTGCCATTTCATAATTTCATGATTTATGAATTATGATTGAGAACCAAAGCGTCATAATTAGTATTTAGGTAAGGTGAGTTTCCTTTCCTAATTTAAGAAATATTTTCTTTAACAAATTTTGATGTTATTTTCTTTATACTCTGCAAATATGAAAACATTTGATTTTGTGAACTTTTACTTGGAATTTGTTTGTGATGCATTTTACTAAAAGTCTACTCGAATGTACAAACCCTAACATGGCTTATCTATAAGTAACAAACAATTTGTTTATAATAGTAACTTTACACTAAAGTTGAAGTGAATTTCTAAACCAACTGATTTTTTGACAGTGTAAAATTTGGAATTTACGTTATATCGTTAGGGCTTGCCTTGCCTGATTCAACTCTGTATTCAAGGCTGCCATTTTCTAAAATGGCTATATTTGTTGAATTGGGGAAATAAACTACCGGTATTCGAGTCAGTAATAACGATGGTAAGTATTCCACATGTAAAGGAGAGGAGAGAAATAAAAACAGTATATGAACTGAAATTTGAACATATACAAATTAAGCTTCCCTCTAATATTAGAGACTATAACACAAGAATAGTCCAATAACTTTTGAAATGATACCAAAATTATTTTAGTGTTTCTTTAAATTTAAATTATTCCTTCAAGTGATATTATTTACTGTGTGTATTTGTATTGATTGTTACAGTAGGTAAATAATTTTACTAGGCTTAGATTTTTATTATTTCTTATGATAATTGTTTACAAAGAAATTTATTGCTTTTTAATTTTTTAACATGTTCTACATAGGTACCTTATTTCTTACTAATAAAATAAGTTTTCAATGCGGAGCTAATTTTTTCACCGAAACATTGCAATTTCAAAACTACAAAATTCAATGCATTTATTCATCACTGAAGTCAAGCAACATCGAGCATGGTTAGTACTTGGATGGATGACCGCATGGGAAATAACGCACAATTTCTCTTTTTAAAAAAAAATTACGCATGATGTTTATTTAATAAATAATATTTTAAGAAAGAAGTTAAAGCGAAGAGCTGAAAATTTAGTCTACTCTTCCCATAATGATAGCATTGAAATAGTTAAATATCGTAAACTATCTTATATAAACAGAACTAGTTATAAAATCAGTAACCTTATTCAACTAAATGTAATTATTAAGTCGCCTTTTATTGTATAAAAAAATCTAGGGAAAATGTTGGTTAATAATAAAAATAAAAAATAAATGTTAGAAAATATTGGAGTTTATAAAATATCTTGTCAAGATTGTGACTCTTAGAAACTCTTAACTTTGCCACCTTTTGAACTTGTGTCATAATTTTGATCCGAAATTGAATGTTAAACTCTTACATATAGAAAATAAAAGCAATAGATTAAAAAATATTAAAATCAATCCCAATACCACAACGATTTTAATCTTTAAGTTCGTCACAGTGTACTCATAAGAGATTTAATAATTTAGAATTATTAGATCTATTTCACTTAGGCCTATTTTCAACTTAAATGACCAAATTGTATTAAATTTTTCACCCCTTCTAAAACCCATCCTTAACATATTTGGCTCTTACTAAATTACTTATGTCTAGTAGCAATCTTGTGCTTAGTATTTAATAATACTTCATTACAGCTTTTCGGTATAACATATACCATCATCTGATGAAATAACACATTTACACAACACACTCATACACACTGCACAAAAATAAATAAACAAAATATTTGGTACTGCAGTATAGGTCTAAAATAATATAAAATAAAGTTAAGGTAATATGGCCACATCTTGCTAATGTAGTGGTCAACTGTTCACTAAGAGATTACAATTTATCTTGTTGACAGTCTAAAACTCATAATCCTTGACATTCTTATCTAATGTAGCAAGTGTATCATATAGACAATTAGATGCAAAATTCAATTTATCATTTAATAAACTGTCCGAGTTGGTTTTTGAATTGTTTGTATATTTGGTACTCTTCTAGTACATCCATAGTTCTGCTTTTGTTTAGAATATGAATGATTTCCAGATTAGGTACTAGCAATGTCCGTGTATTTATGGTCGTTGTCTATCAGGTGTTCAGCGTAATTAGAGCTTATTTTAGATAAGTTATTATGTGGTAAATGTTCTTTGAACCTGGTTTTAAAACTCCTTCCAGTTTGACCTATATATTGCTTATTGCAATTGTCACAATGTAATCTGTATACACCACATTTTGTGAATGGATTGTTGTCAACAATATTGGTGTTGGGATGAAAAATGTGGTTTAGGCTCCCAGAAGTTCGCTGTGCTATTGTATATCCAATTTCTCTAAAAAGGTTACGGATAGAGTGTTTGAGGTCTGCTATATTTCATGGACACAAATTTTGTTGTGGGTGGAATTTGTATTGTGTTCAATGGTCCACAATTATCCACAATATTAGATTTGTAACTATTAACTATTGCCATTTGTTTAATTATATTGAGTTATTTTTGAGGTCTGCAGTGTTCATGGGTATTGAGAGTGCTCTGTGCACATAACTGTAAAAATCTGCTATTTTATGCGATTGTGGGTGGTTAGATGTGGAATGAATAGTGTGGTTTGTTTGGGTCAGTTTCCTGAATATCTTGAAGTTGTGTTTGGTTTCTATTTTGGTGATGGAGAGATCTAAATAATTCAATTGGTTATTATTTTCTAATTCAGAGGTAAATGTAAGTGACGGATGAATATTGTTTAAGTAATTATTGAAATTGATCAGTTGTTTTCCGGTGCCGTTGAACATACAGATAATGTTGTCAATGTATCTATGGTATTTGCTTATAATATTTGTTGTTAGTGTTCATAATGAATTGGGTTTATATTTCATGTAGAAATATTTCAGCCAGTATTCCTGATAGAGGAGAACCCATTGCTAAGCCATCATTTTGTAAACATATCTTGCTATCAAAGTGGAAGTAGTTTTGTTGGAGACACAGTTGTAGCAATTCTAATAATTCAGATATAGCTGTTTTGCTGAGTTTGCTGTTTGATATAAGATTTTTCTTGAGGATGACCAAGGTTTCGTTTATGGGTAAATTAGTATAAAGGTTTGTTATGTCGAAGGAAACTAAGTTACAACCATGTTTAACTTTAACATCACAAATTTTATTTACTAGGTCTATGGTATTAATGAGGCTATAATTAAGTTCAAGAATAATTTCTTTTTTAATAGTTTTTTTTTAACCCTACATTAATTCCAAATTTTTTTACAGAGTGTACGTCCATGTCTTAGAGAAACATGTTGCCCTACTGTTCTATGTTGGCAAGGACTACAGCAACAAAACGTCCACCAATAATAGTTAATCAATTTAGAAACATAAATTAGGTGAGTTATTTTATGAATACAATTTGTTCAATTAATATATATAATACAATTAATCAACATGTTCTTATTTGCCTATGTTGACCTATTGGTATTTAACGGTCAAAAATACCTGATTAGGAGCGAGATCAGCATTGCTCTGGAGTAGCAATGTTGATACTCGGGTGAAATAGATACTCGCAATACTCGGCTTCGAATGATTTCAATACTCGTATTATTAGTTCGACATCGAGTATCTGTGCAGAATGATTATGCGCATTGTGTGTGTGTGTGTGTTATATTTCTATCTGTTAGACTGATCCACCAAGTATTTATTTTTTTAAACAATATGTGATTGACACTTGTAATACGTAATTAAATGTTATCCTGCCTTGACACAAATTTAGTAATTAAACGTAAGTACAATTATTACCAACATTAATAATTTAGTTATTATTTAAAATAAGTTAATTTACTATATTTTTTATAAAGATGGTAACCTATAAATATTTATTTAAATATAAGTAATAACAATTAAATAATAATTTAATTTAGCCTACTTTTTGTTAATGTGGAAATAAATGAATACTATTGTTATTTTAAATTGAACTTGTTACCTAATCTAAATCATCATAACTCAAAATCGTAATGTTTAATTAATGTGTAGTGAAAAATCAGCTTAGAAACTAATGCAACCAAAGTAGAAACACCGAGTATTTTGTTTGGAATTGACACAACACTAACGAATATCGTTGTCCGAGGATACTCGCAGTACTCGCACATTACCTCCTCCTTGTTCCTAGTTACGAGGATTTTGTCCGAGTATTTTAATATGAAACCGAGGATTTTAATATTCGGACTCTTCCGAGGATTTTGATACTCGGAATCACGGAGTATTTTAATTCGAACTCACACATCACTACTCTGGAGTACATTTTAATTCTAAAAGAGTGAAAGTGTAATTTGTATATATTTTAATTTGATATATTGTGCGTTTAATATAGAATATGCATGGAACATTTATTCCAATAAACCATAACAACTATAAAAAATTGTTAACATGTGTTTTGTATATGCAAATTGCACCAAATTTCTCCCCCACACGTCCACAAAACATCATACAATAAAAATCACACATTGGGGTTTTTTATTTTTTTATTTAGGTTTTATACCAAAGTCCGAAGGTACTTGGTAGAAATTAATATTAAAGAATTCAATATTTAGTCAAAATTCTCCAATTTATATTGAGCCTTTGTAAATTTTAGAAATTAAGAGCTTATTGTGTAAAGATGCTAATTTAGTTTTGAACTATCAGGTAGAATTTTTCACAAATTTCCTATTTCTTCAAAAATTGTCTAGGCCTTATGACCTGACCCTAGTCCCTCCTGCATCCCTTCCTAACCTTTTACGTGAAGTTTATTTCCTAATATGTAAAAATTGTTTGCATCTGTATTAAGCTATCTTGTAAATACTATAACTGGGGAAAACAATGGTCTGCAAAACTCAATAAATTATAGAATATTTACTAAATATTAATCACTATTTCGCCAAAAATATTTCTAAATTAGGGAAAAGAAAACCACAAACACAATTTACTAAAAATTGAGTTTGTGGTTTTCTTTTCTGAAAATGGAGTTCTACCAAGTCAGTAGTATGAATCATATTTCTATATTATTACTAATACGTGAGAAATAAAATATACGAGTTTACAGATACTGTAATAATAAAACACAATTTTTTATTTTGTAATACAGTAGAACCCCTCAAGCTCGACACAATGTGGACTTTAAGGTTGTCGAATTTTAGGGAACTTTGGTATTTAATGGTTAGGTTTGCAACAAATACTCAAAACTACTTTAAATAACTGTACATTTATTGATTATCAATGATTACAAGTTTATTGCAAAAAAGTCCCTGCCTGACAACAACAAAAATAGTGTGTTCAATCACACATTAAAATGAAATTTATGGGTCAATGAGATTTAAAAAGTCCTGTACAATAGGCTCAGTAAACTAAAAAGACCTATCCTAATATGTTGTAATAAAATTTACAGTAAAGTCTACAGTAAAAAATAGACAGTCCATTAAATATTTTAAAAGATTAAAACAATTTTATATTAAAAAAAACATTAGAGCAAAGTTAGCATTGTTTGAAAAAACTTTTGATTTATCTCTGTTTTTCATTTTCGACTCGACGTCTGGCAGCTTCTTCTCAAAGTCGCCGAAGAAAAACAATGTCCATACCAAACACGGTCCAATACAAATGCTATAAATTGAACTGCTGATTGCATATAATTAAGAGTCGGATCATTTTTCTCGCCTGGTTAAGACCTTTATTACGAATTTAAGACCTGCATTGAATTGTTATGACAAAAGTCTTGCCGCTTACTTTAATGGAATCGGTGCTAATGACCAGTAGTATCCGGGTGGTTAGGCGCTTGGGTTCACAACAATATGAATGTTTTGACAACACATGATTAGGGCAATCCCGGTCTACCTGGACCCTTTATCTTTAACTTTGGCCTCTACTATACAGTAGGATTAGTAAGTGGCTAGACAAAGGAGCATCCTTCACAGCTGTATAAACAAAAGTGACAAGCCTCAACCTCCCGGCATCTGGCAGGCGCATATGGCATAAAACAATGCAGTGAATGACCTTTTAAATCCCATGCTCCTGGTCACTGGCCCTGTCGAGTTTGACGGAATGTCGAGTTTGAGGGGTTCTACTGTATCCACTTTTTATTAGTCTAGTCGACCAATGGTTTCGCCTGCTAAGGCATTAACGAGGCTAGGCTAATAAAAAGTAGATATTACAAAATAAAAAATTGTGTTTTATTATCTTTAAACATGGATTCCACCAAGAACCATTAGTCTCAACAGTAGGGGGGAACTAAAAAAAGAGTTAACCATATTTTCAACGCTCTTTAACAACTTTTTTCATTGGACTTTTAGAGAATAATTTGAACATTTCCCTTGAACTGCTTAGGCGACTATTCTGAAGCTAAACACAATTTTCAACTCTTAAACCAGTATATTTTCCCCTGTGTATTTCTTATGGTGTGAGGAGTATCACTTTTAACTTATTAACCTGCTTATACTTCACTGTTTTGGGACTTTTCTATGTGGTTTTATCTTAGAAGTCTTACACATTTAATTTGAAAAATGTAATTTTCTTTATTAGTCTATAGAGTTTTTCTCCATGTGAGATAAATTTGTATAGAAAGGTCTTCTTTAGGTACTCTTGTCAAAATTTTATTATTATTTTTAATCTAAGAAGTTTTTTTAACCCTGACAGATTTTTATGTATTTGAATAGAATATATGTAGTAATTATTTGATAAGTTAATTTACAGATTATTTTATAAAATTTGTCTTCTTTTACTACATACCTTATTTTAAAATTGTATAGTAATATTTTAACATGGAATTCAATTTTCACTGAAAAATTTAAAAGGGTAATTATATAGCAGAGTAGCCTCACTTCAAAATCAATTTTTATGGGTTTTATTCGTCAAATAAATGTTGGAAAAATATTTTATTATCAAAAAAAAGTGTCGGAAAGATGATTATATAATATAATTACACAAGTTGTTTTTTCGTGAAAAAATTAACTCTGTGTAATCTTTCATACTTCATGACATTCACTTCAATAAACGTACGGAAGGTTTGGCCAGGTGGTTTTATATATATATATATATAGCAACCTGGCCAAACCTTTCGTGACATATAATAATACAGCCCTACATATTTACAGCAAAGGAAACATTATTTATTCTTATGAAGTAAGGTATGTAGTAGAGGATAAAAAAATAAAACAAGGAAAATATGGCGCCACCTTAACCTCCTAAGACCCAGAGGTGAACTAGTTTATAGGCTTAATAGCCTGATGTACTTTTTCCGACACTTTTTTTTCGATAATAAAATATTTTTCCAACATTTATTTGACGAATAAAACCTATAAAAATTGATTTTGAAGTGAGGCTACTCTGCTATATAATTACCTTTAAAAGTAACAAATTCACTTATGCATAGGTTATGTAGGCTACACATAGCATGAGTCGGTTTTATTAAAAAACATATTTTTCTATAGAATAGAATATTGTTTGTGTCATTTAGGCCTTTTGGGATGTTAACGTTATGAATGATGACCAGACACAAAAAATTGAAAATATTACTTTAAAAAATATAATTTCAATTTTTCTGTGAAAAGGTTTATGTCCGAGTTAAAATATTAGATTACAATATCAAAATTAGGTAAGTAGTAAAATAATTAGACAATTTTTTAAAAAATAATCTGTGTATCGACCTATTAAATCGCTTGCTTTGCTTCTGCCATAAACTGGCTCAGCTTGAATATTATTTGTTTGAAATTGTTTTAAGTGGCTGTGTTTAAAGTTCATTATTATTTTTTTTGTTAATTTTTCAGGATAATAATTTTATAAATTTGAGATTTTGCACATCAGTTTGAGTTACCCACTGTGTTTTGTTTGAGTCCATAGAGAAAAATTTTATCAAAATAATTTGAGCTAGTTTTGAAAAAATCTATCTTTTTTCCTCTTGCTTATGGGAGTTATTCGCAAATGTTGAATTATCATCAAACTAATGAAAAACATCCCAACATATAGAAAAAAATACGCCCACATAAAATTTGATTGAAAAGCACATGCCCACATTTAGGCTGAAGAACACACCACAGACTGTCTTCATTACTAAAACCACGTTTTAGGGTCTCGGAAAGGATATTTTTGCTAAAACTTTTCAGAAATTGTTTTCTTATCTTAAAATCAACTACATTAACTTATATACCCCGATCTTGGTTGTTAAAGAAATTGCATCTTGTATAATCAGTAGGGGGGGGGGGGTAAAAAGGTTTGTTTGTGTAACAGTTTAATGATATTGAAAGTAGGTTAGTTGTAGATTCATCATAAAAATGTGTACTTTTTATTTTCAGGATATGCAAACATGTATTCATGAAACAAACTGACAAAAGATAGAAGGCTGTTTCACTCAACTACAAGTGTTTCAACACAAATGTACAATACGGCACTACATTGGATCAACTAACACTTGGTAAGAGTTCGGTTGATTTTTTATTAGACCATATTTTAGTTGATTTGTTTATCAGGCGTAGCTAGATAACTATTCTTAAAGGGTTAGGATTTTAACAAAATCCATCAATCTTTTCATTACTCACATTATACTTGTCAGGATATTTTGGATAGGTCCTGACTGTCAAACTTTTAGCTAATAAAATGTTTTAAAAAATTAAAAAGAACGAAAACGGTCTGCTGTTTTGTAATAAATGGTATAAACTTACCCAGGGTTATAGAATGAGCACTGTTCATAATCCACAAAATATGTTTTCAGAGTCTGATTAATTTCTTGTTTAACAGCAGATATTCCTTGTTGAAACTCCTAATTCAAGGATAAAATAAAGCAATAAGGCTTAGTTTCAAAAATATTTTAATAATATAAATGAGCTACAATTGTTTTGCCTTGCGGAATAAAAGGTTTGTTTGTGTAACAGTTTAATGATATTGAAAGTAGGTTAGTTGTAGATTCATCATAAAAATGTGTACTTTTTATTTTCAGGATATGCAACATGTATTCATGAAACAAACTGACAAAAGATAGAAGGCTGTTTTGATCAACTAACACTTGGTAAGAGTACAGTTGATTTTTTATTAGACCATAATTATTTTAGTTGATTTGTTTATCAGGCGTAGCTAGATAACAATTTTTAAAGAGGGTTGGGATTTTAACAAAGTCCACCAATCTTTACATTGCTCACATTATACTTGTCGGGATATTTTGGATAGGTCCTGACTCTGAAACTTTCAGCTAATAAAATGTTATAAAAATAACAAAAACAGTCTGTTGTTTTTTAATAAATGGTTCAAACTTACCCAGGGTTATAGAATGAGCACTGTTCATAATGAGCATAACATATTTTCAGAGTTTGATCAATTCTTGTATATTTTTGTAAATGTGTACTACTACTGTAAATGTCTTGATTTTTCATTTTGTTCCAGTCTACTTTACTATTATAACTTTGATTAGTTTATTGGTAAACAAAGTCGGATGGTAAATTTTAAAATGATAGCTGTTGTAATTAGTTTTTTGAAGAATAATGTTGTAAGCCTTTTATCATTTTACAGCTTTGGGAAAAAAGTAGACGAAAAATATATTAATTTTTTTTTTTAAATTTTAATGTAACAGCAGATATTTCTTGTTGAAACTCCATATTCAAGGATAAAATAAAGCAATAAAGCTTAAAGTTTCAAAATATTTTAATAATATAAATGAGCTACAATTGTTTTGCCTTGCGGCATCATCGGGTAAGGCGAAACAGTTGCCCGATGCTGCAAGGCGAAACAATTGTAGCTCGTTTATATTATTAAAATATTTTGAAACTTTAAGCTATATTTTTTATATATATATATTGGGTACCAATAATCTTTTTGGTGGCTTATATTGAAGGTATGGTATTAGTTCATTAAGTATATTACAATCTTTTATACAGTTTTGTTAAGTCAATGTTAGATGCTATGTATAAATAAATGTGATTAAACATGATATCTATTGAAAGATATTTTATCTTTAGCAACAGTTTTACGGTTTATTGCAAAACTAAAATGATCATGATATTTGGATTATCACCACAAATATACAGTAGAGCCACGATTATCCAAGCCCCGACGAAGTACCGGCTATCCAAGGTAGCCACAAAAATGATATAGTAAAAGGAAAAAAAGTTCAGAAGTTTGGTTTGTAAAGAAACAGTGCACAAAAGAATGTGAAATGAGTATTGCATTATGAAATTACCGAAAAATCACATTTTAACTTTCATTTTGATGCATAAAACTGTAGTACAGTAGTACAGTTTTAAGACGCTATAAAGATTCAAAATATCACACGGGGAAAATACTGCAGTTGTGGAGGTCATTTTATTGGGTTGTGTACAAAGTAGTTTTGTTCCATTTACACAAATAAAGCACCACCTCTCATCTAAAAATACTGTACAGACCAATGAGATTGTTGAGAACATTTCATTTACACAATAAAGCCCCACCCCTCATCTAAAAATATTGTACAAACCAATGAGAAACATCTACGTTGCGAAATCTGTCAATCAACTTCACATGTTTATCCTAATGGACTTTAGACATTAAGGGAGTAATGACCAATGGGTTATTTTCCCTCAAAGTGTATTTATTATTAAATGTAAATTACTAGATGGGTTTGTACTCAGTTGTAATAAAAAATGTTTATCCTAATGTGTTTGTCTGTTAATATTTTTAGTCTGTATTAAACTTTGCGAGCGAGATTGTCACTATGAGTGGAAAGTGATACTGTGTATATATATATATATATATATATATATATATATTAAATTTCTCTTATTTGCGTTCATTATCAAACCCTTTTTGTTAATTTAACCCTGCATGTGGCAGAATGCTCAAACGGCACACTTTTTGATGTGTTTGGACAAGCAAGAAGGAAAAATCACTTTTTTTTTTTCAATTCAACATTTACCCTAGTAAAAATCATCATACTGAAATTATATTTAGACAGTTTTAAAGTTAATGTTCCATAGATGCATAATCATAAATCAAAAATCCATAAAACGTTATAAATAATATTAAAAAATTTAAATACAGTACTGTATAGTAATTATTTAAAGCCAAATAAAATAGATTTTCATGTAAGCATGACTCCATATTAGCCTATACTACACTACAGTATAGACGTAAATGCCATGGTAAATTTCACCTCAGTGGTATTCTCAGGACCTACTGTATTATCAGAGTTTTAGGTTATCAGAGGTATGCCCGGTCCCAATTACCTCGGATAAGCAAGGTTGTTCTATTGTATTTTTGATTTTATTGAATTTATTCATTGTTATAGCATTTTTTTATTTTTATATTAATGTATATTTTTCCCTCTCTCTCTAAAAAACAATTTTAGCATCGATCTCAAGACATCTGTAAACCATCTCTAATACATCATCAATTATCACCTACTATCTTCCCATCCAATCCATCTCACCACCACCATCATCAGCCAGCGTCTTTGCCATCTAAATCTGGTATGATTATCACTATTCAGCTATTTTTCTATTTGAAGTATGAAAAATATTTACTTTTAGATTTTTATCAGTCTAAAATAATGTTGACATAAGACCTTGTCTTATCTAAACAGATACACTACTTATTTTTACATTCCAAGTTTCACACTATCGTGAGAAAAATAATTTTTAAAGTATTAAAATTTTTTATTGTCAGCATATCAATTATTTACATTTAAAATTAAGTGTCTATAATTATTCCACCAATCATACCAAAGGCCTTTATTAATTACAGTAGTTTATGAAGAAGATAAAACTTTTTTGTTATCATTATAATTGAAAATTTTATCTCTTTTTAAGATTAAAATTTAATACTTTTCTGGAAAATAATTTTAGTTTATTATAATATTAACCCTAGAGAACTCGCATCACAGAGTTTTTTACTCCAGGTTCTTAATTTTTCCGCAAATTATCAATGTTCTCTACAATCAATCGGCAGTGTTGAGTTGCATAACACACATTTTTCTTGGAATCAGTTCTCATCCCCTCCACAACCAATTATTTTTTCGTTTCAGTATGAGATTGGTTTCGTGGGGGGGGGTGTGGCATCCGTTTGCGAGTCCTTGTATAACTTACATCCCAGAACAAATATCCATATGCGAGTAACAACGTCATAAGGTTTCGTATTTCTGTGTGATTACAATATGAATTTTTATTCCGTATATTGAACATTTTATTTTATCAAATTACGTATTTAGTGTGTAGTTATTATTATGTAGTTTTTCATACACATAAATAACCTCATTACAGTTTCAAACAATTAATACTTCGCCTATTTTATATTTGTAAATAAATATATTTTTCGTCTTTATTTGAAAACTGTTTTTATATTTTTATTTTCATTATGATTATTATTTTTAATTATAATTTTCAAGTTCAATTATTCATCAAATGTATATAGAAGATTACTGCTATTTTATAAACTTATTTGTATTTGTGTTTTTCTCTGATTAACAAATTTAACCAAGGTTGTTACCAAATTTGGTCTGTAACTACTAAAAAAAAAATTGCTAAAACCAAGTATATAATCTCAGTAATGGTATTATACAAATATAAATAAAAATGTATTTAGGATGTAATATTTTATTGTATCCTACATTTCTTTTGTCTTTCTACATCCAATAACCCCCTCAACCCATCTTATCCTTTACATCTTTATCCTTCATCCAACTGGACTCGTTCGTTATCCGAAACCTTAGTGTTTCCTTTCTGTATTCCTAAATAATTGCTCTCGTCTCACTTCTATTTTCATCTCAATATTATTTTGAACATGGTTCAATTTATTTTCCAGATTGATACCATTGGTGTTTGATCTGCAGTTTACCAACAATTATAACCAACACTGAATTTTTTGTATAATTTTCGACCTAGTACCAACTGTTTTGATTACTTAAAAATAAATAAATAAATAGATTTGTAATATAGTTAGGATAGAGAGCATAACTCAAGTTTTGGTTGTAAAAAGTTATTTATAATACAATTCTTCCGCCCTTATACTTTTTCCTTTGTTCCTAATGTTTCTTGGCTGGACACTAGTGTCAATCATCTGCTGTAGTGTACTACGCTCTGTTTATAAAATAATTGGTTTATATCTCTCTTATAATATAGTCTGTGAATTTTTTTTTTTCATACTCATTTGGTATTATGTTAATGTCAGTTGAATTTAAAATACTGTCCAGTTGTGTGAGAGAAGAGTCTAAAAACAAAAAAGATTGCTGAAAGATCATTATATGATATTTATAAATCTATTATTATTAAAATCAACCAATCGGGAAGCGTTTCATTTTCAGATAACTACACAAGAGTTTTTGTTACGTCTAGAATGAAGGTGCCCAAAACTAGACTACTAAAAGAAATACTTTTGACATTATGTGCAGAATGTCTATGAATGATAAAGAATATTTATCAATCAAGCGGCGGGAATGAGGGAAGTTTTGTCTTTAGATTTGTAATTGTTTGAATACAGTTAGAACTGTTTTATTATTAATTGTGAGTGATTGTTATTAAAACCTTTCATCTGCTAAATGACTGATCACTAGTGATATTTGTATTATGATTACTAGTGATTTATACTATTGGTTTTAACTCTACAGATTGAAATCGTAGAACACAGTCTTAATAAGTTGACTTCCATTTGGTATGGTATTTGCTGAATACATGTTGTAATAGATCATGATAACTGCAATTTGTGAATCATTGTGTTGTATGATCCCCGGCTTAAAATTATAAAACTGCTGACCTCACTGAATGATTAATTGAAGAATTATTTTCTCCCTTATCAAAACATAGCCATCAGATGAGAGTATCAACAGTTGTGCCTTTATACATTACATGTTCGTTTTGACATAAGGTTTCCACAGATATTTATCCCATACAACCTGTTATATTGAAAAAAAAACTTTTTTGAAGATGGTAATAAATATTTTCTTTGATAAAATGATATTTATTATTATAACTTTGATCACAATTAACTTTATTTGACTAAAGTATTGAATTTTTACATAAATTGCCAAGCAATGCTCTTTAGTCATTTTTATAACTGTACTGTTGGAAAAATCTGAATAAAAAAAAAAAGTTGTTTTTTTTTTAATGGTAATTAACAAAAATATATATGGGTGTCTCGCATAAAGAAATGGAAAAACTTTCAGGATTCTACTGGTGAAAATTTCAAATGAACAAGCCAATGGTTAGTTGTCTGTCTAGCCATCATTTTGTATGTTGAACAAAAAAATTCATATTTTGAACAGCAAATGGAGTTTGAATTTTTGCATGCTACTTGGTGGTAGGAAGACCCATTTGAGGAAAATTATCAACAGATTTCCTTTCCTCATTTCAAAATGACAGCCATTTAAATTTAATGAAATCTTAATTTTTTTTTGTGTGAACTATAAAATAAATGCTATTATTAAGGTGTAATTGTTAAATATATTAATTGGTATGGATTAGGAGGAAAATTAAATACGAAATTTGTTATTTTTTGAGGTTAGGTAAAAATAATTGATACTTCTCTTGTTTAAAATGGATATGCTTTATGAAGTTAAATCAGTTTTAAGCTTCGTATATTTGATAAGCATTTATTTATCGTACATTTAAATTAGGTGAGCTTTTTTGACAAAACTGATTTTCTGTTATTATATTATTTATTTAAATATAGCTTTTTACACAATTTGTGTAAATAATTCTCATACTCGAGATACTTTATATTGATTTGAAACTGCAAAGTTATAGGTGATTAATACAACTCACTTATTAGAGAGCAATTGACTCAGAGTCTCGTAGTTCTGGTTAAAATGAGGTTTATTTAAGCTGTTTGCAATTGGAAACAATTCCAAATCAAAAGCATAGAATAATTAGAAAACCGTTAATTTTACAAAAAATGTACAAAGGAACAAAAAATTTCCTCTTAATGGAATGATTTAAAAGAATTTTTTCTGTATGTCAAAACATATTTGAGTTGTTGGCAAGAAAGTGGAAACATAATTTTTTGGTAATTCTCTACAATATCCAAGATTAGCCTAAAACAAAAATAATTGTGTGAGAGTTCTGCAATTTCGTAATTAATTCAGAGTTGATTTACATAAATTTAGTCTACAAATTCCTAAAATCTTTTTTTAATAAAAAAAAAAAAAAGTTTTATTTTGTATTTAATAAAGATTCTTTGTAATATGGAAGAACAAAAAATAAAATTATAAATGCTAACAAAATAACAAAAACCTCAATTATAGTTATTGTTCAAAATTTCCTCCTTCACAATGTACACAGCACACTGCCCAATTTGAAATATTTTCTGTATGTCCAGATAGTTTTGCATAAATTCAACGATAATGAGTAACGGTACTTACGTGTTAACGCCACCGCAGCAGAAGTTGCGCATGCACCAATAAAGAGCAAACTGGTTTAAGGGAAGCAGAATTCCATTTTTTTCAGCTTTGAGATTCATAGCTATATATATAGCTACCTGGCCAAACCTGTCGTGATATATAATTATATCGCTAAGTAAGCAAATGTATTAACGCCACCGCAGCAGAAGTTGCGCATGCACCAATAAAGAGCAAACTGGTTTAAGGGAAGCAGAATTCCATTTTTTTCAGCTTTGAGATTCATAGCTATATATATATATATATATAGCTATCTGGCCAAACCTGTCGTGATATATAATTATATCGCAAAGTAAGCAAATATTGGCGCATGCGCATTAGCAACTTCTGCTGCGGTGGCGTCAACAATGAATATAATACGTAAGTACCTGAGTAACTCTTCTTTTGTATTAACTTTCCGTATACTATCGTTTTCATGTCGCCCCTAGTGGAGTTAGGTCAGGTGAATTGTCCATCATATCCAATCCAATTAAAATATTGGCATTCAAGTGATTTCTAGCTATTAAAGAAAAATGTTGAGTTGTACCATCATGCAATCTAAAATGTACTAAAATAAAAATTATTGTCCTTCAAATATTTAAGTACTTCTTTTTTAAAAGACCTTACCTTTGTTATTTAAATTTTTTGATGATGGCACTGAAAATGTTGGTGATTCAGCAGTTTGAACAAGCCATGTTTTGGTGTTCTTAGCTTGATTGTTTTCTTTGTTTTGTCTGTTTCTATGTGAAACTTGGAATACCTTCATAATATCATAAAAATATAAACGGAAGGAGAAGTTAAAATTCCAGTTTTTGGAAGAATGAACTGTACTTTTTACTGAATATATCCCAAAGTGCATACTTTTGTATTTAGAATATTTCATCATGATTCCCTTTAATTAACTGTTCATCATCTCAGAACTGGTATTTTAAGATGTGTAGTGTAGAATTTAATTTTGAAACAACTGGTCAAATGTAGAAATATGCTACTTCACTCAATAATTGATGGGTTTTCACAAAAACATCTCCAGTTTGTTCTATTTTTTGCTGTTAACAAAATATAATTTATTTTTCTAAATTTTGGGTTAAAATAAAATTTACCAAAAATTTGTCATTAGAGGGTAAAAAAAAAAATCAAATTTCAAGAAAATGGTTTGCTGAAACAGTCATTCAGCCAATGTTTTGAAAAATATATTGAAATTAACTTGATTTGAGGTATAATGGAGTATTTCAAAATACTATTTTGTATCTTTTTGAGTTGTGTTAAACAGAACACCATTATTAAGAAGCTGAATAGTTCGTTTAGTTTTCATGGAAACTGTTTAAAAACACGGTTTATGTAAGACAATATGCCAAGTAACGGACAAGAAGCTTTGTAACTTCTCATTTATAATTTTCCTTAAAAGATAGTATTCCTAAACATGATTTTTTGTTTTGATGTATTATTTAAAATAAGATAATGTTATATAAAATAAATTTATTGACTATGTCTTTGGATTGTTTTTGTACTAAACAGATTCCGTTTAAATTCATACACACTTTTCCTATTGATGCTAACAAAGGACTATTGCTGCCAATTAATAGCCCATAAACAAGCGACGTAGTATTTCTAGTTAAATTTTTTATTAATGACTTGGTAAGTAAAAGATGTTTGCAATTTTTGTCTATCTAATAAAGTGTGAAATAAATTGGTTTTATGCTGTCAAGACTGACAGTATGTGTTATGATTGATTTTTATCCAAAATTGGGTCTACCTCACTGCGCTTAAAACCCTATAGATTATGAAGGACTATAAAGATGTTTATTGCCAAGTTATGAATCACCGCAACTGTGCTTCCGTTATTCATTGATAAAAGAATACTAATCAATAATTCTATTATCTTCAATTTTAATCATTTTAAATAACTTGCACAAATGATGTGGAATAAATTTGTTTGTAAAATGATTTGTTATTATTATAAACTACTAAACCAGTTTCACAATAATTCATTCGTAGATTCCTATAGATGGTAACCAACATACACTGTTCTCAAGCAACAGCTTTTAAGCTGCGTAATACCTTCACTTTAATTTTTATTTCTTGTACATTATTGGTGACTTGGTAAAGGAATGATGTCTCAAAATGTTTTTGTATCCAATAAATGATTAACAAATTGTTTTTATACTGACGATTTATTAAACAGTTAATATGTGTTGTAGCTGGTTTTTAACAGTAATTAGGCCTACTTTCACTGATCGCAGTCAAAATCCTATAGATTTTTAAAGACTAAAAACTTTTTCATAAATTTAAAGAGATGCTGAGTAATAGCTATGAAGGTAACTTTACCTTCATTATTCACTGATAAAAGAATTTACCAATCCGTATTTTTACCATTTTTTCAATTTGAATAATTTTAAATAACTTGCAAAACTACATTATGATGTGGAATGAATTTGTTTGTAAAATATGATTTTGTTGTTAGCTACTAGACTGATTTCGTTGCAAATTATTGACACATTCTTATAGGTAATAACAAACCTATATCGCTGCCAAGTAACAGCTCAAAAGTGATGTAGTCTCTCAACTTTAATTTTGATATTTTAGTTCATTATTGATGATTTGATAAAGAAAGGAAATTATTAAATGTTTTTTCATCTAATATAATGTTTAATAAATTGGTTTTATGTCATCAGCTAATTAGTTTGTGGCTGATTTTTATCAGACATTAAGCCTCCTCTTATTTTTAAGGACTATAACATGTTTTAGTGTGACACCGAGCAATGGCTACCAAGCTCTGGAATTATTCTCCCGTTTGGAAAATCTATTTTTTTGAAGTGAATACTTCTTTACGCCCGGTAGACAATTTTTTTGGTGCTGTTTTTTAAATCAATGTGGTGAAAGAAAAAATCGTCATGAAAATAATAAAACAGTATACGTACAACAACGGTTATGCTGCGTATTTAAATAATCTACTATTTTATAACGTTTTCAGACTCAAACTAGTAATCAATGCAAAACTAAAGCACAAACTTTCTCACATACCCATATATTAAAACTAAAAATCTACGAAAAATATTGCACCAACTTTCTCAAAATCATATACATAGTCAAACTAAAATCAATACAAAAATATTGCACAAACTTTCTCACATACCCATACATAATAAAACTAAAAATCTAAGATAAATATTGCACTAAATTTCTCAAATCACATACATAGTTAAATTAAAATCAATGCAAAAATATTGCACAAACTTTCTCACATACCCATATGTATTAAAACTAAAAATCTAATAAACTCACACTAATAATCAATGCAAAATATAATTAATATTTGTATTACTTTTATTGAAAGTATAATATTAATTTTTGAAATTGACAGTTAATGTTTTTTACTTCTTTCTACTGTCCCGCGACGGTAACTTTTGTTTCTAATTGAATAATTTTAAATAACTTATTTTAGAATAAATTTGTTTGTAAAATGATTTGTAGTTTGTTTTTGGAGAAAGCTACTAAACCGATTTCGCTACAGTTCACCCATTCTTATTGAACCAAACAAACGTACATCGCTGCCAAGTAACAGCACAAAAGCGATGTAGTCCCTCAACTTTAATTTTGATAATTTGGTAAAGAAAGGAAATTATTAGATTTTTTATCTAATAAAATGTCAAATAAATTTGATTTATTCCGTCAACAAATTTGTTAAACGCCCAGTGTGTTTCAGGCTTATTTTGATCAGAAATTAGGCTTCTCTAATCTCGCTTAAAATCCTACACATTTTTAAATAATGCAATATATTTTTTAATGTGACGCCAAGTAATGGCTAACAAGCACTACAACTATCCTTCGTTATTCACTTATAAAAGAAACTACAAATCGGAATTTCTATTATTTTTTTATCTAAATGATTTTAAATAACTTGGAAAACCACTTCATTTTGGAATAAATTTGTTTGTAAAAAGATCTGTAGTTCGATTTTATTTTAAGCTGCTAACCAATTTCACTCTAATTCACACATTCTTACAAAAACATCTAACAAACTTGCTGCCAAGTAACAGCTCGTAGGCACCATTGAACTTAACTTTAATTTTACATTTTATTAGTCCAGTGAATATAAAACACAGTTTTTTTTTACATAGATTTTTCATCATATCGCCCTCTATTACATGTTTTTGGAACCATTAAAATTAAATTTTAATACATGTTTCAACCACCTATTATATAAATAAGATTATTTTGGTGTAATAGTTTGAGAGAAAATTGTAAACCAAATTTAATAAGAATAACAAAGAACAACATTTCATTAGATATCTTTATTCGTTCAAATCAAATTTATTGGAATTTTAATTTATAATAATTATTCAATTCAGAAATTATCAAAACATTTGAAGAGGAAAAAATATGTGGATAACATGTTAAAATTCTGTTTGTCCGTTGTTCAAAGAAGGACAAAATCATTGTTAGATTTTATTAATTTAATATATATAGCTACCTGGCCAAACCTGTCGTGATATATAATTATATCGCAAAGTAAGCAAATGTATTAACGCCACCGCAGCAGAAGTTGCGCATGCGCCAATAAAGAGCAAAATGTTTTAAGGGAAGCAGAATTCCATTTTTTTCAGCTTTGAGATTCATAGCTATATATATATAGCTATCTGGCCAAACCTGTCGTGATATATAATTATATCGCAAAGTAAGCAAATATTGGCGCATGCGCATTAGCAACTTCTGCTGCGGTGGCGTTAATACGTAAGTACCTGAGTAACTCTTCTTTTGTATTAACTTTCCGTATAGTATCGTTTTCATGTAGCCCCTAGTGGAGTTAGGTCAGGTGATTTGTCCATCATGTCCAATCCAATTAAAATATTGGCATTCAAGTGATTTCTAGCTATTAAAGAAAAATGTTGAGTTGCACCATCATGCAATCTAAAATGTACGGTACTAAAATAAAAATTATTGTCCTTCAAATATTTAAGTACTTCTTTTTTAAAAGACCTTACCTTTGTTATTTAAATTTTTTGATGATGGCACTGAAAATGTTGGTGATTCAGCAGTTTGAACAAGCCATGTTTTGGTGTTCTTAGCTTGATTGTTTTCTTTGTTTTGTCTTTTTCTATGTGAAACTTGGAATACCTACATAATATCATAAAAATATAAACGGAAGGAGAAGTTAAAATTCCAGTTTTTGGAAGAATGAACTGTACTTTTACTGAATATATCCCAAAGTGCATACTTTTGTATTTAGAATATTTCATCATGGTCCCCTTTAATTAACTGTTCATCATCTCAGAACTGGTATTTTAAGACGTGTAGTGTAGAATTTAATTTTGAAACCACTGGTCAAATGTAGAAATATGCTACTTCACTCAATTGATGGTTTTTCACAAAAACATCTCCAGTTTGTTCTATTCTTTGCTGTTAACAAAATATAATTTGTTTTTCTAAATTTTGGGTTAAATTAAAAATTTGTTATTAGAGGGTAAAAAAAATCCAATTTCAAGAAAAAATTTGCTGAAACAGGCATTCAGCCAATGTTTTGAAAAATATATTGAAATTAACTTGATTTGAGGTACAGCCTATATTGAAGTATTTCAAAATACTATTTTGTATCTTTTTGAGTTGTGTTAAACAGAACACCATTATTAAGAAGCTGAATAGTTTATTCAGTTTTCATGGAAACTGTTTAAAAACATGGTTTATGTAAGACAATCTGCCAAGTAACGGACAAGAAGCTTCGTAACTTCTCATTTATAATTTTCCTTAAAAGATAGTATTCCTAAACATGATTTTTTTTGATGTATTATTTAAAATAAAATAATGTTATATAAAATAAATTTATTGACTATGACTTTGGATTGTTTTTTTACAAAAGTACTAAACAGATTCCGTTTAAATTCATACACACTTTTCCTATTGATGCTAACAAACGACTATCGCTGCCAAGTAACAGCCCATAAACAAGCGATGTAGTATTTCTAGTTTAATTTTTGATATTCAATTCTTTATTAATGACTTGGTAAGTAAAAGATGTTTGCAATTTTTGTCCATCTAAAAAAGTGTGAAATAAATTGGTTTTATGCTGTCAAGACTGACAGTATATTATGTTATGATTGATTTTTATCCAAAATTGGGCCTACCTCACTGAGCTTAAAATCCTATAGATTATGAAGGACTATAAAGATGTTTATTGCCAAGTTATGAATCACCGCAACTGTGCTTCCGTTATTCATTGATAAAAGAATACCAATCGATAATTCTATTATCTTCAATTTCAATCATTTTAAATAACTTGCATAACTACATTGTAATGTGGAATAAATTTGTTTGTTAAATGATTTGTGGTTTGTTTAAACTACTAAACCAGTTTCAAAATAATTCATTCGTAGATTCCTATAGATGGTAACCAACATACACTGTTCTCAAGTAACAGCTTTTAAGCTGCGTAATACCTTCACTTTAATTTTTATTTCTTGTACATTATTGGTGACTTGGTAAAGGCAGTGGCGGCTTACTCATAAGGACTCTCGGACGCGCCCCCCCCCAATGATAATATTATTTTAATAATGTAAATACCTATATGTATTTAATTCTTTGGAGATAAATGAATTATGAATTGCCGCTATGGATTTCACCATCATTTGTAGCGGAAGTTTTACAATATAAAATATTTGACGAATGTATTCTGGAGTTCGGACGGTGGCCAGAGCGTCCCAGTTTCATTGCATTTAGTCATATGGGGCAAGCAGCAGACAGAGCTGAGGGTGCCGTGACGTCATTTACACAGCGTGTAATGGGCTTCTAGGGCAGAGTCTGAAGCTGCACGCGCAGACATCAGTCAGTGCAGCCACCATAAATTAGATGTTCCGCATTACTAAAAACCTTGTTTTCGATGGGCAAAATAAGTTGGCGCAACTGTTCTAAATAGTGTCTCGCCACTCACATGAGTTGTTTGTTTATGTTTTTAAGTTTAACCCTTTGTGATTGTGAATGATAACATGTATAAAATAAAACAGAGCCCTCCCATTGCCCTTAACCATCGGCCGCTACTGGGTAAAGGAATGTTGTCTCAAAATGTTTTTTTTATCCAACAAATTGTTTTTATACTGACGATTTATTAAACAGTTAATATGTGTTGTAGCTGGTTTTTAACAGTAATTAGGCCTACTTCACTGATCGCAGTCAAAATGCTATAAAATTTTAAGACTAAAGACTTTTATCATAAATTTAAAGAGATGCTGAGTAAAAGCAATGAGAGTAACTTTACCTTCATTATTCACTGATAAAAGAATTTACCAATCCATATTTCTACCATTTTTTCAATTTTAAATAACTTGCAAAACTACATTATGATGTGGAATGAATTTGTTTGTAAAATTATATGATTTTGTTGTTAGCTACTAAACTGATTTCGCTCCAAATTATTCACATATTCTTATAGATAATTACAAACCTATATCGCTGCCAAGTAACAGCTCAAAAGTGACGTAGTCTCTCAACTAATTTTGATATTTTAGTTCATTATTGATGATTTGATAAAGAAAGGAAATTATTAAATGTTTTTTTCATCTAATATAATGTTTAATAAATTGGTTTTATGTCATCAGCTAATTAGTTTGTGGCTGATTTTTATCAGACATTAAGCCTCCTCTTATTTTTAAGGACATATAACATATGTTTTAGTGTGACACCGAGCAATGGCTACCAAGCTCTGGAATTATTCTCCCGTTTGGAAAATCTATTTTTTTGAAGTGAATACTTCTTTACGCCCGGTAGACAATTTTTTTGGTGCTGTTTTTTAAATCAATGTGGTGAAAGAAAAAATCGTCATGAAAATAATAAAACAGTATACGTACAACAACAGTTATGCTGCGTATTTAAATAATCTACTATTTTATAACGTTTTCAGACTCAAACTAGTAATCAATGCAAAACTAAAGCACAAACTTTCTCACATACCCATATATTAAAACGAAAAATATTGCACCAACTTTCTCAAAATCATATACATAGTCAAACTAAAATCAATACAAAAATATTGCACAAACTTTCTCACATACCCATACATATTACAACTAAAAATCTATGAAAATATTGCACTAACTTTCTCAAACTCATATACATAGTCAAACTAAAATCAATGCAAAAATATTGCACAAACTTTCTCACATACCCATACATATTACAACTAAAAATCTATGAAAATATTGCACTAACTTTCTCAAATCACATACATAGTTAAATTAAAATCAATGCAAAAATATTGCACAAACTTTCTCACATACCCATATGTATTAAAACTAAAAATCTAATAAACTCACACTAATAATCAATGCAAAATATAATTAATATTTGTATTACTTTTATTGAAAGTATAATATTAATTTTTGAAATTGACAGTTAATGTTTTTACTTCTTTCTACTGTCCTGCGACGGTAACTTTTGTTTCTAATTGAATAATTTTAAATAACTTATTTTAGAATAAATTTGTTTGTAAAATGATTTGTAGTTTGTTTTTGGAGAAAGCTACTAAACCGATTTCGCTACAGTTCACCCATTCTTATTGAACCAAACAAACGTACATCGCTGCCAAGTAACAGCACAAAAGCGATGTAGTCCCTCAACTTTAATTTTGATAATTTGGTAAAGAAAGGAAATTATTAGATTTTTTATCTAATAAAATGTCAAATAAATTTGATTTATTCCGTCAACAAATTTGTTAAACGCCCAGTGTGTTTCAGGCTTATTTTGATCAGAAATTAGGCTTCTCTAATCTCGCTTAAAATCCTACACATTTTTAAATAATGCAATATATTTTTTAATGTGACGCCAAGTAATGGCTAACAAGCACTACAACTATCCTTCGTTATTCACTTATAAAAGAAACTACAAATCGGAATTTCTATTATTTTTTTATCTAAATGATTTTAAATAATTTGGAAAGCTACTTCATTTGGAATAAATTTGTTTGTAAAAAGTTCTGTAGTTCGATTTTATTTTAAGCTGCTAACCGATTTCACTCTAATTCACGCATTCTTACTGATGTTAACAAACTTTCTGCCAAGTAACAGCTCGTAGGCACCATTGAACTTAACTTGAATTTTACATTTTATTAGTCCAGTGAATATAAACCACAGTTTTTTTTACATAGATTTTTCATCATATTGCCCTCTATTACATGTTTTTGGAACCATTAAAATTAAATGTTAATACATGTTTCAACCACCTATTATATAAATAAGATTATTTTGGTGTAATAGTTTGAGAGAAAATTGTAAACCAAATTTCATAAGAATAACAAAGAACGACATTTCATTAGATATCTTTATTCGTTCAAATCAAATTTATTGGAATTTTAATTTATAATAATTATTCAATTCAGAAATTATCAAAACATTTGCAGAGGAAAAAATATGTGGATAACATGTTAAAATTCTGTTTGTCCGTTGTACAAAGAAGGACAAAATCATTGATATATTTTATTAATTTAATTTCTGGCTAATGTAAGAAGTCGATCGACCAGGCATTGGAAAGTGCTTTACTTTGATTCATTGTAGAGAAATTTTGGTCTGTTATTCAGTGTGAAATAATACATTTTTTGGGTAGACTAATGGATCAATGATCTTCCCTATGACATGGTTGTGGATAAATAGTGTAGAAGTGAATAATGTCCAATTCTCATTCAAAACAAGGTGCACTAAAAACAATATACCATTTGTTACCTTTAGGAAGATTTTAATACAAGATAAAATCAATATGATGTGATGTATGCATTGGGTACTAAATGGATCCTATCAATACCATATCTCTAAGAAAGGTGGAGCATGAACAGCTAAAGCTAGAAAAGGTGAGTTTGTCAATGGAACTTGACAAACTGGTTGTAACAATGGACATACAAAGTGTTCTTTTATGTCCAGAAACAGGAACTATGTGTATGTATTATAAACCAAAATTCAGGTTCATAATTTCACCATTTATTCTCTAAATGACTCAGATTTATACTTTTGGCATGAGGCGAATGGAGAGATAACCAGCAAAGAATTTACTTCTTAGTTCATTATATTACAAAATAAGCTGACATTTTTAAAGTACTAGTTTTAATTTCAGACGGTTGCCATTACCAAAATCACAACAAAACATTAGGTATTGGTTTAAGTGATCGATAAAAAAAAAAAATCAAAAACAATCGGACAATTAATTTTGAAAAAGAACACTCAATGACAGAGGCTGATAGTGTACATGCCACATTAACATACTTTTTTTCAACCTCACATAAACTTTCCTCCCGATTATGCGGCTAGAATTAGACTTGCTCGCACAAAACAACCATATAAAGTACATGTTCTATATTACACTTTTCTCAAAAATTATATGGGCCTTCTTACAAATTTTTCATCTCTCCGTCCAGAAAAGAAACAAGAATTTCCTATGGTGAATGATCTCAGACAGGTAAAGTATCTACCTTTGGAAGCAATAGAACATCAGCTTTGATATATAGATGAGTGGATACCCCTTCAACAAGAAAAAAGAATGGGGAAAGTCGACCAGAAATCTTATATAAATACCAATTTATTAATCGAAGTTTCGTTATTTACAAGACCAACCTCACTATTACGATTCTCTTGTACCTAAACCGAACCCAGAAATAAGTAATCATTTTTAAAATTAAATTTTATGATTTTTAGTTAAGTGTAGATAGGTTGTATGTTGATGATGTACCACCAATAATTATTAAAAACTCTCCAATCATTGTTGGAGATTAGATATTTGAAGGAGTAAATGGATGGAAGATGAAAGTGTTAGTGATTTTGTCAAACTTTTGAGGTAAATAGCTTTAAAGTTTATTTCATTGAATTTTTCATTTGTTTAATGTTTTTCAATATCCTTGTGCATTAGTTTCATGGACAAATAATATTTTTCAAATTTATCTATATGTTTAGGTAAGAAGAGGTTAAAAGTTAAATTTAAAAACTATTTTATTCTTGACTTTTCTTCAACATTCTAGTCCGTTCATGAGGTATAGACCGATGAAATACATTTTCATCCACTTACCACTTCAATTAAATTTGATTATACTGTATTCGTATTATGTTTATATTCCTATTAATAAATTATAAATTCTTGCAAAAAAAAATAAATTACAATATAAATTACATTATTCAAAGTAGTTATATTGACTATACATAAAAATGTCTTCTATAAAATCTGTCTTGTGCACCTCAGGAACCTCCAGTACCTTCTATGTGCAAACAATTTTATAACGTAGATTTATTACAATTGGAAATCTAGATCACCGGATATGCTTATAAATAACTTTTAATATGTTACTCACCGCCAGCAATCCTTTTTTTGAAGTTTTTACTCTAGTACATATATATTACCACTACACGTGTTTCGGACTTTTTACGTTCATCGTCGGGTGGTTAAAACACAATTAAAAACATTTAACACAATTTGTAATAACACATAACATAAACAACACACGCACACAAATGAGGTCCAACATGTCTCTGGGCTGACGCTGTACAATGTACTAGTGAGTTATCAGCTGATGTCTACTTCCTAGTAAGCTGGCTTATTAGTTCATAAGTGGGGGTTGCATCAAACTGTTTTTTGTCATTTAGCAAATTATCCGGGTGCTCTTGTTCATTTTTGTATATGTGGTATTCTTCTACGCGGTTCATGTAATCTCCTTTTTTGCATTTTTGTAATATTTTCAAGTTGTGATCTATGTTTTTATAAGCATGATCACAGTGTACCAGGTGTTCTGCGAATTTTGATTTTTCCGGGTGCCTTAGTGCCTGGATATGTTCTTTATATCGTTTTTTGAAGGGCCGCCCCATCTGTCCCACGTAGAATTTGTCACATGAACTACAGTTTAATCTATATATACCGGTATTCATGAACTTGTCTTGGTTTGAGGTTTTGTTGCTATTTAGTGTATGTTGTAGGTTTGAGTTGGTTTTGTACGCAACTTGTAGCCTTGGTGTCTGAAAACGTTAGCTATGGTGTTATTAAATTTGGGGTTGTGTTGTAATACTACGAATTTATTACAATTCATATACAAAAATGAACAAGAGCACCCGGATAATTTGCTAAATGACAAAAAACAGTTTGATGCAACCCCCACTTATGAACTAATAAGCCAGCTTACTAGGAAGTAGACATCAGCTGATAACTCACTAGTACATTGTACAGCGTCAGCCCAGAGATGTGTTGGACTTCATTTGTGTGCGTGTGTTGTTTATGTTATGTGTTTTTACAAATTGTGTTAAATGTTTTTAATTGTGTTTTGACCACGCGACGATGGACGTAAAAAGTCCGAAACACGTGTAGTGGTAATATATATGTACTGAAGTAAAAACTTCAAAAAAGGATTGCTGGCGGTGAGTAACATATTAAAAGTTAACGTAGATTTGTTACGAAAAGTGAGACGAGTTAGAAATAAATTTAACTAAATAATAATGCTAAAATTTATAGTTCAATCTATCATTACCATTAACAGTTAGTTAAGAGATGTTGAAAAATATTTTTTAAACCTTTTTTTAGCACTCCTGGGAATTTTACATAGAAGGTTGTTAAAAAACAACAAAAAAAATTGACACAATCTAAAAATAACATTTAGAGAAGTATTAACTACTTATAGTGTAAACGGCCATAATCACATCAAGAGAGTTATGAAATTATCCATCACTGTTTGTCACGTTTAATGGAACCAATCACCTATTGGTGGTATTGGTGATTTTACAATCACTTTGAGAGAATCACTATTACTTGTTTTAATGGAAAAAGAATCTACTTGGCAGTTATACAGTACCTTTCAGTCAGTTTTTTGATGGACATCCACACTGGCTGTAGCTGAAGAGTACATTGCTCAATTTAAAAATAAGTACACAGATGTGTGTCCTACGTGTTTATGTGTTATCAGATCTTAGAACTAAACCTTCAGAATTTTTTTTTAAATCTTGTGATTAAAGAAAGTTACTTTCTGTGATGATTCGTTGGAAAAATTGTGAATATATATTTCAATCTAGACTTTTCACTCAATTTATTTTGAAAATGTTTTTGTTTCAGGTTTCTGCAGAGTCTCAAGCAAAGTGCTTTGTGTTATGGGTGAGTGCAGAACATGGTATAATCCCCGGGATACTGAAATTATTACAATAAAGATACTTTCCTTACTTTGTGTTTCGAAAGTGAAAATTCATGACAGCCAACTTTGTTTCCATCATTACCTTTGATTTTCACCCTTTTAAAACAAGTGATTATGTCCCAATGGTTTTTCATTTTAAATATATAAACTTCAGAAGTTTAGGTTAAGTTCTAATAGGCCTATTTTGGCATCGGTACTACGAGGTGCATTTTTTAAATCAGGTCCATTTTTAAATAAAAAAAAACATTAAAAATAAATATTATTTATTGTATCCTTCAGATCTTCTTTATTTTTCAACATAACAATTGCCTTCCATATATTTTTTATGTTGTTATAACTGCTTCCTTTTTTCTTTTCGTAAAAGTTTGCTACCAATTTCAATCTACATCTTTTGTTTTGTATAACTCGTTAACTTTCCATAAGGTTTCCTCTTAATAGTCATTCTTCTTTCCATGATATCAATCAACATGCATTTTTTAACCCAAAAATATAACATTTTCAGAATTCATTAGGGACATAATTTTTTGCAATAAAATTATTCTGTTACATTAAGTTATTAATCATAAATTTTGTTCTCACATCACAATAATTGCTAACAAAGTGGCTAATGACCAACAGCTGGTTATTACATCATAACAAAACTCAGTGTGTGAGCAATACTACCCCATTGTCACTGTCAGTGGTTTTTTTTTTCTCTCTAGTTTTTTTGTTTTTTAATAGAGCTTATCTTAAAAACGCACCTCAAATTTTTTTGTATTTCAGGTACTATGTATTTTCAGGTATGTTTTTTTTTGCAGCATTTATTTTCAGATCAGGAGAAGCCCACCCCTTAAGATAGTTAAGTTTCCACCCAACCTCTGACCCCCCCCCCCATGCCACACATAGGTTTTGATGGAATTCCCTGAAATGTAATGAAATGGAAGTTCAGTATTCCAGCCTTTAATCTTTTACACAAATGTACTTCTAGGCCACATTTATACAATCACAACTTTTATTTCATTACATTTCTTTAGTTTTAAAAAATTTTTTTTTATTGATGTGAACATATTTTCTGTCAAATTTTTTTTTACTAAACCATTTAAATCATTTTCATGTAGGAAATTATTTTATAAAAAAAAATAAAATAAAATAAAACCTAAATTAAAATGTTTTCTATTTAAATCTTTAACCCAACATTAGTTACATTAAAAAAAAATTTCTTAAATATCATATAAAAATTATGGTTTTATTTTGAAAATAATTATGTTAGGCATTTAACGTTTATAATAATACTAAATTCATACATAAATATCTCAATTTTGTGGGTTATTTTAGTAAACAGTGCATTTTTTGTTTGTTTTTTTCTTTGTATGAAAATAAGTATTACTTACTGAAGAATTTCTTATTTTAAAAGTAAATTAGTATTATAAATTATATATACAATAGATAAAGTACAATGGAATATACAAATATACAAAAATTAATGGTTAAAACATACTATAGTGTTGTCATTAGATTTTTAGTGTCTGTTTTGTTAGTACTTGCATTTTTTGTCTCTGCAGTATAGGATAGGTTAGATTATTTAATTGTTGGTGATTGTTAGTGTGTCGATTCTATTGATTTAGTTAGATATTTATGTTTGTGTCCAATGTTAAAGTTATTTTAGGTTTCAATCTGTTGTCTTGTTCACATAGTTTTTAACCATGAGTTTGTGTTTTAATCTTTTGTTGATTTTTAAATGGAGCAAGCTAGTTTTAATTATTTAAAGTTTTGTGTATCAATGTATGTGTATGTGTATGTATTTCTCTTTCAGATCACTAATACTTTTCTCAGTATAATTGTGAGTATAATCTTATGTTGAGGTTTGAAATGGAGAAAGTTAGTTTTAAATAATTAAAGTGTTGTATATAAATGTATGTGTATGTGTGTCTCATTCAGGCAACTTACACTTGCCTCAGTGGTAGGGTCAGTATAATCATATATTGTGTTTTGAAAAGGAGCAAGTTAGTATGATTTATTTTAGGTTTTTAGTGTTTTTGTATGTGTATGTTTCTGTTTCAGGTCACTTATATTTCACTCAGCAGAAGGGTGAGTATAATCTTATATTGAGGTTTGAAATGGAGCAAGTTAGTTTAAAATATTTAAAGTATTGTATATAAATGTATGTGTATGTGTATGTGCTTCTCTTTCAGGCAAATTACAATTGGCTAAGCAGTAGGGTGAGTATAATCTTATGTTGTGTTTGGAAAAGGAGCAAGTAAGTTTTATTTTATTTTATTTTGTTTATTATGTATGTGTATGTGTATTTGTGTCTCTTTCAGGCAACTTTCAATTGTCTCAGATGTAGGGTCAGTATAATTTTATGCTGTGTTTTAAAAAAGAGCAAGTTAGTTTTATTTATTTAAAGTTTTTTGTATCAATGTATTTCTCTTTCAGGTCACTTACCCTTTTCTCAGCCGAATTGTGAGTATAATCTTATGTTTAGTTTTGAAATAGAGCAAGTTAGTTTTAAATATTTAAAGTGTTGTATATAAATGTATGTGTATATGTTTTTATTTCAGATCATTTACACCTTTTTTTTTGCAGAAGGGTGATTATAATCTTATGTTGATATATGTAATGGAGCAAAATAGTTTTAATTGTTTTAAGTGTTGTGTATCAATATATATGTATGTGTTTCTCTTTCAGGTCACTTACATTTTGCTCAGCAAGAGGTTTAGTATAATCTCATGTTTAGTTTTTAAATGTAGCAAGTTTGTTTTAATTATTTTTTATAGTTTTGTGTATCAATGTATATACATGTGTATGTGTATGTCTATGTGTTGTAATAAATATAAAATGAGGCTAATAAGTTATTTAATAGTGAAGCTATTTTAAAATATAAAAATTATTCTTTCGAACTTTAAGAGTTCTACTAAGTATTTATTTATTGTTAAGATTGAATTTAATTATTGATTTGCTCGACTTAAGGGCGCCAGATGTGTTAACATCAATTTAGAAAAAAAAATGAATTTAAATATTTAAAACATCTCTGGGGTCGCAAATTCTTTTATCAGTGTACTTACAGTGGATTTTGGTTTCAAATGAGAACACTTGTAGCTGAAATTTAACAAAAAACATTTATTAATTATTTAAACAAAACACATTCTACAATTATCGTTATCCAAATAGTCACATTTGTAAATATTACTTATCATTTAGTTTTAATAAACAGAGCTTTAATTTATATTTCCTTTATTTTATTTCTTTTAAAATGCTTCTATGAACAAATTGTTGCAACAGGAATTTAATTTATTGTTATTTTTTAGTAACTTTGTAACTCTAAAAGAAAAATGAAAAGATTCTATTTTTATTATTTAAAAATTTCATTTTCTATTATCTCTTCTAGTAATAATCTACTAAAATTTTCTTTAAATAGATAAACATTTACAAAAGAATTAATTTAAAACATAATACAGATTATTAATCAAACAGGTAATATATAGCGTCTATACCAAAACGCCGATCTAAATAAAAAACATTGTCTGTATCCGAATAGAAGACTGATGTCCTACAAGTTGAAATTTTACAGCTCCTAGTGGATTCTCCATCATTCAGAAGTTGTCTTCTCAAGTTGTTGAGAATGTTCATAACTCGCGTATAGAAACCATTGTCTTTTATGTTCCCGCGTTATTGTCATTGAAACACGCTCTTTATGGATTTTTAAACACTTTCGATCTCTATTTGAGACAAAAAATCAAATGTACATTGTACTAACAGAACCTAGAAACTCTTTCTACGACCTTATCTCTCCAAACGCTGGATTTCGACTTTGAAAAACACAACCTGTCCATTCAAGCGGTGGACTCCAAATCTACAAAACACATCTAGTCCCTCCAAGTTCTGGACTTCAACTAACTAGTTGCCATGAGGCAAATCTCACTTCCGAAAGCGTTCCTTCCGGTTACTGTTCACACATTATGACACACTCCCGTAAAACACAAATAATTTACATATCATAACAATTAAACTAAATTATATTAAAATTAAACATGGTAATTTATACTGTTATCTTGAAAATCCATTTTGTTCCTATAAATGAATTTACTAAATACAATTCATGATCCAGACATCCGGTCTCAGTTCATGCACCCGCGGATTTTAAACCTATTATAAATTTTGATTTTTCACATTATTACAGTGTATGTGCTTTTCTCTCAGGTCACTAACATTTCGCTCAGCAGAAGGGTGAGTATTATCTTATGTTGAGTTTTGAAATGGAGCAAGTTAGTTTTAATTTTTTAAAGTTTTTTGTATCAATGTATATGTGTGTTATGTGTTTTTCTTTCAGGCCACCTACAGACCCAGCTCAACAGAAGGGTGAGTATAATCTTCTATTGAGTCCATCGCATTAACAGTGCTGAGCTCTTAAAATTTAGTGATGTAGACCGTTGATGGGTTGTATCAGCAAAGATGATACGTCTTTCCCTCTTGTTTGGTTTAACTATCAAGAATTGTACCTCCTTGCGTTAGTGGATCTACTCAACAAGGGGATTTTATGTCCTTCAGTTGATATCTAGTTACATTATATATCACACATTTGTACAAATTGTCCAAGTGTACTCCACTTTTGTTACAATTCTTCATGTGTAAGTCCGCGACACCTTAGAGACTGCATTAGTACTCGGATAGAAATTAAATTAGGTAATAAGAATACACGGCCTCTGTTTGAAATGTTATAATGTACCATTTGTTAGGATGTACTTTTTGTTAGGATGTTTTTGTTTCAGGTTTTTTACGAGAAAACAATTGTTTTCAATCTCAACATCGAAAAACTTTGATCACCTTTATTGGAAAATGTCTAATGATTTGCTACATCTTTGCAAATGATCCTTTAGTTTTAAGTCATTTAAAAAATATATAATTACTGTTTTGGTTTCTGAGACAAAAAGTGAAGAAAATTTTCAATTTGAAAAAGACGCTGCTCTGCTTTAAAACATATGGTGAATATTCAATTTTGTTTCACATTATGTGATTTATGAGTGTGTATGTTTGCACTGGTTGGTATTATCACAATCAAAGTTGATAGGTTGTTGGTTCGCTGTGTTGAGATTAATAAATTGAGCCACAGTAACCCGCTTATCTCTTCTCTATCGTGATGGTTTCAGATAATGTTAGCCTCGCTGGTGACAAGTTTGGATGTATGTGAATGTAAGGCACTTTTTATTTGTTAGAATAAAATTAATCTTTCATCTTTATTGTCAAATAGGTTTTCTTTGGATTGTTTACTGGAAAACAGTTAATTATTCATTGAAGTCAGGTAACTTCATAGATTTGGAGAACTTTGTAATCGAAGAAATTCACAAACTCGGAGGACTTTGTAGACTATAAGAACTTTGCATTCTTGGAGAACTGCGGACAGAGGAGAACCAGATGATAATAGGTAAATAAATATGTTTTAGGATATGTCATCGAATTAAAATACTGTGTATGTCTTTATAAAACCCAACAAAAAGTAAAATGGGTTGGAGCCGAAATAGATTAAGCCAAAATAATAAAGTTAGGTTCCATTACTTGTCATTGGATCAACTTATTTGTTTGTGAGAGCACTAAACCTGTTGGACAAAATATTTTACTCAGTTGGACCATGGTTTTATTATGTTTTTCTTGTTGTTTAAAGGCAAAAGATTTTTTGCTATAAATTTCTTCCTATATTCATTACCTTAGGAAGAAAAGAACATAAAATAAAGACTCCTATCCCTCGAATAGCATTAGTGTCTGAAGAAATCAAGTGTTGGTCAAGAGAGACCTTATAAGAAAAGATGTAGAAGAGGGATCTTACCCAAGACTACACGAAGAAAAGTATAGATTCAGCTAGTAACCTACGAGATTGCTGAGCCTATACTCACTATAATAAGCTCCTGAGGGTACCATGGTTTTATTTAGGTGGTAATGTCCACTACTGGAGCTCTGAAAATCTGCATGTCCATTCGTGAATAACTAAAAGAATTGACGAAGAGTATATTAATTTATTTTTAAAATTGTCAATAAGAAACTTTTATCAATCTCATGTGTAAAGAAATTATCATATTTTACAAATTTTAACATTTTATATTTCTTTGACTCCAGATCCAGAGTTATCGTAAAACAAGCTGTTCTAGAGGATTCAAGGTGGCAGTATTTTAAAAATGTAAGTTAACTATGAATTTATTATTTTATTGAATTATAAAAACAATTATGAGTAAACAAAAACAAAACTCTTTCTAATAGGTAAACTAACGATAAACTTAACTTCCTAGACTGGAAATAGGAACACAAATTAACTTTTTCAGTTCAGTTTAATCTATGTTTTTGTTGGTCCTGCTATTAGACTTTGAAGAGGTTTGTCAACATGTCTGTCTGACGGTTTGGTTTTAATATTGTAAGAAAAAAACTAAATAAAATTTTAGTATGTTTTTGGTAATTGATTTTCTAGCTACGAGTTATGAGAAACCTCCAAATTCGACTAATTTTGTGCATAATTAATGTTTGTAAATTGTTGTTTTACTGAAATATGTTATTAAATCAACTTGCCAGTTTTATTTAGTTACTTATTTGAAGAAGAACCCAACCACTATTTTTCAGTTATTTATTTCTATAGTTTTTGTATATTGTCATTATAAATCAGTCTATTTCATTGGTCAAAATTATCATTTTTCTTTCTTGTTCATATGACAATTTTGTTTTTTATTGTAATCAAATTTGAAGAAAAAAAAAAAGTCATTTTATTATATAAGAAAAATTTAATATTTTTTGTACATTAATGAAAATGACATGAAAATTTTCTTTTATATCAGTTTTTGTAGTTTTTCAAATATTTTTAATTCAATATGTTTTATTCCTTTCTTTAAAGACAATCTTGTGGGCATCTTTAACCCTTCCTATATCTTCACATCCTCAATCCTTATGCACAAGCTGTAACAGGAGACCTATTTGGCCCTCAGTAAGTAATAGTAGACAATTTTATGAATGTAATAAAGAATCATTTTTGTTTTTGTACTTCAAGGCAAAACCATAGTGGTACCCATCATCTATTTATAATAATATATAGGGTGTTTCATTATATCGGGTGATTTAGGAGTTTTGTATTAAATTACTTCTATAGACAAAATTTGTTAAATATTGAGTTAACATTTAGTATACAGTCACAATCATGATGACATAAAATTAAAATTTGTACATAACTATTACAAAATGATGTCCATTTAAAATTTAGTTGTTAAATATCTTAAAAACAGTTGATTTTACAAAAAACTTACAAGAGATATTTAAAACTTGTATAGAAAGTGTAAACTTGTATAAACATCTACATTGGCACATTAATCATAACTTATTTATTTTTTGAATCTCAATACCAATAAATATTATTTTGCTTTGGCATTTTTAGGGTAGTACTACGTATAAAGTTGTGTATAATTCCAAACCAAAAGTCTCCAAAATGTATAGTTTGTTCAAATTATGTATTTTTTAAAATACAATTTCATTTGTTTCATATTTTTTAGCGGTATAAACATTGTGTACAATTAAATGTTTCTTTACCAAAAATCTCTAAAACGCTTAATTTGGTTCAAATTTTGAAAATCACATTTTCAATCATTCAATTTAAAAAATATTTTATCTTTTTTTCATAGTTTTTAAAGATACACCGATGTGTACTAGTAAAAGATTCCTTACCAATAATCTCTAAGTGATGTGGTATTTTTTAGAAAACATTATAAACATTGTAAGAGTCAATGTTGAAAATATTCTACAGCGACACAAACTTTCACTATCTCCCAAAGAGTTTAAAGCCAAATTTAATTGGATATACAAAAAATGGAATGTATATAAGGGTTTCTAATTTGTAAAACATGTATATCAAAAGGTTAGATTAACAAGTACATTGATTGTTTATATAAAAAATGGATAATAATTGTTAACAAAATAAGTTTCTAATTTCAAATATTCAACAGTTGCCCGATGATGCCGCAAGGCGAAACAATTGTAGCTCATGTATACTATTAAATATTTAAAACTTTAAGCTTTTGCTTTATTTTATCCTTGAATATGGAGTTTCAACAAGAAATATCTGCTATTACATTAAAGTTTCTAATTTTAGAAATAATTGCACAAGTGTTGATGATTCACATGCACAATTGAATAGTGAGTCACTGGTTTGGAATGTGATTTATGATGGCTGAGATATAGGGAATTGAAAAAAAAATTATTCTGTCTGAGTATCTGTGATGGTCGGTATTGATTTCACCCTCCACATCCTTTCTTATTGCCACCCTGTAAAGTAAAAAAAGTAGTACAGGGTAATTCTAAATGATGGACCCATTAAAAAAAAAATCGTATTTATTAAAGTACAAATCTGAAATGAACGATCTTTATATCAATAAAAAGAGGAAATTTCTAAGTTTGTTTCCATACCACCATTTCATTTAGAATTACCGGTACCCTGTGTATTTTTGCTCCACTAATTGCTATAATCAAGCAAATATTTGTATTTTTGTTTATATACATTTGTAAAAAAGTTTTTGAAATGGTTATTATTTTGTTTGTGTGTTTTCAGGGGGCACGACGTTGAACGCCTCCTCGTGGTGTGCTCTGGACTTGGACAGAACGTTCAACACAAATGTTGTTTCACATTTATAGAAAAGTAAGTTCAAATAACAGATTTAATTGTACATATTAAGCTTCCTTTCTTTTAAGGGATATGGGTTAAATAAAACCTGAAATAAGTGGGAGACAATTAGGTGAACATTTTTTTTTTTTTTTAATTTTTTTTTTATTTTTTTTTTACCAGTTATAATATCCACGAGCCTATACTGTAGAAATCATATCTACTCTTTTTTTATGTCTAGAATCACATCCAAAAGTTGGCAGGCTGATTGTAAAAACCCTGAATAGAAATTTGTTGATATCAACTCAAGAGTTTAATTTCACTTCCGTATAACCTTTAACAAATCTATCTTTGTAAGTCTTCAACATACAAATTTTGTGATGAAAATTGAAGAACATTTTATAGAAGCACAACCACAATAATTGTAATAAATTTTCACATGCACTTGCATATAAAACTAAACAAACAAAGTTATTACTCAGAAATATTTTGAGTTGGGAGTTATGCATGGAGGCATGAGAAAATATATCTTATATTTGATACAAGTGATTTCATTAACATTTTGGTGTAATGTGATGGCAATGTTCTGTATAGAATCAGTTCTGAGAATTGCATACTTTGTATTATGTTACTCTCATTTAACCTATAGGATTGCTCTGTGGAGCAATTTCACTAAACAAATGACCCAAGAGTCATTCACCTATAATAAAACTACTAAGAATTATGGATCATTTGAGTCATCAAAATTCTTGCAGCAGTGTAATTAAAAAACTGAGTTTTTAACTTTACCATGTATGTAGGCTACATATTAAAGGACAGTATTGACATTTGTTAGAGGGGAACTTAGACATGACCTTGAGGATGCACTTGCACGGAATAGAAGCATGCCATGGGGATACTTTGTAGACTGGGCGGGATGGATAAGGATACGACATGGTACATAATCTTTGATTGTGGAGCACTTGCCAATAATAGGTACAAGGGTTTTGAGCTCCCAAACTTCTAGTGAACTCTCATTGGACGAACAACTATGTGGACTCGTAAATGTGACTAATCTACTGGGCTAAAATTAGGAGGCTTAGTTGTATAATAGGCCAATGGTCACAGTGTCTGAGGTTGTTTTAACCTTAACCTCTTGTTTAGATTATTGAGTCTTGAAAATTTGAACTTGTCGTAATCAAATAAAACAAAGGTATCACCCACGTATACAACAATCAAGAATATATGACCTTATGGGTTCATATATTAAAGTTACTTAAAGAATATAAAAATGAGTTTACGATTACTATTAGATTTAAAAGTTTGCTCAGCATTTAAGGGCGCCAGACATATCGTCAATTTTGAAAAGTTAATTATTTTTTACTGTATGAATTTAAATTAAATCTTATCTCGGGTGTGAGCTCTGTCAAAAGTATACTTTCAGTGACCTGTGTCAGAGATATATTTAAAAAAAATAATTATCTCTGATAGTATAAAAATAATTCACATCTGCAGAACAGTCTCAAGTAACAACTTGCACGTGTAAAGGCAGAACGGTTGTTCAACTTAAGTTTCCCAAGAGAAAATAATATTTGCAAGCTACACATAAAACCCTGAGAATTGGCCTCTGGAATGAACTCAAAGTATTTCCACTGAAAACACAAGATTGCAAAAAGCAACGTCCAATCAAGAAAATCCCGCGAATAAATATCCAATAGAATCTCAAGAAAGTACAATGCTCAATTGAAAATTTTAACCGCGTGAAGGAAAAAGAGGGAGAGACGCAAGTTTTCTTAAGACAGTCTAAAAACTATCACCATGCAAGTTAGACGTTGTAAAGATCCAGAGTAAAATGGTGTAAAATAATTTCAATAAGTTAATAAATCCAAGTGTGTGTTTTTTTTTAAAAGGCAAGTAAAGCCATAATAATCATAAAAAAATATATATATCAAGTGTTAAGTGTAAAGTGAAAAATCAATAAAAATAAATTATAAAAAAAGCGTATTGTGTGTGAAGTGAATCCGTGTGAATTGTATGTGCGACGGTTTGATAAAAAAAAAATCTGTAAGTAGCTTTAAATATATACACAAAATATGTAAGAAAGATCTCATAAAAACAAAAACTAATTAATACAAATTTTAAAAGATATCCCAGAATTAAAATAAATAATAAAAAAAAAAAAAACAGCATAACTAATTAATCAAATACACATTGAGAGTCCAAAATCATAATTAATCTAAAAACAAATCTAATCTAGAACCATTAAAATAAATGTAGTATTAAGAAATTGTGAAAAGTATTTTGATTTAAATATTAAGGAAAATCTCCTTCATCATAAATAAGCTGATAAAAGGATCTCATGATACCTAATGAAGCTATTTTGAGGGAGCCAAAAATATTTCTTTAATTAAATCAAAATAATTATTATGTATAGTAAGTAATTTAAATTGTGCATTTAGTTAATTAAGTAATTTAAATCAGAAAAAATAAAAATTATAAAAGTAAATATTGGGAAGACTGTAAACTAAATATTGTATAGTCTTCTATCATAGTTTTAACATAGAAATGAAAGTTTAAAATATACATCTAAATATTGTAAATCTTTAATTATGTTTTGATAATATTTAAATAGTTTTGAATCACTTATTTTTTGTCACTGTACTTATTTAGATAAATCCTATCACAGCCAAGCGATATTGATTCGAGAAATCGAATCCACAAAAAAACCCTTACATGGTGGAGGCGCCGGGCAGACAGAGTCATAATGAAAGAAACATATTAAATAAAGAATTACAAGATCTAGTAAAAGCAAACATTTTGGAAGAATGCCCAAATTTTAGTCAATATGCTTCACCAGCGTTTATCGTGAAAAACCAAGACAACTCGCATAGATTAGTAGCCGATTTCAGAAAAGTAAATGAAATAATAAAATCTGAAAACTATCCAATTCCGAGCTTACAATTAATGTTCAGTTGTTTAAGCAACGCACAATATTTCACAAAATTAGATTTGAAAAATGCCTTTTTCCAACTTAATGTACACGAAGATAGTAAATCTCTATTAACAATACGTACACAAGACAAAATGTTACAGTACACTAGACTACCTCAAGGCTTAAAAGTGTCAAGTGCAATATTTCAAAAAAATCTCAACAAAGTACTATCAAAACATTTATTTTCAAAATGCATAGCATATTTAGATGACACACTAGTTTTTGCGAGGAATTTCGAAGAAAAACTTAACAATTTAGACATAGTATTAAACGAATTAGCCAAAGTCAACCTAAAACTAAATACAAAAAAATGCAAATTCTTCTATCAAACGATAGAATTATTAGGACACGAAATTTCTACAGAAGGGATAAAACCATTAGAGAAAAACATAATACCAATATTAGATTTCAAACAACCAAAAACAATAAGAAATATTAGAGCATTTTTAGGAGTATCAGGATTCTTCAGAAAATTTATCAAGGACTATGCGACGATAACCCACCCATTAACAGAATTACTGAAAAACCAACAAAAACCAAATTCCAAAATAACATGGACAGAACAATGTCAAAAAGCTTTTGAAAAAATAAAAGAAATCTTAACAAATCCACCTTTACTAACGCATTTTCAAGAATGTAAAAATACACGTGTATACAGTGACGCGTCAAATACAGGTTTAGGGGCAGTTCTGACTCAAGTAGACCCGGAAAATAATAAAGAATATCCAATAACATACTTATCGAGAAAATTGAAACCTCATGAAGTTAGATATAGTACAGTAGAAAAAGAGATGCTTGCCTTAGTATATGCAGTAGAATATTGGAGAGAGTATCTATTAGGAAGAAAAGTAGAATGTTACACAGACAACTCAGCTCTACAATATTTCCAAAATTTCAAAAATCCATCAAATAGATTAGGGAGACTAGCAACAAAATTGGTAGATTACGATTTAAAAATATATTACAAGAAGGGAAAACAAATGGGATTACCAGACTTTCTGTCCAGAACAGATACTCGGGAACAAATTGAAAACGATTTCGAAGACATATTCCTCATAAACACTCAAAACACACAAATAGAATTCCTACAGTCGATAGACCCATACCTAAAACAAATAAAATTAGCATTACAGGGTATTGAAACAAAAAATAAAAACATTGATCGAGCATCAAGAAGATATAAATTAGAAAATAACATATTATATTACAAACAATACGTTGGAAAAGAAATTTCAAATCTATTAGCAGTACCACAAAATCTAAAACTAGAAATTTTGAAACAAGCTCATGATAATCCAATAATGGGAGGACACTACTCATATTACAAAACACTTCTAAAAATAAAAGACAGATACCATTGGCCAACCTTACACAAAGACGTACAAGAATATACAAAAACATGTGAAACCTGTCAGAAACGAAAAATACCTACACGAAAGCAATATGGGCTCTTAAAACCAATATTAGCAACCCATAGGCCATTAGATAGAGTAATAATTGATTTCATAGGCCCCATTACACCTTCATGTACATACAAATATATCTTATCATGCACTGATGTCTCCACAAAATATGCGTGGGCATTTAAATGCAAATCGGCAAATGCAAAAACGGTTGCAAATAAATTGATGAAAATAATATTAAGACACGGAAAAATGCGTATATTACAATCCGATAGAGGTACACATTTTAATAATGAAGTCATAAAAAATTTAACAACTACATTAGGAATAAACCACATTTTGAGCAGTGCTTATTCACCACAATCACAAGGGTTAACGGAAAAATTCAATGGAACACTAGTAAACATGTTATCACATTACGTACATGAGAACCCAAAATCGTGGTCGAAATACATTGACCATGTGGTTTTTTGTTATAATGCAACAAAACAGACGAGCACAGGATATTCACCAAATAAATTAATGTATGCTTTTGAACCCAACTACCCAATGGAAATAATACAGATTCAAGAAAACCCCAACTATGACATACAAAAGGAAATCAAAGAAATCCAAAATATAAGAAAAACGATTCCAAAAATCATTGCGAAAGCCCAAGAAAAACAAAAAAAAATATTACGATAAAAAAAGAATAGACTTCAATTTCCAAATAGGTGATGAAGTTTTAATAAGAAGAGAATTCCATGGAAAGGCAGTGTCAAAATTTGACATGAAATATACAGGACCATATCAAATTACACAAAAAATAAATAATCTCACATACATAATAGAAATCCTCAAATATGGCAAACTGCAAAACGAGCCAATACATATCTCTAGAATGAAGTTGTATCATAGGAGAGTAAAATAAACACAATTATAATAATTAATAAAATATTATTTAGATTAATAAATATTAATAAACAAAATAATAATAATATTTTATGAGATCTTTCATTTATTATTCATAAGACTAAGATGGGATCTTTCATTTTAACTTGTAGATAATAAAACATGTTAATAACTCTAAGTACTAGCTTTAAGCAGTGAAAATTTTGTTTTGCAAAACTAACACATACAGTTTTAACCATTCATAAATAATAACTCATAATGAGAGCATGTGATATAATAATTACATTGACAAGATTAGCATTCTAGGATGGAATTTGTATACGCTAGTCCAGTACTATAGCAGATAAGGAGCGACCTTGCTTACCCAGCAAATAGTCCGGAATATTACATGGGTAAAGCAATGGTACCACAATATAAACATTAAAATTGAAATTGAAGCATTGATCACGCTTTAAATTCACTTATATAACATCCAAATAACAACAACATTGTATTGTTTCAGCTATTACTACAGGACAGAAAACAAAAATGAAAACAAATAATGCTAACATCATCATACTAACCATCCTACAAACATTATTGAAAGCAACTAATACGCTAAAAATAAACATTGTCACAGGAACAAATTTTAAAGAAATTTTCAACATAAACATTTATCAAGAGTCGGTACCGCTGATTTACAAATTACCTTACCACAATGTGGGCGAACAACACTACAAATTTACACCAATAGTGGACACATCATGCCAAATAAAAACCGTAAATTCAAAAAAATGTCAAATAATAAACCATAATCAACAGATACAAACACTTGAATAAACGAAATTTTAGAAGCAGAGAGAAGAACTTTCCAAACCACCCCAACACAACCAAGAAATGTAAAAACCAAAAGGGCAATTGAAACAATAGGAGCAGTATTTAACTGGTGTTGTGGCGTAGCTACAGAAGAAGAGGTTCATGCAGTAAACAAAAATGAAGAAAATTTAGATACCCATATGAATAATATAATGGATTTTGTGAAAGAAGACCACAAGGACCTAATACAGACTACGGAGCAAATTTCAAACTTTTCAAAAAACATCAATTCCATACTACAAACTGTACACAATACAGTAAGAGATATGGAAAACCAACTCCAACGAACTACAGAAAACAACACTGAGGACTTGAAAATAACCATATATACCAATTTACAACAGACATATATATACATATATCTAAATTTGTATTACGATAATCTCAATAAAATAAGAACAAACTGTAATAACAATCAACTAACTAAAGCATTAATAACGAAGAGCTCACTTGAACAGGATCTTATAGATTTGGATCAGAAGCTAACAATAAAAGGACTACAATTATCAATACCCATAAATGAAATAGACAAATACTACACATTACCCATATCAAAATGCTTCTTTTCAAACGAAGAAATTTTAGTAAAAATTCAAATTCCAATAAAACAACTCAAAGTTAATTATCAAATCTATATACATAAACCAATCCCACTACTATGGCATAATCGGTCATGCAAACTTAGTTCTTCAGAAACACTCATAATAAAATCAAATAAAGACATACAAGTAATAGAGCTAGAAGAAAATTCTGAATGTAACTGGAAAAAACACAATCTTTGCAGATTGCCAAGGGAAAATGTAAACAAAGAATTCGCATCAACATGTGCCAAACACCTCCTACAAAGCAAATCAATCCCAGAAATCCAAAAATACTGTCAATTCCATTGCACGGACATAACACAAGAACCAATAATAACCAAAATAACAGAAACAAAATTCCAAATAACAAACATAAGGAGAGACATGGACATTACATGTAAAGGAAACAACACAACAACCCGCTTACCAAAAAACCTAATAGGATCTCTAGAACTGGATATACCATGTGACTGCAAAATAACAGATACAGAGAACAACCTAATTATAAGAACCATAACCCCTTGTGACAAAAGGGAAACTAAAACCATAGAAATGACACACATCATACCAGCAACCTGGACAGATTTAAAAACAATAAAAATAGACCCACTACCTGAGTCACACAAACCAGAATTCCAAAACATAAATGACGTATTGAATGAAAATTGGAACATATCAATACCAACCTATATAGTAAGAAATCTCATACCTCAAGAAACTTTCCAACACATACAAATGGAAAACAATTGGTCGGACATCATAGAAAACAAAAGAATAACCTTTTACATTTTGGCAATATGGTCAAGCACTTTAACCATCATAATAATAACACTATGCTACAAAATACACATCTATAGCATCAAATTGAAGGCATTAAAACCACATACAGTTCCAAGAGACTACCAATTGTCAGACAAATAACAAACAAAAACAAAAAAAAATACAAATTGATGGTACAATTTACCCCAGTAAGGGGAGTGTCAGAGATATATTTAAAAAAAATAATTATCTCTGATAGTATAAAAATAATTCACATCTGCAGAACAGTCTCAAGTAACAACTTGCACGTGTAAAGGCAGAACGGTTGTTCAACTTAAGTTTCCCAAGAGAAAATAATATTTGCAAGCTACACATAAAACCCTGAGAATTGGCCTCTGGAATGAACTCAAAGTATTTCCACTGAAAACACAAGATTGCAAAAAGCAACGTCCAATCAAGAAAATCCCGCGAATAAATATCCAATAGAATCTCAAGAAAGTACAATGCTCAATTGAAAATTTTAACCGCGTGAAGGAAAAAGAGGGAGAGACGCAAGTTTTCTTAAGACAGTCTAAAAACTATCACCATGCAAGTTAGACGTTGTAAAGATCCAGAGTAAAATGGTGTAAAATAATTTCAATAAGTTAATAAATCCAAGTGTGTGTTTTTTTTTAAAAGGCAAGTAAAGCCATAATAATCATAAAAAAATATATATATCAAGTGTTAAGTGTAAAGTGAAAAATCAATAAAAATAAATTATAAAAAAAGCGTATTGTGTGTGAAGTGAATCCGTGTGAATTGTATGTGCGACGGTTTGATAAAAAAAAAATCTGTAAGTAGCTTTAAATATATACACAAAATATGTAAGAAAGATCTCATAAAAACAAAAACTAATTAATACAAATTTTAAAAGATATCCCAGAATTAAAATAAATAATAAAAAAAAAAAAAACAGCATAACTAATTAATCAAATACACATTGAGAGTCCAAAATCATAATTAATCTAAAAACAAATCTAATCTAGAACCATTAAAATAAATGTAGTATTAAGAAATTGTGAAAAGTATTTTGATTTAAATATTAAGGAAAATCTCCTTCATCATAAATAAGCTGATAAAAGGATCTCATGATACCTAATGAAGCTATTTTGAGGGAGCCAAAAATATTTCTTTAATTAAATCAAAATAATTATTATGTATAGTAAGTAATTTAAATTGTGCATTTAGTTAATTAAGTAATTTAAATCAGAAAAAATAAAAATTATAAAAGTAAATATTGGGAAGACTGTAAACTAAATATTGTATAGTCTTCTATCATAGTTTTAACATAGAAATGAAAGTTTAAAATATACATCTAAATATTGTAAATCTTTAATTATGTTTTGATAATATTTAAATAGTTTTGAATCACTTATTTTTTGTCTCTGTACTTATTTAGATAAATCCTATCACAGCCAAGCGATATTGATTCGAGAAATCGAATCACACCTGGTTGAATGAAAAACACTGAAACTGAAATTTTAACATAGATATTTATTAGACAAACAAAACATCTATACATGAACATTTACCATAAGAAACATATCATGAACATCAATTATAACTAACATCCTATTTGAATTTAAGTTTTAATGCCTTTGAAACAAGGTCTATTTTCATTATTAAGAATTGAATTTATTTAAGACAACTTGCAAGTATAAAATTACTCTCATGAAGTTAAAATATTAAAATTATTATTTACTCATTTGTCTGAGTACAAAATATATAAAAAGAAAATTAATTATGTCCATTACCTGATTGGTATTGGGACTAATAAACTTATTTAATCAAAATTGATTGAATTTACATCTATAAAAATAAAAAGAAACATAGAACATATTACATAAAAATTACTGATTTGAATGTAACATGTTTTGTAACATGGTTTTACCAAGCTGTAGAAATGTATTGTTCATAACGTTCACTGTTCCTAATCCTGCATTTTGAGCGTTGAATTTATGTTGACCACACCTGTGATTCTATTAACGTTCGTGTTGCGATTCTTGAAAACATGGTTCATACAACATGTAAAACACAGTAGTCTATTGTCCGTATTCACAAAGCACATGTTCAAAGTTGCACAATCTAGTTTTTTTTCTTATTTTCAAGCAAGTACGATTTTAGAAAACATAAAGTATTGTCACTAGTACTTATAAGAATGTTCGTACACTATGTCTTTAACAAAACTAATAGTTTTAAACACATTTTTTATTTTGAATAAAAAACTCGGAGAGCTATACTTAACATATCTCTCAGCTCCGAACTCCATTCTCAGACTGACTATGCACATGTTGCCATCCCAAACCTGTTCATTCCGGTTAAACTGCGTATGCAGGATCTTAACCACCGTTGGATTCAAATATCTATCTCACTTCTTAAAAAGTTTTGGATCATATCATTTCACATAACACACAATTAATAAACATTTTATTTAAAAATTATCTTAAATTTATACATTATTATTTATTTATATTTGGAAATCTATTTTATTTATAAATTGATTCTATTTAATGCTGAAAATCATCAGATACGCATTTGACTCGAGCCATCCCCACTACATTACCCGCGATTTCAAATATTTAATCAAACCAACATTTTCTAAGTGTCACACGTATCTCAATGAGTATAGACTCAATGGTGATAGGTTATTATTTTAAACACATTGGCGTATATTGAAACTATACGAATTTTATTTTGATTGGGATACAATATTACGTTGGCTCTATGCAAATAATAACATTAGTTAGTTTCAAGTGCTGGGATTTAGCGTTAAAACTTTTTGACATATTTAAATTTGACTTAAGATAGCTCCCGGGTCCCGGTTATTTTTTCTATGCTCTGAAATATGTTTTTATCTATAACATATCGAATACTGCATCTGTGTGTACAAAATGTCAAATGTCATGTTTTGATTTTCCAGTGTATACTAATTAATAGACATAATGTATTGAACTGTATGACAAATTAATCACAATTTTAAAAGTTAGCCATGAATGAATGATGTTACTAAAAAGAAAGAGGTAAATATGTTTGATTCTGTCCAAGCGATTTTAGTATGAAATCTCGACAATTCGTCTTCCAAATAGCGTAATGTTATAATTCCTTTATTGTTCTGCTTGTTTTATGCAATTTAAGGCGGTAAAATTCTTTCGGCTTTTCATAATAATCATTTAGTTAATTGTTTACTGTAGCGCTCCAATTTTAATATTTTTGTTGTTGTTATTTTAGTAATACATACCTCTCTGTATTATAATTTTTGGTGAGCGAAAATGTGTTTTACTTCAAAATTGACATATTTTAATGACGTATTTGTAGGTTAAGTTTACTAGGCAAACAATGTCCCAATTTAAAAAATAAATAAATTCTTTATATTTGTACTTCATACATCTCTTTATAAGAATAGTAACATTTTTTGGTCAGTAAAAATGTTTATCACTTCAAAGTTGAATACCCACATTGACATATTTGTGGGTTAAGTCTACATGACAAACATAATTGTCCGAAGTCAAGGAACATTGAGTAGGGTTATTACTTGGATAGGTGATAGTTTTTCTACCATGTGTGCATGGGATTAGTGTTGATGAAATCATCGAACAGTCAACATGGAGTGTGAGGTGTATGAATATATATATATATATACTGTATATGCTAAATATGTATTGTTGTTGTCCAAGTGATTTTAGTGCAACATCTCAGTAAATTCCTCTTCAAAATAGCGTTTTTTCCATCAATAAGATACTCCTTTTCCACACAAGAGGTTTTTTTATCTCTCACAATTCATTATTTACTTAACAATCATAGAAATTAACTAATTTCTAACATATTCAATCGTACAGCCATATTGAAATCATTCCTGGGGCGCATGCGGACTTTATCAAAAAGTTATTTCTAATCGACTGTAACATTACTATAGAACATCATCATAGTGTTTTGGAATCATAGTTACAATATTTTCAACATTCTTGTGCAAAAAAAACAAACTAGGCTATTATATTATTATTTACTTTAATTAAGCATATAGGGAGTTTTAAACATTTTTTTCATTGCGTATAAGAGAAAATACGATATTGTAATGAATAAAATTTACAAGGTGTACTTAGAGTAGGCTAAACACAGTCTTTTTACTTACTAAATGGCTGTACATTCCATCTCTCACAAACCTGCTCATAATAATTAAGTTCGATCAATATAAAATAGTCAATGTGGCTATTATATATAAGAATTTCCAATTATATACTTTTAAAAAAGTATAAAATTTATCACAATTTCTTCTTTTTTTTTGTATTTTGGAGATTTGGGTACTAAAAGTGATGTTAAATTCGAATACAGAAAACCAAATTACATATACATATACCACGAGTTTAATCAAAATAAAACCATAATTTAAACATAAAATAATGTTTATCATTTTATTGGCCACCATAACATTTTAAATACAAGACATCAAAAGCAATACAGGTGACATTGTCAAAGGCAAATTTTACACATAAAAAATAAATAAAAAACAAAGTTATTTAAACACATATATTCACAATACATATAAATTCAAAACACTATAATAACGTTTTAATTTTACTTACAACCGATTTACAATAAACTAGCCACATAACTTTATCATTTAAATATTCACTAAGCTACTTCTGTAATATACTTTTGAAACTAGTGTTTTCAGTGATTTTTTGAAAACAAATACTAATGAATTTTTTTCTTTATTGTAGAAATTAATGACTTTATACAAATAAAATACACAGTTTTATGCTTCTTTTTCTTGTTGTTTAAAGACAAAATATCTTTTGGTCATCATTGCCTTATTTTAAAAAAGGAAGAAAATATTATGAAATGAAGACCCCCATTGTGTATTTTTAAGGGCTTCTTTTATATTCTTTTCTTCCTTTTTTTATGAGGCTTTTTTTATTAACCGAAAGGTTTTTGCCTTTAAAGCAACAAGAAAGAAAAAATGTACTGGGTTTGTTGTTGCAGAAGTTATCCAAACTGTTTGAGGTTATAACCATACCTATAGAAAATATTTTGAATTTTTATCATTGTTAACTTCCGTTTGAATTATGTGTTATATCTTGTATAAATGTTAACATTTAAAGTAACATATTTACACTTGACAAAGCTGACTGTGTACGGTTAAACAGTGCTGTAGTGTTTTTAAAAACTACGAAATTAAAATTGCACCGACTTAATAAATAAGGTAATTTATAACAGATTATCCTGAAATTCAATAAAGCGAGCTAATTTGTAAATGATAGATTATAACCCATTATGTTAAAGCATATAAGTTACAATTATAACACAAATAATTATATTTTGTTCTTACCGTCCGTGACTTACGTTTATTTGACTTAATTTATTCCATCTTCAGACAATCACTCCTTAGAATTCATTATCACAATAAAATTTAAAAACAAAAATTACACATGTAAAATTGAAAAACATGAAATTTAAACTGAACGTTACATTGTCAGGTACGTACCATGGAACCTCGAAAGCGGTAACTTCAAGAGTCACTTGAAACACTTCTTAGGCATATTCTTATCACGTAGTTTAATTGTTGTATTGTATTGCAACGATTACATTAGATGGGGAAATGGGAGGCCAATGGATCTTTATGGTTCTCTGCTAATTTGGGTCACCGGGAATTGCATTACCCTACTAAACTGACCCGTGGGAAAATCTCACCTGGCCAGTCATTTTGATGAAACGAAGTATAAAATTAATAATAACTATAATCAAACTAAATATTATATGATGTTAAATTAACTTAATTTTATATTAATGTATATTACCTGTCTACTTAACATTCCTCATAACTTGTTTCATAAGTTAATAGGTAACTAAGAAATAAAACAAAAATATTGATTACTAAACAATGTAACTTCTATTGTTTTCCACAAATTTTTTACAAAGTAAGCTAATTAACAAAGTGTTTGAAAGTACATTTTTTATAATTACATATATTTACAATTTTTTCAACTATTTTATGATCAAATAAATAGCCAATTACAGGAAAAAGTTTGTAGTCCCACGTTCAAAAGACATGTTTTACAACATTTAAACAAATGTAAGCCTATATGTTTGAATTTATGTAGGGAAAATAGACAAAAACCCTTAATAAACCAGAAAAAAATTAATATCAAGAAACGAGAAAAATTTCAAAACAAAAAGAGCGTACTCTTTTAGTTGTTTGTATATTTTCATCCAGGAAATTTTGTTTTTGTATTTATTACTATTATTTTAACAGTTTATTTTGTAATTTTAGTTTATTTTATATATAGTTTTGATTGTATTTCTGTTTGGCGTTAAGTGGGAAAAAGGACCAGATGGTCCTAACTTCGCTTCTTGAATAAAGGCACTTATCTACCCCCCCCCCCACTTTGTCAGTATTAACCCATTGGCTACCGACTAAAATAGGTACAAACTACGCGCCCTGTACTGAATTAATTTTGAGTTTTTGCTATCACTATGAACTAGAAGTAGTAGGACTATAAAAAGCGGTTTACTCACCATAACCAGTTACAAATTTTTTAATATTTAATTTAAAATTTATATTTATTAACATTTTCTCTATTTACACAAACTATTTACATTTTTTATTTTGTCATAGTAATTGGTTTTGGTATGGTAGACTTCAAAGCAAATTTTCAAATGCAACGGAATTTGGCACTTTTTACACTGAAAGACTGTTTCTGTTCTCCTCCCATGAACCGATTTTTTGGATTTTATGTCAACAATTAATAAAAGCAAATTACGGTTTTATTTCGTCAGCACTAACAGCTACCCAGGTCGGATTAGGCTAATTATCACCAGGTGCTTGGTCTGTATTTAAAGTCTCGTCTGCAGATCTATTAGTTTCATTAGTGACCTGAATCCAAAATGTTTGTGGTAAAAATTGACCTAAAACTTCTAATTCGCTAGAAACAACATTTAGTTGCCTTGCAACAAATGGATTTATTACAGAATTACCTGTAAACTAAAAGTATTGGGATTATTTCCTTCGTTTTTCCATTGCCAATGTGTGAGGCTGCGTAATTTGTTGTCTTTTGTTTTCGTCTTCAGTTGAGTCACATTCATTAAAAACTACATCCTCACTCTCATTTTCACTTATTTCATTATCATTACCATTCAAAATGTTTTCCACAAAATCACTAAAATGTTCAGAAGTAAGGAAACGATCCTGACACGAAGCCATTTACGTCAACTGATGACTCTGAATAACTGTTTGTAAACAATTGTTTGTTCCTTAGTTGAATCGGTATAAAATTGATTTTTTAACTATCGAAAAGTAGTAAGTGTAAGGAACAGTGCAGAATTGATCATTATTGACAATGGTGGTGTACTATATACAATAGAAATATGTGTGACGGGCAGCGCCCATCTTTGGTAGTTGCGCAATCGTTTACAAAAACAGCCCGTTTTCTTTGGTTCTTCAATGGGTTAAACTTAATAAACATAATTATGTTTTTGTCAAATTAATAATTAAATTATAACCATTTAAAAAAACACACTCAAATCAGAAATAAATAAATTTAATAAAACACTGCAGAGAGGGTACAGCACTAAGCAGTGGCGGCTTACTCATAAGGACTCTCGGACGCCCCCCCCCCAATGATAATATTATTTTAATAATGTAAATACAGTAGAGTCTCGCAAACTCGGCACTCGATAACCCGGCAGTCCGGATTACTTGGCGACCCCAAAGCCGAGAAAATATATATATTTCTAAAAACAGCGATGTTCGTAAAAGTTCGGCAGATCCCAAAGCGGGCATTAACTTCGATCACTCGAATTGTTGATGGTACTTTTCCCACGTTAAACTCGTCACAAAGCTTTTTTACAGATTCCCCTCTGTCAAGTCTTTTTAACAAATTTAACCGCTTCTCAAACGAAAACAACACACGCTTCCGTTTTCGTAACTCGCTAATTTTTTTTTACTGTATATACTGTGCGTAGCTGTCAAAGAAAACTGAAAAGAAATGTTATATTTTCATAATGTATTATTAGGATTGGGTTCTTTTCAATCAGTGGTTCGGTGTTTGAATTAACGAATATTATGCTTTATATCACTTTACAATTATTACTTTAAAAATATTACTTTAGACTGAATCAACATATCTCCCTAACTCATTCAATTATTTAAATAATAAACATATGCTTTATATAATCTACTTCATATTACTTTATAATTGTTACTTTAAGACTGAATTGACATATCTACATATATTCAAAAATGATGAACCCAGAATAGTTCCAGCTATTTTGAAATGAATTTAATATATTTACTTTGATGATTATATGTGCTGATATTTTGTCTATTTGCTCACCCCTTTTGTGCTCGTGTAATAATACCCTCGTGTTCCAATCCTCGAACGTTCCTCCTGACGTCTTCGTTCACGCTGTTGATCGAAAGATCCCCACCTCTCTTGAGTCGTCGCTTATATTGCTTCGACCTGCCTTGCTAAGTAGGTTGCCCATGCTAGGTAATCATTTCATCATTTTTTTAATAGTTTCGCAATACCTGTCGCTATTCTGGGTTTCATGTATGGTTCTTACTTAAAATATTAATTATTACTACTAATTCTATTTATTATTATATATTTCTACTCTAGTATCTATTTAATCCTAACAGTATACTAAATTGATTCGTGGAAAAAAAGCGGCCCATCAAACGTTTTTGCAGGTGTATGTCTGCTATATCGACGGGTGCCAATGCCGCGGTGTTATTATGCCGCCGACAATGGGATACCGCTATCGAAAAAGTCGTTTGATATCGCCGCCGCTTTGGTGCCGCGGTGTTTTTACACTGCAGATAATGGGATACCGCTATCGACAAAGTCGTTTGATATCGCCGCAGCTTTGGGTTTAAATTACAATTTATTTTTTGCCCTTATTCCCGATAACCCGGCATTTTACAAACTCGGCACACTTCCGGTCCACATTACGCTGAGTTTGCGGGACTCTACTGTACCTATATGTATTTAATTCTTTGGAGATAAATGAATTATGATTTATAATTAAATAATAATAAATAATAATTAAATATTATTTATGATTAAATAATTGCCGCTATGGATTTCACCATCATTTGTAGCGGAAGTTTTACAATATAAAATATTTGACGAACGTATTCTGGAGTTCGGACGGTGGCCAGAGCGTCCCAGTTTCATTGCATTTAGTCATATGAGGCAAGCAGCAGACAGAGCTGAGGGTGCCTGACGTCATTTACACAGCGTGTAATGGGCTTCTAGGGCAGAGTCCGAAGCTGCGCGCGCAGACATCAGTCAGTGAAGCCACCATAAATTAGATGTTCCGCATTACTAAAAACCTTGTTTTCGATGGGCAAAATAAGTTGGCGCAACTGTTCTAAATAGTGTCTCACCACTCACATGAGTTGTTTGTTTATGTTTTTAAGTTTAACCCTTTGTGATTGTGAATGTTAAGTGAATGATAACATGCCTTCCCTTACGTGCATAAAATAAAACAGAGCCCTCCCATTGCCCTTAACCATCGGCCGCTACTGGCACTAAGTGCAATATTTTGAGAAGTATAGGTTTTAGAAGTATGGACTTTAATTATTATATACGGCCAAAGATCGTAAGAGATCTTGTTGTCCATAGAGTATCTGAGTTTGCCCAAAGTATTTTCATCCATTGCTGGAGGTTCTTACATTTTTTGCATTGCCCTTCATTATTTGCACAGGATTGTTGTCAATCATTTTATCTTTGTTGACCAAAGCTGGCCAATGTTTAATTTCATCCTTTATTATTAATTGGTTTAATTTAAAACTTGTAGGTTTGAATTGGAATTTTCAACAGCCATAAAACCAGATTTAAAAATCTCTTTTCCTCCAAACATGTCCCTTATAAACAATGCTTACTTATCCCAATCAACACAGAATATGGTCTTATTTTTACAATGTGTTCATACAATTTTGCTATTCCTCTGTTATTACATTCTTATGTTCTTAAATATACTTATATTGTTCAAAGTAATTCTATACATACAGTGGCGGCGATAGCGGGCCCGCGAGCCTTGACCGGGATTTTTCAGGAAATTTTAACGGGATCTGGACCCGCGATGGGCCCTGCCACACGGGCCCCCCTATAATAACAATATTTTTATGAGTATTGTCAAGAAATTACTAAAATAAGGTAAAATGTCTTCAGACAAGATTGTGCATCGTGCATCCAAAACGGCAATAACCATTATTTTTTAGAGAGAAGTATTTATTATTTAATGTCATGATACGAAGTATGTGTATTGTTTACTGTTGGCCGATAAGTAATGCAGCTATCACTACGTCGCTCATCGTGGTGACTCACCGGCGCCAGCTGGCGAAAAGATAAACATCCGGTCCGGAAGGGGAAGATTAAAATTTTAAAATAGCATCAGGTATCAGGTCAACAAATAAACTTTCATATTGGTGACTCGTTAGTTGTAGTTGAATTTCGGAACGGTACGGTTGGTTTATTGCGTGCGTTCTAAGGGAAAGGGGGGGCGATGAACAAACTTGCGGGGGGGGCCGCCAGTTCTTATCGCTGCCACTGTATACATACAATTTTTTTGAAGAGGAATAATTTTCTCTTGGTTAAGTCCAGATGTGTTAGGTATTATTTTCTAGATGTGTTAAGTCTCTTCTAAGCTTATTCTCAGATTTTATAACAGTTCTAACTCAAAACTTGCTGTTTTTCTACATAGTGTCTTGGAATAGCCTTTTATGTAAGAATAGTTGATGGCTTTTCCTCTGGTCTTTCCTTTATGTTATATACAAAAACCGGATAAAATGGAGATAGCAAATATAAGATGAGTGCCAACCAATATGTCTTAATCATTGATTGTTATTAAATGGAAATTATCTAAACAAATAAAACAAAATGTTAGTTAAAATAAAGTCTTTATTGAGTAATAAATATAATGTAACCATTTCACACAGATGTATGAATAATTAAGACCATGTTTATCTGGTGGTGATCTAGACGTTGGTCCGATAACTTTCATAACTTTACTTATCATTATTCTTCATTAATCTTTTGGAATTCTTTCAAAAAGTTGACAAACGTTTGTGTTTCTTCAACTGTAATGGCATTGTAAAGTGATGCTCGAATACCACCGACTAATCTGTAAAAATAATTTACATTATATTAATAATAATGTAAATTCTATATGACTAATGAAGATTATTGAAACAAGTTGATGGTCGCCATCATAGTATTCATCCAGCCTAATCATAATAAAACTTAATAAAAACAGATCTTCAAAATGTAATAACCAAAAGTAAGTTTTTTTTAGCCTTCTAGGAAATATTAAATTGTATTGGTAGATCAAGAGATCTTATCCAGTAAGATAAGTTTGTTTAAAACCATTGTTACACAGGTTTTTTAAACCTTGTAATTGTTTATATCACTGTTTTATTGATGTCGACTAAGCCCTCACGAGGGATCTGTATATATTAAAAAGTCTCGACACACTTTGTTCTTGGCCCTAGTGAGCCTTGAAGTTGTACATATGTCACATAGTCTTCACTTGCCACATTCGTGTTGGAGACTCGTCTCTCCCGGATCTCGTTACTGTACGGATCTCATTTTCTTTAAAGTTCAAGGTTTGAAATTACATTTATTTGTTACATTAACTTTTCTATTTCTCATCATAGAGACTTGGGGTTGGCACTTTAGAGACTTTATTTTTGTTCTTTTTTTATAGGTAGGTTTTCACATAAAAAATAATAATATTAAAGCAAAATTTCTACTGCTAATAAAACTAGAGACTATTTTCTAATTTTGAGGTTGCCTTTGAGAAGTTAGTTTTTAGTGAGAACTTTTATTTAGTAATATGTTTGGGTGTGAGTGAAAGCAGAATTTAAAATGAGCTATTTAGGTCCTCCAGGCAAATTAATTGTTATCGTAACAATTTTAAAATTTACTAGTTTTTTTGTTAATAAAATAGGTTATTGTGTGATGATTTGATTAAAAAAGAGCCTACAAGAATGGTGCTCTATTGTGACTTCTGGAGCTAGAGTTTCGGAAAAAAACAAGAATTGGTCAAGAAAGACCTTATAGGAGAGATGAAAGAGATGCATCTAACCCAATATACATGAAAAAAGATGTAGACCAGCAAAACCACCTATTTTTATGATCTGTGGAAAAGGCTACTAGACAGCTATATATGTAGATTCATGTAGCGACAAAAAGTGACATGCAAGTTTTTGGTCAGCTTAACTAATTCATTTTAATCAATCAGTTTTCCTTTTAATTTCTCTTCGTGGTATATTTTACTCAGTGGCGGCGATAACAACCCGCGCCCCCCCCCACAAATTTGTTCATCGGGCGCCCCCTCTCCCAATAATCTTTTCCCAGATGTTTATCTTTTCGCCAGCTGGTGCCCGTGAGTCACCACGATGCGCGTCATAGTGATAGCTGCATTACTTATCGGCCAACGGTAAACAATACACATACTTCGTATCATGACATTAAATAATAAATACTGCTCTTTAAAAAATAATGGTTATTGCCGTTTTGGATGCACGATGCACAATCTTGTCTGAAGACATTTTACCTTATTTTAGTAATTTCTTGACAATACTCATAAAAATATTGTTACGATAGGGGGGCCCGTCGCGGGTCCGGGTCCTGGTAAAATTTCACGAAAAATCCTGGTCAAGGCTCGCGGGCCCACTATCGCCGCCACTGATTTTACTTTGTATTTCTTATTAAATATCACTAATACATCATGTAATGGTGTTTACTTCCTAACCTATATTTTGGGGTTTGCTATAGCGAGTACAAGCTTGAGAATCCCAAGGAAACGAGCTGGATCTCCACCTCTCTTTTATTTTTCTTATCTAGCCTTTCTTGACCAATTCTAGTTCTTTTCAGACTCTTGACGTTCTTAGTGTATATGAGAATTAGAGTTCTTCATTTTATGTTATTTTTTTTATTTAAAAAAAAATAAAAATTGAAGGTGATGATGACTGAGAGATTTTTGCCTTTAAGCAACAACGAAGAAAACTAATATAACCTAAACTATATTTGTTGGGAGGATAATGGAAACGAGCTAAAATAAGTGATGGATGGATAACGTAAAAGAACCCGATTTTGATCAAATTTTACAAGGATATATTTTACAATTCTTTAAATATAATTGAAAAAGAAGTATACAAAATGGTGGGTATTAATTACATTTTTTTAAATAGTTCTTCTTATCTAGGAGGTACATGACCATACAAAATGTATATGTCTTATCATGTCCTGATAAATATGCTCATGAAAATAACACTACAGGGGTAAACCATTTACGGTATCAGTTTCATAGTATATTATATAGAAAGCTTCCCTCACTGGCCGGTGTAACATGGCTTAACAAACATCCAACCGCATAAGACTAGAGGACCATTTTACGAAATTCTAAAACAACTTTTATTGTCCGAGTTGTAATCGGTAAATGAATTTAGTAGTCATTAATGTGATTCATAATGCCTTCAATTTCTGAATACAGTGTTTTTAGTTTGACACTTCTATTCAATTTATAATTATTTGATCAATTCATTTACTATTTTCAATGTATTGTTTTGTGTTCTGTTTATCATTAGTTTATTGTACAGTTTTAGTATTGATTTTTAATTAATATTATTTTATTGATAAAAATTGACTATGGACATACAAATGTAGTTTTATCCCAGATTGTAATAATGATATTAAAATCTCATGACAAGACTCTAACTTACGCCATAAAGAATAATTCACCCTTTAAGCTCTAACCCTTACCTGTGTCCTTTGAGTTGAATCATCCCTTTCTCTTGAGCACTTTTTAAAAACTTAGCTTCGTATTGTGGACCTAGTTTCAATGTAAACGGAATGTTTACCCTTGAACGGTATTTTGGTTTGACTGGACACTGGTAGAAACCATTTGATTCTTCAATAGCTGTGTACACAAGTTTACTTTTAGCATTTGCACGTTTCTCCATTTCTTGTAGGCCACCTTGTTTCTTTATCCATTCGAATACCCTCATCACAACAAATATACTGAAACAAAGAAACAACATGAGACAATTTTGTGTCAAGTTGACCACATCACAAACTTCCATTTTGAATTTATCAATTAGATTTTTTTGAATCAATAAGGTTATATATGAGTACACTATAGTCTTCTATAGTAAATTTCATGTTTCCTATCTTATTTGTTGTAGCTGCTATTAGGTTTACATATAGACAAGGGACGGACGGCATATGGAAAAAAAAAATTATGGTTTTTGTATCCTGAGGCTATGAAATATGAATATCAGTAAAAAAACCAATGTAGACATTTCTTTATGATTACCAAACTTACCCCTTGCTTACCTAAACTTAAGTTGGACTTGCGAAGCAGATGACTCAAAGAGTTTTTGTTTACAGCACGAAGCAACTATAATTATTGCTCATTTGAGTTGAAGTCATTCTTGTAGAGATGCTTTCAAAACACTGGGTATTCTACTTTTCCCTGTTTGTAGATTTTAGAAGTTACTTTATATTTATAAGTAAAGCTCATTGACTCGGTATTATATGAATGTGCATACATTATAATACCTGTGGTAAATACAGCTAGTGTCCTTTTATAAACACTTCCCAAGGAGTTTAATGAAATAATAGAAGTAAAAATATTTAAAAAGAAACTAAAGCATTGCTGAAAAGCTAGCGCTATCAAGGAATTTCTTAAACCCACATTATGATAATCCACATTTTATGTTTCGATAAAATTTATTATTATTATTATATTGCAACTGAGATATTATTACGTTTATATTTTCTACTTTGTATAATGTATTGTTTACCCAAACTTTGTATTTTAAACGTAAGCTAGCATATTTTTTATCGTGTTTTTTTTACAATGGTATGCACAACTGTGTTTTGCCAACAACAAAAGAAAATAAATAAATGTACCCGCTGTATCTAAGTATTAATAACGTAATTGATGGGTGGACTCACCAAAATGTAGGAGGTGTGTTATGAAGAGAATTATCCTTATCCATAACTGTAAAATCAAACACTAAAGGACATGTCGGTAATGGTTTGCCCAGAAGATCTTTGCGTACTATCACCACAACCACTCCAGAAGGACCAATGTTCTTTTGTGCTCCGGCAAATACAACTCCAAACTGTAATAGAAAATAAAGCTTAGTTAAAATATGTTGATTTATTTGGAACGTGTAAACCTTTTGTCCTTCCAATTAAAAGTAAGCCACTGAACAGTATACAGAGTGATCACTTCAAGATGGCCGACATAAGGACCTTTAAAACTATAAGAGATACAAAAAAATTTAAAAATAAAACATCACCAAGTTTTTTATACGATTTAAAAATATGTAATCCAAATTTTGAAAAGTTAAGTTTTTCAATATAGCGGCCTACTTCATTTTTTGTAAAATAACAACTGTGTGTTTTAAACATGTTTTTGGATAGAACATGTTTTTTTAAGACTTTTATACTCTTGGATATGTTTTGATAAACCCTACCATTTAGAATCTACGTCCAATGAATTTAGTTAAATTTTTAGTGGGTGCTTTTAATTATTTAAAAAAATTAAATTAATATCCTAGAAAATATAAGGCAAACACGCTATTTGAATGTGTGGAAGTGTGTTTTATTTCTAAGGCCTAACTAAAAACAATTGTATCATAACCTAGTGCGTAGACTATTTGTCAGGTCTGAAATTAAGAATAATTTGAATACTGCAAAGTTAATTAAAGGAATTGATTATGTAATTTAAACATTATGCGTGTAGCCACTAGGATTGCTGATTTAACTAAAGTTATGTCCTCCGTCTAAACAATCCTTATTGTTATACAGATTACCGGTTTCACATAATTCTTTTTCACATTCTAAGCATAAAATTGTTTTACTTGTCAAAACATAAACTAACAAACAGTACACATTATTAAAACTTTACACTTTACACGGGCACATGTTGATTCACAGATGCAAGTTTTAATAATGTGTACTGTTTGTTGTTTTATATCTTAACAAGTAAAACATTTTTATGCTTGGAATGTAAAAAAAAAATTACAACAAAATTTTCTGATGATCTGATGATGATGGTTTAATCTCACCGAAACCGGTAAATTGTATTATAATAAAGATTGTTTAGATGGAGGAAATAAGGTAAATTAATTTATAACAATTATATAACTTTAGATTATAATATTATGTTAAAAATAACAATATGAAGGAGATACATAGAATAACAGCTGATCTTATTACACTCTAATCAGGTGATAAATATCACATTTACATTGTCATATTCAAACTACTGTACCAGGCCTGATGAAACACAATATAAAATAATTTAATTAAATACACTTCCCACATGTCCAAAGAGCCTGTCTGAAATAAATTCTGAACAAAATTATATTTTTTACCCCAAATTTAAGATTAAAAAATTTGACACATACCAAATTTTACAGTTAATTGATAACGAAGAATTGTTCATATTATCAGTATGGTTTAATCGGACATTTATCATCATTTGTGGGTATAAAAACTATTACACGACATTTCAAGATTATAAATCAACTCTCCTTCTTATTAAGTATGAAACTAGAACATAAAAAAAAAAAACACCAACATAGCCTAGGGCCATGTTGGAAACAAACATTTTGGGGGAAAAGTTTGTATTTAGTCTTAGCTTTTATTGTTCAGGCCTAGTTTTAGGCTTCATTTTCAGTTTTTACAACTAGGCCCTAGGCTATGTTAGTTTTTTTCTTTTATGTTCTAGTTTCTCACTTGATAATGTGATGAGTTGATTTATACTCTCGAAACATCGTATATTCATTTTCATATACACAAATCATGCCAATTGTTGTATTAAACCATATTAATAGTATACCAAAAATGATGATCAGGTCACACATTTAGGTTATACTGCATAATCGACAGATGGACATAATTCTAAAAAATAGCTCACAAATAAAAATGTACTAAGAAAATATGTAGAAAAAATTGAAATATTTCTGAATATTTTAACACTAAAATCATTCAAACTGTTGTGGAGCAATGAGTTTTTAAAATTTTAGTTTGTTTTTTTCTAAAATTAACTTTTGATAATCTTGCGTTTTGGATATTAATTATCTGTTATAATACTTGTTAGTTATTATAACTATTAGTTATTAATGTTAATAATAAATATTAGTATCTCTTGTTTATTTAGAAAATTATCAGAATCAAATATAGTTGTTCTATCCTCAATTGGTACGTTGGTTTTTTCCTTGTTGTTTTTAAGGTGAAAAACCTCTTGGTCATCATCGCCTGATGAAGAAAAAAAACTCAAATGAAGATCGCTAGCCCTCGAATACTCTAAAAGCATCAGATTCGGAAAAGAACAAGAGTTGGTCAAGATAACCTGATAAGAAAGATGAAAGAGAGGGATCTAAACCAAGGCTATATGAAAAATTTGTAAATCCAGCTTAGACCCTCGGGATTGCTATGCCTACTATAGTGAGTCCGTAGAGATAATCTCAATTTGTTTTAATTTTGAAATATGTTTACCTTAGTAATATCGAAAGATCTTGTAAGGAAGTTGGATGACATGTCTGCCACTAGAGGGACGCCTTTTGTGTCTGGAATGTCTGCAAACTCAACACCTGAAAATCAAATTTAAATAATAATATACTCGTAAACCAGAATGAAAAAGTCCATAAAATGTAATTGATAATGAATAGATAATCAAAATAACACTTTTTGTAACTTTAAATATTGAATAATAGAGTCAATCTACATGAGAAGAAAGTTGATGGGGACCGTCATGGTGATTACCCAGTCCGATCTTACAATGCAAGTCCTCAGTGGCGGCGATAAGAACTGGCGGCCCCCCCCGCAAGTTTGTTCATCGGGCCCCCCCTCTCCCTTAGAACGCACGCAATAAACCGACCACACCGTTCCAAAATTCAACTACAACTAACGAGTTACCAATATGAAAGTTTATTTGTTGACCTGATACCTGATGCTATTTTTAAATTTTAATCTTCCCCTTCTGGACCGGATGTTTATCTTTTCGCCGGCCGGCGCCGGTGAGTCACCGCGATGCATGACGTAGCGATAGCTGCATTACTTATCAGCCAACGGTAAACAATACACATACTTCGTATCATGACATTAAATAATAAATACTGCTCTCTAAAAAAATTTCCGCCCGGTCAAGGCTCGCGGGCCCCCCCAGCTCGCGGGCCCTCCCACACCACGGGCCCGCTATTGCCGCCACTGCAAATCCTCTAAATGTAATGTACAAAAGTTGGTTTCTTGGGTCTTGTAGGAAATGTTAAATTATATTGATAGATCATGGAGTCTTATGCATTAGGGTAAGTTTGTTTAAAACAGTTGTTACACAGGTTTTCTGAACTGTGTAATTGTGTATATCATTACTTTCTTGACGTCAGCTAGGCCTTAACGAGTCTCATAGATGTGTATATGTTACAAAGTTTTCACTCGAAGCTGTACATACCTTATCTGTAGGAGTCTCCTCTTGCTACCCCAGCTGGTTCTCGTAACTATATGAATATCCCATTTTATTGGAAGATTAGAGTTAGAAATTACATTTTTTACAATAAATTTGTCGTTGTAGTGAGGTGGGGTTGGTATGATTTGCAGAATTGAAATATAAAAAATTGTATCTAATTTAGTGTGTTATAGGTCGATTAACAAATGAGCTATAACAAAAATCTGTTTAAAATGGCCAAACTTACCTTATACTGGGTCGGTAACCATAGTATAACAATGCCTAGTAAAATAAGAATTACTATAATATGATTTATCAGCTGTTTTAAATTATTAGTTTTATTTTAAGTATATGTTTACATTACTAATAAACAAATCAATACTCTACCATGTACAGTTTCATTATCACAGTAATAGACATAAGAAGCATTAGGGTCCAAGTTATACGAAGATGGGTCAGGAACTTCAAGATATTTGTCAGTCTTTGGCAGGACCAGATTCACTTTCCCATACTTGGCAGCCTCTTTTGCAGCCTTTGCAGACCAGGAACCTAAAAAAATGCAAAATTTAAAGTATTTCTTTGACTTTTAAATATTGTAGTTGTTCAACCTCAAAACAAATAGAGACCCAAGATCATAAAGTTACCACAGATCATGATCTACAGAATCAATTTGAATTCAAATTCATGTTTAATGTAGAATTACAGCTGGTTTCCTCGTCAAACTTTTTTATTTTCTTATATATATGTAGTGTAGAGGAAGTAATGATAGGTGAAACAATTGATAACTAATCACACGTTTAGACTCAGTCCAAAGAAGTGTTTAAAACTTTTTTTTTAATGATATCTATCGTATGTGCGTGTATCAACTAATCAAATTTCGGGCATTTTTGACCATCATTTAGACCCACCTTATTCTAGAAACAATGATGCAAAACAGAACCCAACAATCCTACAATTTCCATTTTTGTAATATTTTGTGAATTTTATCTTCAAAGTTACATGCGTTCAATAGTTTAAGAATGGTTTTCAATTCTAAAATCCCTCGGGATTTTACTCTTAGTGAGTACGAGTGTTGCGAACCTGAGGACCGAAGCAGGATCTTCAAGTTGTCTTGGGTTAGATCTCTTTCTTTTATCTTTTCTATAAGTCTCTCTTAACGAACTCTTGTTAATAACTATTAATTACCTTATTTAGAGGTGATGAGGTCGAACAATCCTTATGTAGATATGATTACTATTATCTACATAAGGATTGTTCGACCTCATCACCTCTAAATAAGGTAATTAATAGTTATTAATTATTTACAATCCAGTTGGGCTACATACATAATAAAAATGGAACTCTTGTTCTCCTTTGACTCTGACGCTATTACATATTCAAGGGCGAAGGGTGTTTTCTTGTTTATTTTTTAATAAGGCAATGATGACCGAGAGGTTTTCACCTTTAAAAAAACAAAGGGAAACCCCAATAGTACAAGCAGAATTAAAATTACTTTCCAATATATTGTTTAGCTCAAGGTATTTAGAGTAAATGTCAAGGCGTATAAGAATTTATAAAACAATATTATGACCATTTGTCACTTATTGTGCTGAAGTGACAAAAAAAGAGGAAATGTAAGAAAGAAAAATCTTAGGGAAAATATATGGAGTAGTTAACAAGCATGAAATGTTAAGGATACCGATAAATAACAAACAGCTATATGGAGAACTGTGTTAGGAATACAAATTCCAGTTGTCAGGTTGAAGGAAATAAATAAATGAGCCAACCAAACTAAAACTTGACATTTTAAAAGTGTACAAAAATTAAACATAATACACACTTTATTATAATTTATGTAAAGGTATACACAAATCAACAAACTTTGGTAAAAGCTAAAAATTCGAATTACAAAATGAATTTCTTTCCAGAAAGTAACAAATTTTTAGTAAAAACTAAAAACACAGCTGATACACGATTTGTTAGAAATAAAAATTTCAGTTGTCGGGTTCAAGAAAAAAAAATGAGCTAAGTAAACAATGGTTCAGTGCTAAAAGTGTATGTATTAAAAAATCCATGAACTGATTGTTGTCAGTTATACAATCTTATTTTTATGTTTCTCTAATACAAGCAAAATATTGATTCTAATGCATATATACATTGTTTTATAATGTTCTCCCTTAATATTTTGACATTCATAATCACATATATTGAAACATAAAATTCTAATCTAATCTATCAATAAAATATTCTAAGCCTTCAATCCTGAACTATCCCAATGATTATGACAAATTTATGAATTTAAAATGACTTCCAAACATTTACTAAATTTCTTTACACATGAGGCTTTTGCTCACTTTTTACTATTTGAAATATCGTGATACTGTGCTCTATACTAGGTCCTCTTCACTAATCAGTTTGATTCACCACGTAACCCTGGCAATGTTTTCCTGTCCGGCAGAGACAGAACCATCTTTCAACCCTCAGTTAATCAACTGACCCCATTGAAGGTTGCAAGCCAAGCAATTACTTAACATTTTATATTCTGTCAGAATAATTGTTTATGTTCTGATGTCTACTGAAAGGACTTTGAATATTTTCTACTATCTAGTTTGTATCCAACTTAACCTTAAATCATAATATTATTTCAAATAAAAAGGCAAAACTGAGCGGGACAGACCACGTGCAAAGGTTATCAGAAGGAAAACTCGTTAAGAAAATATTCAAAGGCCAAGTGGAGAGAGGCCTAGGAGAAGCCCAAGGAAAAGTCAACTGGACAACCAAACACCTCAAAAGAATGGGTGTGTGAAGATGGACACATGTGGAGGCAGGTGATGGTAGAGGTCAGAGTCACCAAGGGCTGTAACACAGAGGATGATGAAATGATATGTCATATGACCTCCTTTTTAATTGAAATGTTTTAATTTCCTTATTCCAAACCCCAACAATTTGAAATGTCTCAAAAGTAAAGTATCAAATGTGTTCTAGAGATAATGATAGCATATTTCATGATCGTAGGTCTCACCATAACATTTTCAATATGAGAATTAACAAAATACCTGTAACAAAATAATCAGCTGAGCCTGTACGGTTTATGAGATTCAAAGCTACAGCAGCAAACAGTCCAGTGCCACCTCCTTGCAAGAACAAGACACTGTAGTTGTCTGGGATATTTCTGAAACAAACATACAATCAAATAATTTCATTTAGTTTGTAATATGTAAAGAAAATAAAACGACAGCTGATATGCGGACAAAGTAAGATGGGAATTTCATCTGAAACGTTTTATGATGGGCTAAAAAATTGATGTTGAGATGTTTTGCCAGTATATCTGTTTTGAGGTCCCCTGAACCCAAAAAACTAGTTTTGAAATGATGTCTGTCGTGCAGTGCTACTCAGCCCAAATGTGTAACTACATTTTTTCAAATTTGGTATGTGAACATATTTTTGCCATATCACAGGACTTATTATAATTTTATAAAATCGTGTGACACGTTCTGACGAACAGTTATTTGGCCACTTAATGTGATGTGATTAAGTTTAAGATTGCAATCAGGTCCACCCGGGATCACGACGTGATACCTAGAAGGATGTGGATCAGATGATCTGTGGACGGAGGAAGGCCTGACACAGAGCAGCCATGTAGAATGTGCGGAACAGTTCGAACTGGTCTCGACTATCAAAGTTTAAATTTTTAGTGCATCTTGTCTAAATTATTATGTCGGGCGTTCTCGAGATTCTTGGGGGGGGGGGTCAAAATTTTATATCACATAGTGGAAAATATACATACTCGTATGTGTAAATTGGTAGGTTACTAATAATCATGTAGACTTGACCACTCGTATTTCAATCTGAGTTGTGTGCAGTTACTTTTTATAATTAAATGTACGTCCTGCAAATCGGTTTATTAACTCAGTAAGAACTGGTTACCCAGAGTGGTGGTTGGTCTAAGAGGCCTAGGGTAGTTTAGTTGTCGCAGGGAATGGGAGAACACGTTTTCAGTAGTTAAGCCCATCTTGTTTCAATCCAATCCCGGTATTATATTTTTTAATTTGACTCCAAACAACCACAACATGTTTCAATCAGCTCTCACAATTTTTATCAAATTTTTTCCACATGTAGTTTCTAAGGACCTAACAAATCGTACTGATCGACATCTCCTCACAAATGCCGATTCGAGGGATTTGGATTTGAGTTTATGAGAAAGTTAGTGCAATCTTTTCTTAACGTTTGTTTTACAGCAAAGTTAGTAACTTGTGTTAAGATTGTGCAATGCTTTATTCTCGGATTTCATGAGTATGCTGACAACTGTGCAAATAACATAGCATTCTTGATTACACACTGTTAGATGTACTTTAAAATGTTTGCTATTGAAATACAAGCTGTAAAGATTGATTACATTTTGGTTAATTTGTTGTGAAACCTCATTCGTCTTTAGCGAATTTCTAATATTCTATTTGTTCAGTATTCATCAATTGAATATTACAATAATTACTTCTTGTAGGTTTCTGTTTAGGGTTTTGCAACTGGTATGCAACCCAATGAGGACCTACCTTCATTTTCCTACCCTAGACGAGAGTGAGTGAGTCTCACAAGGCTTTGTATATGATTCTAAACCTTCAATCCAGAATTATTATAATAATTATGTGAAAAGAAAGTAATTTTCAACAATTAAACGAATCACACACAAAACTTACTTACCTTCTATTATTGAAGCTATTGTGATCCTCTATGATTGATACTTTTCCCGAAAAACTTTGTACGTCAATACACTCTGGTAGCATTCCTCCGTCCGGCAGTTTCTCCGCCTAGGTTCAATCCGTCAGCTGATCGATTGACCCCATTTTCCCTTCTGTCTGAACTTGTATACAAACAAGTCATTTGTAATACGTTTGATGGTTGCAAGCTAAGAGATTTCTTAACTTTTAGTTTTCTGTAACAATGACTGGTTGCTACAGTCATGGTTGCTACAGTCATGTACAGTCATGGTTGCTACAGAACATGTTCTGGTTCTGGTTGCTATAGATGGGACTTGGTAGATTTCTACTGTTTAGCTAAAATTTGGCATATTCCTAAATCCTTTCATGGCCAAAATATGTCAACATACCATATTTGATTAAAACTTGTCTACGTATTATTTGGACTGTAGAATGTGTTTACATTTCAAAAACTATTTTTTCAGACTCACGAGAATTCAAAATTTTGACCCATTATATAACTTTCTACGATGTATTTTTGAAATGGTAGCCATTGAACATTAAATTGTTGCCCTTAGACAGTAAAAGATATCCCACTTAACTGCTTTGCTTCCTGCTTTATGTCAACTATATTATACATTGAATTTATATCTTAATAGCTTACAATAATGTTAGTCCCAATATGTGGGTTGAAATGTAGTTTTATGGCTTCAAGTTCAGAATGCGCTAGTGTGGAAGGATTCTAAGCATGTAACACGTTGTGACGGTGTCATACCTTAGCCGACTCGATAGGAAATATAAGATATCAAGCCGGAAACTTATACACATCTCTCTCCTACGGTTACGATATCCCAGTGGCAGTATTTCAGCTTTCTAGGAGTAATCTGTGAACAGGGACAATCCAGACAATGTGATTGTTGTTTCCAATGGCAGACTATGTGAGAATCAACCCATGAGTCTCCTGGCATCCCAGTACAATTTAGGAAAATTCTTCGAAATCTGGTGCTCAGAACCAAGCCTGGGGCACCTCAAAAGATGTTCCCTATTCATTGGCTCCCCTGTTTGTCGTCACAACACACAAAGATCGGAATCCAGGACATGGATCATCTTCAAGTGGGCCGCCAAACAATCATGTCCTGTGCCAAGACGTAGATATGCAACAGCCTCTTTCCAAAGCTTGTTCTTATTGTGTTGCCAACAATCCAGACAATGTGATGGCCTATACGCAGAGTGCCATGATTCATCCTTTTGTTGAATCATTATCACTGGCTTCCTTTTAATTTAGTATTTAATAAATTTATTCCAAATTCGCAATCGTCGGTTAAATAATAGGGGAAATGACCTGGGCAATGAGTATTTTGGAACGATTGATAAGAGATCATGTATAAAATATGCCAAATTTGGACTTGATATCTAATTTATTTCTAAAAATATAACTTTTTTTGTAAAAAATATAAAATAGCAGCCAGACGGAAAACTAAGCATTTTAGGATATATATTCTTAGAAACTTTTTAAATTTATTTTGACTCAAAGAACTGTTAGGAATCTGGTTCAAAATGAAATGATTTAAGCAAACAGTGATTCACTGATAAAAATGTTTGTATTGATAATTTATTTAGTTCATTATTATTAATGATTCTAATACATGTGAAACATCTCTAATTAATTACTATTATCCCTAATACACTTAAATATAAACATTCAATGTTAAACTCATTTACAAGTTAAATATCCTAAGCTTTTGTTCTAGTATCCCAATGATTATGATAGAATATAATAAGAATTTCTTTGGGGAGATTTGTCAGTTTAGAATACTACAAAAAAAAAAAAAAAAAAAAAAAAAAAAAAAAAAAAAAAAAAAAAACTATAAGGTTTATAGCAGATCTTAAAAGATTGTGTGTAAAGAGTTTGGTGCTCTTACAATCCTGAGTGTGTGTATATATATATATACACTTGAGGTGATACTCTACTACAGGTTCAAATGTGAGCATATGCAAAATAAAGACCAGACAAGCTAGTAATTATCATGCTGGAGACCACAGATTGAATTCATTTAGCAAACTTCCTTCCCAGGCTGGTGCTAGACTTATAAATAAGCTACCACAGAGCATTAAAACCATCAGGATTTTATACCATTTAAAAACCGCCTTAGACAACTACTATTATCTAGATCCTTTTACTCTGTGAAGGAGTTTGTGCACTCTATGCCGGGCCCTTGAATGTGGTCTCTTTCTCTCCTTTGTATCTAAAGTTATATACAGGACTGATTATACTTACATCTGTCTGTATTGTGTACGTTAATATTAATTTACTTTTGTCGGTCACTATATTGTTGTTTTTTTGGTTAATTGATTATTGAAATTATTTTGTGAAATGTTGTTTTGTCTTTTCTATTTTGTGTAGTGTGTATTGACTGACTATGGTGATTTATTTGTTGTATTGTTTGCGTAAAATTTTTAATTTACTATCGCTATGTAATTTTTTTTTGTTTACGAACCTAAAAATAAATAAATAAAATAAAAGTATGTAAAATCCATATACTTACAAAATTTCGCGTAATAGCGCTTGCGCAGAATTGTTGATTTTCTCATAATCAGCTGATCTATGACTCATTTCCATCACACTGATGCCTGTGTTTCCATAGTTCACCAATTCTGTTTGGACATTTTCCAGCACCTACAAGATAAACGGTAGTATTCAGTGGCCGAGCAAAACTATCCCATACCGCATTCTTACCGAAATGTAAAGTTAAAATGATGTAAAATAGGCGGCAATATGTTTGCAAACATTCAAACTATCATTCGTAGTAAACAAATAAAAATTGGCAATATTACCAAATGATATTTATAATGAACAAGAACTTGGAGACCACTACTAAACCAGAGTAATAAAAACAGCCCATCATCTAATACTTTTGTGAATTCTATGTATTATAAAGTGGAGTTTTATGAAAATTCTCCGATCCTTATGTGTGTGTCTGATGTAAGAACTTATGACATAAATAATCACCAAACCATAGATAATACATTAACACAATTAACGCTAGAAGGTTTAATAAATCCTTATGTATATTTCGATAACATCCTCAGAGGGGAGGGATATAAACCTTCTTGCACTTCTCTAGTGACTAACGACAAACTAAGATCACTTTTTTACAATTCAACATTCAGTTATCAGATAAAAACTGAATTAACCCATCAGCTTCAATATGGGATGACAGATCATTTAAATATATATACAGGGTGATTCAAAACTACACGGCAATCTCTCGGGAGCACATTCTATAGTCAAAAATTTAAAAAAATTTCATATAAACATATGCCTGAAAACACTTTGTTAGCGAGTTATACAGAGTGAAAGATTTCGCCTAGAACTCAGTACCCCCGGTGAAATGAGGCCGTATAGAGATTTTCAAGGCATTAATAAAGATACAAATATGATGGTTTCTTATGGTTTTTTATTTGAAAAATTGAATAAAATTGTTCCCAGAGCTGTATCTGCATTAGTTTTTGAGATATTTTATGTTAAACACAAGAATTGGGCTATCTTGCTAGTACCATAAAGATTCCATTCCTATTCTAAACTGTTGCAATCTTAGAACTTAAAAGTTTTACATCATTTCCACGTATCGTTCTTTAGTCACAGTAACTGTTGCGCCATTTTAATTTTCAAAATAAGGTCCAATAACTCCAAAACCTGCAACACTTACAGTCACTTTGATACTATTCAGAGATCGTTGATGGATTTCCCTGAGATTCTCTCTTGAAACGACAATTTTGAGTGTTTACATTACCAGATAGCTCAAAATGAGCTTCATCAGACATTATTACACATTGCAATGTTTTCGTCATCAATGAGCTTTGACAAAAAATAAAACGTAATTCATGATCTGAAGCTTGGAGTTTTTGTTGAAGTGCTAATTTATAGGGATGAAAATTCAAATCAAGATGTAAAATTCATTGTAAACTTGTCTTTGAAACTCCTAAGACGGCATATTGTTTCTTGGTTGATTGGTTTTTGCTTTGCAGTACAGATACGCCGACATTTCCCACATTGTCAGAAGTACATATAGAACTAAGCTTACGAGTTAGTTTCACTTTTAATGTAATGCATTATTTCTGATATTGTCCATCCTCATTTTAATAGTATTCTGACAAGGAACATTGAAATTGTTGGGAAAGAACCATTCTATGTTTACTGAAATGGCATCAGTTGTGTTGTTAATCGTTGCAACAATCAACAGTCTAAACAAAATAACAGTTAACTTTAATGTAATAGCAGATATTTCTTGTTGAAACTCCATATAACAGTTGTTTAAAAACTGTCGGGTTATATTGGACCACTCTTTACATTAATTGTCTAAAATTGAATCTGTCACAGGAGTACTTAAGACACTCTGTATCTATTAGCCTTGAACTGTTTCAATGCAACCAACAATATTTTTCATCATTCTAAAACATCTGATTAGTAGTTTCCTAAGACTAGAGGTTATCTGCTTTTTATATTTAGTTGTCAAGAACAGTCTAACAATTAAACTTTTATCAGCTGATTGTTTTGGCTTACAAACAGATTTGATAAAAAAGAACACTTAAGATGGGAACATGTCTATTGAGAAGAATTTTTAAAATATGTTAAAATTTAATTGAATTTTTTGTTGTTAAATAGGTTTAGACGATCACTGAAATGATACAATGATAATATATTGCTATTTACTCACTATACAAAGTAAGTGTACATTTGGCAATGGGGAAAATCCTACCTCTATTTTTTGACCGATTTTTATATTTCATAGACTTAGGAAACCGAAAAAGTGATTTTCGACATGCATTCCATCCGCCATTGTTGCCTATGGGTGTTGTAGACTATTACAGTACTATGAAATTATTTTTTGGTTTTTTGTCGAGAACTCGGTTATCCTTCAAGTTACAGTAAAAATACAAAAAAACCATTTTGTTTGTCATTAAAAAGGGAAACTTTTTGTCTATTGTAATTTTTGTATTATGTTAAAGGGTTCTCAACATATTCGACATTACAAATTTTAAGTGGCAGCCATTTTAAAATAAATTCTTACTTTTATAATATGTGTAAAATGTTATATAAAAAATGCCTATACCCACTGAACACAATATCCTGTCTATTTCAAAAGTTATAACTTTTTATCCAAAAAAAAGGAAGGTTATTGTTATTTGTTATTTTTTGTATATTTTCTCCTATCCAATCAGTTTCTGAAGTTTGGTCGAATGATTTATAGACACTCTGTATATGGGTATAAAATACCGTATGTTCATCTATAATTATTTCGTTGTGTTTCTCACAACAATTGTTTCACCGATCATGCGTCATTATCAAGTGAAAATTACAGAACATTATACAACATATATGTACCGGTACACTAAAACACTGTACATGTAAATTGGCTTCTGTTCGACCACATAAAATTATCAAAACTTTTTTTCCTTTTCCACCCAAGAGGTAGTTTTTTCATTCTCTCTTTTACTTAATGTTTCTTTTATTCCTTTTATCTCCATAAAGAGACTTAATTTTCTTCTCAAGAGTAGTTATTCTTTCTATCTTTTACTTAATGTTTTTATCTCTCTCTCTCTCTCTCCTCTCTCTTTTCATCATAGAGATGACCCTTTCCTCCCAAGTGGTAGTTCTTCTTTCTCTTTACGTAATGTTTCTTTCTTCTTTTTATCTCCACTAGATATTTCCTTTTCCACCCAAATCGTAGTTCTTCTTAATCTCTCTCTCTCTCTTTCTCTCACTCTCTTTCTCTTTTTCTGTCGTTTCACCATAAAGACATTTCCTTCCAACCAAGTGGTAGTTCTTTTTTCTCTCTTGAACGTAATGTCTCTATCTCCCCCTCTCCCTCCCTCTCTTTTCAGCATAAAGACATTTCCTTTTCCACCTAAGTAGTTGTTCTTCTTTCTCTCTCTTACTTAATGTCTTTCTCTCTCCCCCCTCTCTCTTTCACCATAAAGAAATTTCCTTCCAACCAAGTGGTAGTTCTTCTTTCCCTTTTTTACTTAATGTTTCTTTATCTCCTTTTTTCACCATAGAAAATTCATTTCCACCTAAGTGTAGTTATTCTTTCTGTCTATTTATTTAATGTATTCCCCCCCCCATTTTTTTCACCATAGAGAGACCCTTTTCCTCCCAAGTGGTAGGTCTTCTTTCTCTCTTTTACTTATTTTTTTTTTTTTTTTTTTATCCTTTATTCACCATAGAGAGTTCCTTTCCCTCATAAATGATTGTTCTTCTTTTTCTCCTTTTTTCAAACTCGTTATAATATAATGTGATTTCTATCACTGTTCATGTTTCACAAATTATTATATGGAGACACAAAATATAAATGATGTTTATATCTACTGTGGTTGTAACAATTCTTAAAAAGTGGATGTGAAGTTACTTTTAATGTTGTTAATTTATTAATTTGCTCGACTATAGGGCGCCAGGTTTGCTTTAGCATACCAATTTTGAAAAAAGAATGAATTTAAATATTTAAAAGAAAGAAAAAATATCTGGGGTCGTAAGTTCTTTTCACAGTGTACTTACAGTGATATTTGGTATTTAATGAAAACACTTGTCTCTGAAATGTTAACATAAAGATTTATTAAACTCAAAACACATTAGATTCATGTAACAGAAATAAAAAAAGAAAAATTTATATAAGACATCTTACATCCTATCAATATTACTATCATTTGAAAAAGAATCTAATCAAATTATATTAATAACTTTAAGTTATTTAGTTGCAACTCCAAAAAATAATGAAAAAGGATTTTACTTTACTTCTCATAGCAAATATTTTAATTATAAAAAATATTTTTACTGAAATTGAGAATTAGTTTTATTAATAAAACAAATAACTTTATTTGATCATATTATTTTACTTAAAGACTCCTCAACAAACACATTGAATCTTATTAATGAAATACATAATTTTATGATATCAAATATATATCTTGAAAGTATATAAAAAAAGTCTAAATTGTTCAAAGTACATATATATGGTTAAATAATGAAAGTCTAAACGTGTTATACCAAATCACGTTATGTTCTTTATAAAAGAAAACACTTTTCCTCGAAGGATGATTCGTGTCTTTCCATGTGACTGCGTGCTAATTTTAGAGATGCTTTGTCCACTATCAACGAATTGTCTTTTGTTCATCGCTCACGAGATTTATTTTGTTGTACATGTATTACAACCAATTATTAATGTCTTATGCTAACTTTAATTGTTCCATATATCTTATAGAAGAGTTCTTTGTCGAGAATTCGAAAATCACGTGGCAGCGATTGCACAACATAATTAAAAATTGCAAGTTATTACGCCTTTTCATTTAAAAGTTTATTTATTGAAAACAATATTGTCTTAGCACTTTTGAAATTGTTAATACACCATGTCTTTCACAAATTTAACTTCTGAACACATTTTTTAATGTTCTAACAGAAACTCGGAGAACTGCCATTCATAGGTCTTAGAGCAACTAGCCCCAAACGAAGACTGATCTAAGCACGAGATTTTTCTCTCTTCCGCAAGAGAGCTGTTCCGGTAAACGTTACCAAAGTTCAACATACTCCCCACATAACACAAAATTTTACATATTCTATTTATAAAAAACAAATTATACTAAAATTGACATTATTACATATTTGGTTTTCTTGAAAATCTATTTTTCTTTTATTTATGAAGTTATTGAATAAAATTATGATTTGAACAGCCTGTTTTCGGCGCTAAACCGCGGATTTTAAATCTATTACAAATTATGATTTTTCACATCACCACAAAACCCCACAAAAGATTTGTATTACAATACAAGTATTGTACTATAAATCTTTTCTATATATATAAACTCAATTCGAAAGAAAAACCCAAAATGTGAAAAATTTTTCAATAGATTTTCAAGATTCCTTATTTCAGCAGTTAAGGACCTCATAAAGAAAATAAGTATCACTAGTATACCTAATTTAAGAAAGATTCTCTTTTTACATAAAAACTAAAAAATCTATTTGCTAAAATCCTATTTCACTATCTCAATTTATTTGAGTCATCATAACTCATAAATATTAAAATATACGAATCAATTAGTGCTAAGCCTTATCTCTATTTATCCAATAAAACCCATCATCAGTTTCCTTTCCAACCTCGTTGGCGGAAATTTTCCATCAACATTTTTTTGTTGACAGGATCCCGTCACTCAAAGCTTATCTCCCAGACAGCCGTCTATATACTTTTTTTTTACGTCTCATCCTCTTTGCCAAGACGACATTTCTACATCCTTTGAAAATCTACCTTTGACTCTAGATATTCATCTGAATCATTTTCCAACTAAACACAATTACAATTTAAGACCTCTCATTTTTAATTAACATTATTACAAAATTATTTACTTATTATTCAAAATTACTTCAATTCACCTTAACTTTTCAATTCAGATTTTAATTTTATTATTTATTTTAGTTTAAATCCAATAACTATTTATTCTCTATCAAATTCTTAATTACTCTTTGTCTCGCTGGGATAACATGTTAACTACTGATTTTACAATTACAAAAAGCGCTTTTCTTCAACTAAAATTTAAAATATAACATCATTATTACAAAAAATATAAACTCACTTACAAAACTCATCTATTTATTTCAAAATTACTTCTTTACCATTGTATCATCTCTCAGTATTCTATCTTAAAATTATTTCCATCTTATCTTTCATATTTTAATAATTCAAGTTGCATTAATCCCCAAACAAATTCTTCATAATAAAAAACTCCTTATTATTTACCTATATTCTTTCATAAATAATCTCCTTATTTCAACGTAGCTTCCTTTAAAAAACATAATAATCGTCGTTTATCCGCAGAATTCCTCAAATCTCCTCTTGTTTCATTAAAATCGTCGCATATTTCCTTTATTTCATCGCAGTACTCAAAAAACCTCTTAAAAACTAAAAATTTACCATTAATGCAACCTAACTACCTTTTTTATAAAAGTTTATTAACAGAACAACTTCATTTTAAATACCACTTTACTCAACAATTCTGTAAACTCATCATCTTCATATAAAAACTCAAAAAAATCTCTCATTTAAACTACTTCTTATTAAAATCTTCTTAATCATCTATTACTTGTATACAAAAAACTTATAAAAATTAAAAAATTATCATTGCTTTCCCAGCTAACACCGTATTTCATCAAAATCTTTAGACATCTTTATCAGATAACTTCTCACAATCATCTATTGTTTTAAATTCAAACATTATTTATTAAAAATCGTTAATTATTTATTTTGTTTATAAATTTCATCAAAATCTTTCTCTTATTATTGTTAATTTATTACTCCTTCATTCATTTTTTAACATCAAAAACTTAAAAAACTTAATTATTATCTGTCTTGGCAAAACTCACATAAATTCTCAAACTTTAAACAACTATTCTTCACATTCTCAAATCATAAATCACTTAAAACTAACAATTTTTTATCTCATATTATCTAATAATCCTTAAAATTTATCAATGTCAAACATACAACTTATCGTTTTACAATTTAACATCTAATTACCTATCCTAATCAGCTAATCAACATTTTTTTGTTTTATAAAAATTATACATTTAGTTACGTAAGTACTCCCTAATAATGTCACGTCCGGTTTATTCCATGTATATGCAGATCGATCACTTCTATATATCCTACAATTTGTTTTCAATCAACATCTGTCTAAAATTTATTACATGAAGTTTTTTTTTTTATGTAATAATGTCACACTTACTTATGCATTTTTCTTCCTAACCTCTCCTACATAGGTTCTTCTAACCGTCTACTTTATACCGTGCATACTTCTAATTGCTCTTTAGACTCTTACACAGAGTAACATGTTGTGACGTTGAAATGTGCAGTGGTTGAATGCAATATCCCTACTTGATTCAAGATAGAACCCAAAACACATCCCTATTTCACAACACACCCTCTTATGCAGTCTCAGAATGCCTTATTCTTACGAATAAAACATTCTATTTTGACTACACAAACGCTCAGCCATCCACCCAAAATGTTCATGTACTCCTTAAATGCATCTACACGAAGAAAATTTTAAAATTCATTAAAAATTTCATTAAAATTGTATCATCCGAAGTTGAAATAATGTTTATTTTACCAATCTTATTACTAGCATCGCCGATTTTCTGTTTATGTATTCCTTTCTAGATGTTATTATTCAAATTCAAAAAGAAAATTTTATTTTTAAAATTTATTCTAAGTTTTTTTTTTTTTTTTTTTTTTACTTAGAAATTTACTTTTAATTCTATTAAAGTTATTTAAGTAATCTACTTTGTTCTTGTTTACTTTATTTAAAGCCAATTTTCCTTTATTTAAGCAAATTTTATTTGAAAACACAAGTTAAATTAGAATTATACGTCAAAAGTTTTTTATTTTCCTAGACAGCATTGTGGTAACACCCTATATTTCGTCTCAATGTCATGCATAGGAATTTATACCTGACTAAGGAATAAACAATTTCCCCTTTGTATATAGAGACGCAATTCTTTATCTGCTTACTACTGATAAGAAGTGAACCTTTTAGCTCCAACTAGATTCTATTTCTCTCGTCATTATTGAATATTTTATTGAATCCACCTACTTAATATTGCATATTTTTTCTTCAACACTACTCTGAATCCTCGCTTCGAACTAACTATCTTATCTATGTCACGTAAAATCAATATTTATTCCTTTCATAAACATGCAGAGTTATTTACTAACAATCTTGCAGCTTCAATGATCCTCTCATCTAGCTAATCTGTTTTCGTCACGTTTTCTAAATATTAAGATCTTAATAAACATATAAAGTTGTTTACTGCTATAATCCAGCGTCTTTACTTTACAAATACCTAAACGTTTTCTAAAACTAAACTCTTAATATTTTACGCTTGGCTAATAATTATTTTCTATATTTTTGTCTTAGCTTACAAAATTTATCAGTACACACAAATTATTAGTATTCATAACTCTTAATTATCTATTTTCAAACTTAAACTTACTTATTAACAAAATCTTAACTACTTTTTATTAATTATTTTAAAAATCAAGTCCGTGTGTTTATAAAATGTCCTTACATTTATTTATTCATTCCAAATTTCAATTTATTACAACTCAATTATAAATTATACATTTTTTACGATGGTTCCCAAATTGGTGAAAGATTTTAAAATACATGATTTGATTTTTGTAAATATCTCTAGCGTTAAATACTTCTGTCCACACGGACAGTTTGTCTAGCCTATTCATCACAACAGACCCTTTCCTAACAAAAGATCTCCCTTTGTTATTGTCTCCTAGTACTGACAAAACACCTTTCTCTTTCTCCCTTACAGACATATCTACATTTCTCTTTCTCTCAAACATCTTAGAATCCAATGACCTAATTTCAACATCTGTTAGTTTAGGAATACTAACCCCACCATTCTTATATACTAGTACAAAGCCTTCCTTTACTATTTCTACATTTTTACTTTCAAGATTATATTTAAAGTTAGATTTCTCACAAAAACTTTTAATTTCTTGTTCTTGGGTTTGAAAGATACTCTTAAATTTTATCATTACATAATTTTCAAACTCTACATTTTTATGACCCACTTGTTTTTTAAAATAAACAGCTGATACCTTCGTTATTAGATTATTTACTTTTACTTTGTTTTTCAAATTACTTATACCTGTTCCAACCCCACTAGACATATTAATTTCAACATTATTTGCTGTTTCTGGATATACCTTGTTACCTAACCCATTATTCATCTTTTTAGCAATTTCTTGAACACAGTCACTTACACAATTATCCTCTATTATTATCAAATCATTTGACATGTTATTTATTTCATTAAAACTGTTAATTTCAATTTCAGCTATTGCTTGATTTAAATTATTATCTAAATTATTAATATTTTCTACTAAAACACCTTCTACACTATTAATCCGTTCAAATTCTACTTTTTTCTCACAATAGCTTACTTCAATTTCTACTTTATTATTAGTTTCCATTACATTAATTTCCATTTTAAGATTCTGTTCAAATTTCACATAATTTGGTTTTAATTCAACCCTCATTTCTTCAAATTTTTTACACATTGCTTCTTTTAAATTTAAATTGTCTTGTCTTAGTTCTAATTTACTCTGTTTCAGGTCATTATTTATTTTATCAAGTTTAACATTATTCTGTTCAAGTTTAATATTAAAATTCTCTAGTTTTTCATTAATTTCTAGTTTATTCTGATCAAATTTATTACTTATTTCTAATCTACTTTGTTTAATATCATTACTTATACATTCAAATTTTTTATCATTATCTCGTTTAAATTCTAGATTGTTCTGTTCAAATCTAATATTAAATTCTTGTTTCAAATCTTGTCTTAACTCTAAACTTTCCTTTTTTGTTTCTAAGCTACTTTGTTCAAATTTCTGATCAAATTTACTCATCAATTGCTCAAACATACTCTTAATCTCTAAATCCTGATCATTATTTTCCAACGGTTTGTGTTATGGAATGGTGACAGTGAATATGTTTAAATGTGCGATTTTCATGTTATGGATGTATAATCTTATAATTTTACAATTTCGGAATCTTTACAGTTATTTGTCAATGATTGTATCATGGTCAACGACGAGAGTCTCTTGTCTAGTTCTTCCTTTCAATTCTCCAATGTTGTTAAATCGGTTAATATAAGAGAAACTTATGTAAACCTATCAAAAAAATTGATGTCAAGTTTTTTACGAATATATTAGTTTTGAGGTCCTTTGTGAATTATTGTCTGTCTGTCTAGTGCAGTGTTCTACAGTCCAAGCAGGTAGACCGATTTTAATAAAATTTGTTATGTGAGTATTTAAAAAATATTTATACACACATTAATTTTGTTCCAAAGGTGTTGATAGCTACCAGACTATTCTGACATTCTGTATATAAACATAAATTTGAATATACACAATATTCGTGTTCTAAACATAAATACGAAACCTTGTCCTTGGTCTAACTGGCAAGAGAGTTACAACTTTCAATAACAAAACAATGAAGTGCTATTATGATTGTTACTAATGTGTTACACAGAGATATGAAGAAAAGATCAAAACAAACTCATAAATTATAAGATATATTTAATGATACGGCTTATGTAATGTTTGGAACAAATATCATCAAACATGAATTGCTGAATTGAAGATACGTATTAATTTTGCTGTTATCGCTTACCCAGTATACGAAGTTGGCCTATAGGGTAAACCTTACCCAGTATATACAAGGTCTAGGGTAAGTTCGGTAATCGTCAAAAATTTCTATTTCTTGATAAAACATGTTTCGCGGCATTAGTAAATCAAAAAGGTGTCCGTCCATCCATCTGTCCGTCGTCGATGTCGTCTACACTATATTGAGGGCACAAACATTAAGATATTGAGATGAAATTTAGTACAGGAGACTGTGTGCTCATTATTAAAATTCAGAAAATGGAATTTAAAAAATATCAAAATGGTGGCCATTTTAAACAAGTTTTAGTTTATGTCTTGTGTGTTATTCAAATTAACACACTGAATAAGATAAAAGACCACGTTTCTACGATGACAATTAGTCAAAGTATAATTTCGAACATTGACTTCTTAAGATAATGTGAAAATATATTCGTACAGTTACGAAATCCGGTCGATTCACCGACACAAGCTTAGAGAGTGGAAGCTTCTTCACATATGTACAGCTTTAAGAACCACCATGGCCGAAACATTGAGACGTCCGAAGCGAGTGGATACTCTTTAATATACACATCTACAAGGATATGGTTGAAACACTCACGGGCGAAGCGAGTGGATACTCTTTAATACACACATCTACCAGGATATGGTTGAAACACTCACAGGCGAAGCGAGTGGATACTCTTTAATACACACATCTACGAGGATATGGTTGAAACACTCACGGGCGAAGCGAGTGGATACTCTTTAATACACACATCTACGAGGATATGCTCAAAATACTCACGGGCGAAGCGAGTGGAGACTTTTTATAATATAAAAGCTACAAAGTCCGTTATGGCCCAGCCGACCGCAAGAAAGTAGTAATATACACAATAACGAGATTCAGAAAACCTGTGTAACAACTGTTTTAAACAAACTTACCCTACTGGATAAGACCCCTCATCTACCTATAGACTACAGGCCCAAAGAAACCAAATTTTGAGGATTACATTTAGAGGATCTGCTTTTTGTATGATGGGTTGAGTAAATACCATGATGGCACCCGTAACCTTGTTATTACAGTCTTATGTTCAGAGAGCTGTAACAGTTGTTCCGAATTACAAAAAACTAATAAGTACACAAGTTTCAAAATGGCGGCTGTTTTAAATCGTTTTCGGAATTTCCTTATCAGTAGGTGCTTCATCAGCATTGTGATATCAGTACACTTTGTTTGATAATGAGGTTAAGGTCAACAAACAAATTGAACCAAAAAATGAAGATATTTTATGTCCAACTTGTTTGCATTTCAACTGGATGACGAATATTTTCAGATTCGCAATAATTTTGAAACACGATAAAAGTTCGTAATTTAATTTCGCCTCAAACCGGAATCATTGGATCAAAGTTGTAGATAAAAACTTAACAATTTCCAACATTATTTAATTTTTTGACACACATCTAGTAACATCATATTTTGGCGGGCATATTGGTACATCCAACTGCCATAAACATGCCAAATTTGATGATTCTAGCCGTTTTGTAAGCGTGTCAAAAGATTAAATAATTTGTGGAAATTTTACCTTTAAATCGAAATATCTAGCTCTATCTAATGTGTAACCAATGGATATATGAATACGTCTAAATTTTTTAATCTCGACAGTAATTGTTGCTCCAATCCGTTTTTTGTAAGGTCTTAGCGTTTAGACCTTTAAAAAAATCTACCGACTTTAAAGTTGCATCCTTCATTTTGACTTTTTTGGGGGTTAAAAATTATTTCAACTTTCCAGCTCACCTGGAAAGAAGATATAATTATTATTTTATTCAAAAATGAGCGCTTATGAATTTTTCCAACGTAAAATAAAACGCCATAATTTACAAATTTGGGGAGTATTTTGCCAAAAAACAAAAATATAATTAGCTTAAAATCTGCTCTACGGTTTTGATAAAATCCACTCACTAATGTTTTGTTAGCAGGAACGAAATAAGTGAAGATTTTTATTTAAGTATCATAAATACTTTTGATTCGCGGAGCAAATGACTATTTTATTTAGGATCGCGGTAGCGTTCAACCTTATCAAACATAAAAATAACATTTAAATTTAAGCATAAGCTAGGCACTTTAGAGTCAATAGACTTGAGCTCAATTTCTAAACGTGGCAAGGTTCCTTTTTACTATAAAAAAACACAAATATTAAAAATAAAAACTGAATGAGAAAGTTTGTGCACCATTAATAAGAAAGTCAAAAATTTTAGGTAACAGTAAATAAAAAATAAATAACAAATGTAATCAAGTTTAGTAGTTATTGTAATATATTCATAGTTATCAGACACTTCCTGCATTTAATGCAAAGGCTGCAAAATAAATTAAAATAGAGTCTTAAAAATCTACGGTTACAATCAGGCCTAGCTTTAGTAGCCTACACACCTGTTAACTAACTATACTATTACGGTATTACCTAAATATTTTCTTACCTCTTCAGGAAGCTTGCTAGGACCTGCGCAGAAGTTAATTATTTTCTTATTAGTTGCCATTTCTCCCGTTAGTGAACTAAACACACAAAACAAATCCTACACACGGTTACTCCAGTCTGCAAGTCCCAAGAATCGACTCAGATAACGGTAACAGATTTGTCTAAGGAGCACTAACGGTGACGGTCCCCCCCCCACTCCATGCGCATGCGCCGGTATTATTGTCTTTCATCTTCTTTTAATGATTTGATAATGACAATAAAACTAACCCATGTTAATTATAAATGTGGAATATTTGTCGTAGATTATAAATCACAGTTTTTAATTACGTAATGTTTATTGTTTGTTTGTTTTTTATCATTACTGTTTTGTTTTTGAAGACCTAAACTCATGGAAGCAATACCTGACCTTGTATAAGGCCAACGGGTTATTGTTGAATTATGTAATAGTTGCTTTGTAAAATGTGGATTAACAAGTCAGCTGGGCGCCTAATTAACATTTTTACAGGGAAAATGTACTACGTAACAGTTTTGTTGTAGGCCTAAACAGAAAAGAAAAAATTGTATAGTTTTATAATGTAGGTAATTTTAGGCATTGTACTATATCAATTTTGATCAATTATAAGACTAAACCGGGGTCATGAAATGTGCATCATCTTTATTCTTATTTATAGTCCGATCATTATCGAATAAATTTAAATTGACCACTGAATAAAGGCAGATTTTGTGAAAATCTGGACAAAAATCCTCCTGACACGAGATTTGGTGGAAAGTTAGGTTAGGTTAGGTTAGGTTAGAATAGGTTAGGTTAGGTTAGGTTTGGTTTGGTTAGAATAGGTTAGGTTAGGTTTGGTTAGAATTGGTTAGGTTAGGTTAAGTTAGGTTTGGTTAGGTTTGGTTTGGTTAGAATAGGTTAGGTTAGGTTAGGTTATGTTAGGTTTGGTTAGAATAGGTTAGGTTAGGTTAAGTTAAGTTAGGTTAGGTTAGAATAGGTTAGGTTAGTTTAGGTTTGGTGTTACTTGAATGGGGAAATAATAGGACACTCCAGCTTTACCACTGGGGTTAAAAGGTGGAGCAAAACGGTTTTTTGAAATTATCTCAAAAAGTAAGGTAGATATCAACAAATGTTTAATACAAAAGTTGTAGCTGACTAAATATCCCACCAAAATGTCCCTTAGTAACGCACTGGGACAGAGAGATATGAGCGCTCAAACTTGAGACATTTTTTTGCAATTGTTTGTACAAGGCATTTTTACGAAAAATATTTTTAACCCGTGTTTTTTTATAGTATAAAAACTCTACATATGGTTAAGTTAGTGTTTGTACTAGTGATGTGTGAGTTCGAATTAAAATACTCGGTGAATCCGAGTATCAAAATCCTCGGAACGTTCCGATTTTTAAAAATCCTCGGATTCGGAATAAAATATTCGTAACTAGAAACAAGGAGACGATATAATATTCGTAAGTAAATTCGCTAATTGGTAAACCTGAGTTCGAATCCGATGCGCAAAATCATTCTGCGCAGATACTCGAATTCGAAATAATAATCCGAATATTGAAATCATTTGAAACCGATTAATTCGATTATCCATTTCACCCGAGTATCAACATCTGTAGTTTGTACATGTAATACCAAATATTTGGATATAAATGCTTGCATGTATATATTTATACACACAATTAATTGTTCTTAACACAATTATTATTTCTTCTGAACCCACCGACGCGTCAAAATTTTGTCTCTTCAATTTAGTAGTCATAAATTATCAGCAGTTTTCGTGGTTGGTTAGATGTCAAATCTAAACGAAATAATAATTTTTAACATTTTAATAAAATTGTATTGTATGAGTATTATTAAAAAATATAGCATATATACTTTAGTGTGTGTACGTATTAACAGGGCAGATGCAATGATGAACACAGATGAAATCAAAGAATGCAAAGTGCAGTCATTAACTAAAAATTATAGCCCAGAATGATTAAATATTATTGTTATGTTACATGACATCTACTTGCCAACTACCTATGTATGAGAAACTGAATTCGCCAAAACATATCAAAATGGCCGCCGTTTTAAACGGTTTTTTTAGTAGTACCTTTGTATTTTTGTTTTAAAGGCAAAATCTTTGTTAGGATCATCTTCTAAAAACTTGTTAATGAGAGCTATCAGCGTACTTACCTAACCTAACCTAACCTAACCTAACCCAGCCTCACAATAATGTAATGCAGTAGGTACTAATGACCAGTTGGTTTCTTAGGCCTTGTAGGAAATGTTTATCAAGGCCTGTATTGGTATATCAAGTGGTCTTATCCAGTAGGGTAAGTGTTTTAAAACAGCTGTTACACAGAACCTCGTAATTGTGTATATTACTACTTTCTTGGCGGCAATTAGAAGCTCGCTACGCTCGTGTCGTTGACTTGACCTTGAAGGATATCGTATTATCTCGCGCGATCAAATTCTGAATATTTTAATAAAACACGAGATATACAAAAAACTGTTTAAAATGTCCTTTTTCAAACTGTTATTCAAAACGTAGCTGTGATAAATGTCAACACGTTAAGAAATGCAGTGTATAACATAGAGGAAAGACTACTGCTTCTCCAGGAAGAAAACGGCGGCCACTTCGAACATCTGTCTTAATAACCGTAACAAGTAAAAATCTGGGTTAATTTTGAGTTTTCCATTAAATCCCTTTTATTTCCAAAGCAATTTATGTATTTTATTTTGTTCTGTGTTAAGAAACAAGTAAACTGTACGGTAGTTTAAACTTATTTTTGAAAGTCCCTGTATATTTACAATAGTTTATAGAAACTAAATGATGGGTGAAAACTATGTCGCATTTTAGCGGATATAAAACAAGTGGATTTTGGAATATCTCTGTCAGTCTTTTGTCTTCCTTTTTTGAAGACTAAATGACTACTATGGACGGGATTATGGATCTTCTTGATCTCGGACAACACGATCAATCAAATAAACACAGTCTATATTGATCTTCTACGCATATCGAAAAGAAAGTGTTTAAAAAACACAAGTGACCCCACCGAGGGTCTATCATTGCAGAAGACGTCAATAGGCTATCTGATAATTATTGCCATCTCTATAATTACTTGAAGGGAATTTAAATCGTATCATAAGAAAGTACCAGTGATCAGTAGAAGTTGCTAATTGTTAACAATAGTGTCGACCTAAATGACTTTTCTCACAGGATGGAACAAACCTGCTCCGCTATCGCGAAGAACGTCTTCAAGGAAAATGATCAAGGTAGGGTCACGTGATTAATTATTCTATTTTTACTTTGACACGAATAATAGAAAATTTTCGGGCGTCTTCGCAGTTTTCACGAAGACAACCGAATAGGTACTCGCCTCCTTTTTAACCTCAAAAAACCTTTGGAATATTTCTTGTTTAACGCTGGATAACTTTTAGGAGAGTATAATGCTCCATTTTAAATTTATTCACAATTGAAAATTTCAAAATGGCGACCATTTAAAACAGTTTTTTGTTAATATCTCGAGTGTTATTCAATTTATAACACGCTGAATTAAATTGAATTTTACACATTACAATTCTGCATGTAATGGTACCAACCCCAACTCTCTACGTTGAGAAATGGGGGAGTTAAAATGTAATTTCGAACACTTATCTACTAAGAAAATATAGTTACTGATCCGGCAGGTTGGATTGATAAATACGAGCGTAGCTCCTTCCACATATGTACAGCTTCGATGGCCCGCAATATGAGCAAAGCGAGAGGAAACTTTAATACACATCTTTGCCCTAACCAAGGTCAATCGTATTTTAACAGCAAACAGCTGTTTTAAACAAACTTACCTGTACTGGATTAGACCCCTTGATCTATTAATACAATTTAACATTTCCTACAAGGTACAAGAAACCAACTTTTGTGCATTACATTTAGAAGGCTTGTATTACATTGTATGATGGGGCTGGGTAAGTACCATGATGGCATATCAACTTGTTTTATAAGGCGATGATGACCTAGAGGTTTTTGCGTAAAAGTATTCTACTTTGATTTTATAATATATTTTATAATTTAAAAAAGTCTACAAATTAATTGTCTATTAATATTGACTTTTTTAAAAGCTCTAGATTTTATAAAGTTTTTACAACACAAACTCGTGAACCGATTTCAATCAAATTTTGTATTTGTGTATATTTAGGTCATTAAGCGAGACTTTTTTTCATTTTATTTTCTTTTTTATTATTCATAATTCAGGGATAGTTTACGTAAGGAAAAACATAAAATTACGTTTTTCTCAAAATCGGCTCTAACGATTTTGATATTTTTTTTTTTTTTGTTTTAAATCAATTCTAGCCTTTTACATACCTAAACAAAAGGTATTGGTCGCCAATTCTCTAGAAATGTCGATTTGTGAGTTATCTGTAAAACAAAAAACACATAAAATAGTAAATATCTCAAAATCTGATCTTACGATTTTAGTGAAATCTGCATATTAATAACACAAGCATTTGTGGAATCAGGAATAAGTTGCAAAAACGAAATTAACACTTTCGTAGTATTTTGGTGTATTTTAGCCTTATCTCGGGGCGTTATTTTGACAATTCAAAATTTGGGGCTGCTGTATATTTCCCAATTATACAGGTCACTATTTTTGAATTAATATGCCGGACATATGGAACACTCTACAAACTTGCCACTTTACAGTTATGTTACAAAGATAAGTAAAAAAAGTACCCTTGAGTTTCTTTTTTTATAGTCAACCAAAACAAAATGGCGGAATAACAAAATAATGGTACGTTTTCACCAAAATGATTTTATTTAAATAAATATTAGAAATTATGAAAGTAAAGAAAAATAACAGTAATTATTAATGATTCAAATTTGACTTTTATTCGAATTGTTAGCAATCAATTCCAATGAACTTTCAGCAATCCATGAAATAAATGTTTTCAGAAAAAAATATTTTGTTTTTCTTGCTATACCCTTGAACTGACAACTTTGATATCCCAGGTAGCGGATGCAACTTTTCCAAGTGAATTAGGCCCGTCTGGAGATTTTAGTACAGTTGTAGATGCAAGCTTTTGATTTCCAGTGTTAGAAAATGTATGGCATTTCTTTAAAACTGACCCAGTTTGGCAAATTTTCCATTAAATTGATTTTCTTGATTGAGGAACCACATTTGGGTAGGTTTTTTAAAAACACCTTCATCGTTTTGAATTCATATTCAAAAGCAATAGCCCAAGAACAACATTCATGTTTTGTTTAATTGAAAATGCATTGTTTGATATCACACATAATATGTTTGAACACAACTACCAAATTGTTTCATTGTTGTGTGTTAACAAAACAGCTGATTGTTATTCAACAACTAGCAATGCAGATTTTAGTGGGAGGAAGTACTTCAATATTCTATTTGTTGTTCCGCCATTTTGTTTTGATTAATCATACAAAAATGAGATTCGAGGGTAATTTTTTTTACATTACTATCTAAAATAACTGTAGATATAACTAACTGCCACATGTTCGGCATATTCAAAAATAGCGACCTCTATATGGGACACCCTGTATAAATGTAGAGATTAAAGACCCAAATCCGTGTCAAAATTAAAAAAATTACAGTTCTGGGATGATTAGAATAAAAACTAACTCTGAATGCATATTTATTAATTAATTAATTTCATTATATTTTGTAATATGTTTTAGAAGTAGGCTACAGTAATTATTATATTATACAAGGATAAAATAAAGCAAAAGCTTAAAGTTTCAAATATTTTAATAATATAGAATTGCTTGCAACAAAATTTTATATTATTAAAATATTTGAAACTTTAAGCTTTTGCTTTATTTTATCCTTGAATATGGAGTTTCAACAAGAAATATTTGCTATTACATTAAAGTTTACTATTTTATAGTTTCTTATATTAATTTGTTTTATCTATTTTGATGTACTTTGTAATATGTTATTAGAGGTTAAGTGGAAGAGAGGACCTTATGGTCCTAATTTCGTCTCGAAAAATAAAGATTATTATTAACTCGATATTAGTTATATTCGATTTATGGTACAAATGAAGCGAGATTAGGCCGAACTTAAATATGTAAATAATTTCAAAGATGGCGCCTATAATTTGTTTTTACTTTTTGCTTGACAACCACCAAACTTTTGGTGGTTTTTAATTTTGATTCGTTTTAATTTGGTTTTGGGAATGGATGAGTGAAAAAATTTGTGCAATGTTTTCACACCGTTTATTATTTATAATTGCGAACAAGGACCTGATTTGAAGCGCAGCGAGCATGTGAAGCATCTCAGCTCATTTGCTAATACACATTACATTTAGACGATCATTACGGTTGCAAGATGGGCTGGGTATGTAACATGATGGCGCCTACCAACTTGTTATAAATGTGTTAAAAACGTACACAAAATGACGAAAGGAAAACTACATTTTACAGATACTTGTTTATAAGTATTTTTCAATGAAACTAGGGACATAATTTATCGGGACACACTGTACATTTGAAATAAGTTATAAGGTTAATATTTTCCATTGAACTTTCTATCCAATCAGAGAGCAGTGTACGGACGATTCTTGCAGACATCACAATAAAACTGCAATGTGTGTGAAGAAAGTGTTGACCTTCAGAGAGGTCAAGGTCACTAGGAGTCGTAGGCTATCAGCTGTAAGCGGTGCGCATGCGTACAATATTCACTTTTATTTACGAGTACTGTACCAGGAAATCATGATAGGTAAAAATGGAGGTTGAATATTTTGTTGAAACATCTGTTCTTCAAGTCTTTGATTTAATACAGTTATCATGGTACTTATCCAGCCCCAATAAACAATGTAATACAAGAAGTCTTATCTAGTAATGTAAATTTGTAAACAGGTTTTCTGGTCCTCGTACTCTTGGATGTGTAGCCTATATATTACAAAATCTCCACTCTCCTCGCTCTAGAGGACTTGTGAAGAACCTTTCTCTTCCTAACTTTGGTGGATCTTGTAAGAATATCTCTTTTTTATAGTTTTTATTGAGGTCAAGGTTTGAAATTACATTTTTGACAAAAACTTCGCGTTTTGTCATCATAGGGGTGTTCTGTTGGTACTAAGGGCGTACCCAGGATCAAAACTAGAGGGGGGGGCAAACCATGGTCATTCAATATACAATTGAATATTAAAATAGTTATTTCAAGAATTGTATTAAATTCCAGCAACAAAATGTATAATAAAGATTTATTTTTTTGTTTCCAGGGGGGGGCAGCTGCCCCCCCGCCCCTCGCTGGGTACGCCCATGTTTAGTACCACTACATAACAAATTGAAATCTGCAAATTTTAATTTAATTTAGTATGTTATAAGTTGAATAACACTCGAGATATGAACAAAAAACGGTTTTTTAAAAATGGCAGACCTTAATATTTGACTTAGTTCCGTGAATGTAGCACAGATAGCAGGACAATGCACAGACTAGATTTATTAAATCCAATTTATTTAATCAGACGCAGCTTACGTGTACATGCTGTCTCGAAATAGCTTTAATTTCCAAACGTGTCTTCATAAGAACACTTCTCCAAATATAAAACATTGATTTGTCTCTCATCGTGGTACTTACCCGGCCCGATTATAATAACAAACATATCTTTAGCGTTGTAGAAAAAAAAATTATTCTTTGAGACACATTAGTTATTAAATACATTTTTATATAATAAAATACAATAAATATTCATAAACAAGATCAATAAATCACTTAAAAAACTACAATACTTTATGTAATAATATTCAATGCATTGTATTAACAATTTAAAATATGGAAGCTCCCTACAAACATGTCAGCATTGCTGTACAAACTGAGTAATCTTCTCGGGTCTTTTTTAAAATGCTTATAAGCGCGCCATATTGAAATACTAATAAATTTAATCTGTACTGTTTAGCGTGGTAATTACAAGCTATTGTGGAAGTCCTTATTTTGGATCTGTTGACATTTAAATTTATACTATTGCAAGGTAGGGTGACAGTTTTAAAAGATTTAAATGTTTCTCTGGAAGAAGAACAAATCCTCTAGACACATTCTGAAGAGAGGAATCCATAATTTAGACAAGGTTATTAACCCATAGTAAGCTGTTATAAGTAAGATATTGTGAAAATCTTGACAAAACACCTCCAGATATGAAATTTGGTGGGAAGTTAAGTTTTGGGGTTACTTAAGTGGAGGGGGGTGGAGATTCCAGCTCAGCGCTGCTGGGTGGGGGGGGGGGGTTAATGGTGAGGCAAAAAAAATTTACTTAATTAACTGTACCTTTGTCAAGAGGGTCCGGGGCTATAGGATTGTGTGGTAGTTGGAATATAAGGAGATAAACCTAAAAATATAAGAAGTAAAAGCTTTTTATTGAAAACAGTCTAACTATTTATTATACTTGTAATACAACATTTTTCATTTTGTTATCTATGGTTTATCTGGCTTATTGTTAATGTGTAACAATTGGGTCTGACGTTGTTATCTCGCAAAAGTTAACGGCCTAACTCCTATATACTGTATAGTACTTACTTTATTTCTGATTTATCCCTTGCATCTAGTGAAAGGTAATGGTTTATCTAGCTTATTGTTAATGTGTGACAATTGGGTCTGACGTTGTTATCTCGCAAAAGTTAACGGATTAACTCTTATATACTGTATAGTACTTACTTTATTTCTGATTTATCCCTTGCATCTAGTGAAAGGTAATGGTTTATCTGGCTTATTGTTAATGTGTGACAATTGGGTCTGACGTTGTTATCTCGCAAAAAATAACGGCTTAACTCTTATATACTGTATAGTACTTACTTTATTTCTGATTTATCCCTTGCATCTAGTGAAAGGTAATGGTTTATCTGGCTTATTGTTAATGTGTAACAATTGGGTCTGACTTTTTTATTTTACAAAAGTAAACGGATTAATTTTACAATTGCAGTCTCTTTAATTTGAATGGTAATTTAGTCGATATCAGTGGTATTTTGGGGATAAATACTGTATTTCCCTTGTATTTTACGGTCATAAGTTCGGCCCTTTTATCTTACCAATGGACGCCCTTAGAGACAAAACGGAAACCTTCTTCACGGATGGGAAATAGAGGACTATCACACCATATACCCTCTTTGATTGTACCGGGATTCGTTTTTGAGTTTTACCGGCACGCACATTCTAGACTTCCTTTTATTATATATATATTGATGTTTCATTTATGTAAAGATAGTTGTGTTATAGTCGTATAAACAGTTCAGACGACATATCTTACAAACCATCCTTGAGATTGTGATGAAATGTTTTAAAATTGTTTTTGTGTTGGACATGAATTCTATCCTACATCATAATTGATGAACAATGAGTAATTCTTAATGTGTAGTATAGTATTTTATAGATTTGTTAAGGTAAAATAATTTTATTGCATACAAACTTCAATTCAATAGAAAGACTTATGAACTATCTATTCAAGCCTATATTTCTTTAATTTTACATCTTTTGAATTTATTCCTTTAGTTAATAAATCCAACCTATAGTTTCATTGTATCTTGTGTATTTAAAAAAAAAAATTTTTTTAGTGAAAAGAGTCAAAGTTATATTAAATAAAAAAATATTATATAAATAACGAAAAAAATTTAAATAACTAATCTTTATATGCAAATCATACCATAATATATTTACTGTAGTGTTATAGCAAGTTGATACAACAATGTGTGGCTATTTTTAATTTCGTTTTGCATTTAAAGAAAATAAAATAAAGTAATAACAACCTTATTTAGTTTGGGATTTAAAATTTTTTTAAATTTAAAATGAATTTAATTAGATTAAATTGAAAAATTTTAAATCGTATTGTTAGATCAAGGGTATATTAATTAAAATATACTGTGCGAGAAAGTTTGTGCAATGTTTTTACCTAATTTACAATGTTGTTCTATTTACGATATATCGTTACATAAAGCTCTTTGTTTCTTGCCCCTTCAAACGGTGTCCCGGCAACACACGTAATTCAAGTAACATTGTTTAGTTGCATATACATCACGGCGCGGTGTTGACACAAGAATACATCTTGATGTTTGTGGTTTCTGATTACTAAACAAACAAAAACGTTGTTGGTGCCATCATGGTACTTACCCAGTCCCATCAAACAATGCAATACAAGCCTTCTAAATACAAGTAATTGGTTTCTTGTTCCTTTTAGGAAATGTTAAATTGTTTTGGTAGATCAAACAGTCCTATTCAGATTTATCAACAAAAACTTAAAATTTAATTTCTTGGTAATTGTTTAAAACACTCAGGATTACCCTAAAAATATTGTAACTTTGGCAATAAATAACATATTGAGTTCAGTTTTTGTACACTCATTTTTTAAGTTACTTTTTACAGATGTACCAAAAACAAAGATTTTATTTTGAATATTTTCAAAATGGTTGCCATTTTAAACATTTATAGTAGAATATCTTGAAAAACGTTAACTTTGTACCTACAAGTAAGAAAATATTTTCTTCTTTTGGATAAATAAAACTTTTTTCTCTCTTTTTCAATTCGGCAAAAGATAACATATCAATAAAAAGTACAAATTTAATTTCTTGGTAATTGTCTAAAACATCTATATAGCCTAAAAGAATACATTTTCGATTCTCATAATTTATATCCCAATCTTTTTATTTATGAATAAATGAATCATTCTGTTAGAGTGAATATTCAAAAAATTTTAAATATCAACCAAACCAAAAATCGCCTTAATACGAGAGAAAATAATTTTACTATTATTAAGAATTAAATTTTTAGTTTTTTGTTGATAACTCTGCTGTCCTATAGACAAAATAAAAAACCCTACTTTGTCGTAAATATTCAGTTTGAGATATTCAAAATTAAATATTTTTAAAATGTACAAAATAAATTCTTTTACCAAATCTGAACTCAGCTTCTTATCAATTTGTATATATTTATAGGTTGATTGTTTTTGTAAAATAAAACAAAATGGCGGATAGACTTCGGACATGTTTATTTGAACTCTTTCTTTATTTTTACCAATGGTTTATTTATTAGACGCTCTATATTTTCAGAAGTAAGTATTATTTTAAGCTAAATTAGTTAAAAACAGCCAAAGATTGACAGATTCTGTTATCTAGTAATTATAAATTGCAGTTTACCCTTCTACTTATTGAAACACAAGTAAGGTTTACAAAAACAATTTTCAAACCACTGTATTATAGTGAATGTTCATTGCTTCCCTGTAGGCCTACTTAATAATGTCTAATTTCGTTCGGTTACCCCCCCCCCCCACATATTATAGATTTAAGATTTATATAAAACTAGATTCCATTTACACGTGGGGGGAAATGCGACAACTGCCAACTGATCTAAATCGATATTTAGGCCACAATTTGTAGTCACAGTTCGGTTAGGTTTCAACTAAACTACCTCTTTGCATTTTTCCAATGTCTTATCGCGATTTTAACAGTGTGATCACTTCAAACGCCGCTCGTTTTGAAGCTGCTATAATGTGAGTAACTGTTAACCAACAAATTGTTTCGTTTAGCTTTTTGAAATTCAAACATTTTAGTTTTAAGGTTATGTTCGATTTTATAGTGTTAATTTTTTGTAGTATTTTTACGTGAATTAGTTTTTTTTCACGTTAAAGATTTGTTAGGTATTTTCTTACACAAATAAAAATATTGGTTTAATTATTGTTTGATGTTTTTTTGAAGGGAATTTATTATAAATTGTAATCTCAAAATTAGAAAATCAGTAGTATTATCTCTTAGTAGCCTATAAATTACGTTAGGATTAGTCGAATAAAAATGATATTCTAAATAAATGATTGGGAAACTTATACTGAGTAGAAGTTTGATAATCCCGATATTTAGTAGCTGAATCTACACTTTTCTCAACTTGGATTAGAGTTCTCTGTTTTATCTTTCCTATCTGATCTGACCAACTCTCTCCTGACCCTGACACTCGTAATATTCAAGGACTGGATGACTATTTTATCCTCTTTTCTTTTAAGGCGAGATGACAGCAATTTTTTTCGCTTAAACCACGAGGGAAAAATGAAAAATTGAACAAAATGGTGTCTGTTCTAAACGACTTTTTCAGGAGTTTCTCTTTAGCTAGTTTTTGCAATTTTATAGAAACGACTTCATGCGGATTTTGTGATAATTGCAAAAATTCACGTTTCTAGTTCATAAAATTGCAAAACTCAATTAATAATCATGGAATCTTAATAATTTAGGAGATAAAATTTAGCAACTCTTTTGTCTCTTATAAATATTTTGTAAAATTTACTGATTTTGAGATATTGAGATTTAGAAATTTAAAATGGCCGCCATTTTGAAATGGTTCAAAGTATAAACTTGATATTTCATACCAAAATGGGTCTTATTAGAAGTAATACATGTAACAAGTTTGAGGTTTATATCTATAGAGGTGCCTAAGCTATAACGTATTAAGTAAAAAAACACATACAGATAGATAGACGGAAAACTAAACGTTTTAGGACATACCTTCATAAGCTTTTTTTCTTCCTTTTTGTATGAGAATCATACCCCAAAGTCCTGAAAGGTTTTTTTAACACCCTGTATAAACATTGTATATTCTTAAATATTCAATCCCAAACGTAAGAATAAAAAGTTCATTTTAAAATACAGTTCAAGTCATTTTTGGTTGTCCGCAATTGGTATTATTTTCTTCTTATAGTAGGTTATAATATATAATGACGTAAACACATAATTAAAAACACTGAAAAAAATCCGACAAAACAAAAACAACAATGTAACGTCATTTTCAATCGAGACTTATGATGAAGTGTAGACAATTATTTGAAAATGTTTGAAAATTGAGATTATAAGTTGGCAGCACTGTTTATAAATGATGAAACTTGATGGGTTGTATATATTTATGTATTAATTTGAACGACCCCTCGGGACTGCCAAGCCTGTAGCCACAGTAGAGAGCCCTTGAGGGGAAAACTTGATGGGTTGTATATATTTATGTATTAATTTGAACGACCCCTCGGGACTGCCAAGCCTGTAGCCACAGTAGAGAGCCCTTGAGGGGAAAACTTGATGGGTTGTATATATTTATGTATAAATTTGAACGACCCCTCGGGACTGTCAAGCTTGCAGCACTGTAGAGAGCCCTTGAGGGGAAAACTTGATGGGTTGTATATATTTATGTATTAATTTGAACGACCCCTCGGGACTGTCAAGATTGTAGAGAGCCCTTGAGGGGAAAACTTGATGGGTTGTATATATTTATGTATTAATTTGAACGACCCCTCGGGACTGTCAAGATTGTAGAGAGCCCTCGAGGGGAAAACTTGATGGGTTGTATATATTTATGTATAAATTTGAACGACCCCTCGGGACTGTCAAGCTTGCAGCACTGTAGAGAGCCCTTGAGGGGAAAACTTGATGGGTTGTATATATTTATGTATTAATTTGAACGACCCCTCGGGACTGTCAAGATTGTAGAGAGCCCTTGAGGGGAAAACTTGATGGGTTGTATATATTTATGTATTAATTTGAACGACCCCTCGGGACTGTCAAGCTTGTAGAGAGCCCTTGAGGGGAAAACTTGATGGGTTGTATATATTTATGTATAAATTTGAACGACCCCTCGGGGACTGCCAAGCCTGTAGCCACAGTAGAGAGCCCTTGAGGGAAATACTTTATGGGTTGTTTATATTTATGTATAAATTTGAACGACCCCTCGGGACTGTCAAGCTTGCAGCACTGTAGAGAGCCCTTGAGGGGAAAACTTGATGGGTTGTATATATTTATGTATTAATTTGAACGACCCCTCGGGACTGCCAAGCCTGTAGCCACAGTAGAGAGCCCTTGAGGGGAAAACTTGATGGGTTGTATATATTTATGTATTAATTTGAACAACCCCTCGGGACTGCCAAGCCTGTAGCCACAGTAGAGAGCCCTTGAGGGAAATACTTTATGGGTTGTTTATATTTATGTATAAATTTGAACGACCCCTCGGGACTGTCAAGCTTGCAGCACTGTAGAGAGCCCTTGAGGGGAAAACTTGATGGGTTGTATATATTTATGTATTAATTTGAACGACCCCTCGGGGACTGCCAAGCCTGTAGCCACAGTAGAGAGCCCTTGAGGGAAATACTTTATGGGTTGTTTATATTTATGTATAAATTTGAACGACCCCTCGGGACTGTCAAGCTTGCAGCACTGTAGAGAGCCCTTGAGGGGAAAACTTGATGGGTTGTATATATTTATGTATAAATTTGAACGACCCCTCGGGACTGTCAAGCTTGCAGCACTGTAGAGAGCCCTTGAGGGAAAAACGTGGTTGGTTGTATATATTTATGTATAAATTTGAACGACCCCTCGGGACTTCCACGCCTGTAGAGAGCCTTTGAGGGGGAAAATTGATGGGTTGTATATATTTATGTATAAATTTTCCTTACCCCTCGGGACTGTCAAGCCTGGAAGACTGTAAAGAGCCCTTGAGTGAGGGGAAAGCTTTATGGGCTGTATAAATTTGGACGACCCCTCGGGACTGCCCAGCCTGTAGGGCAGTGAAAGCCCTTGAGGGGAAAACTTGATGGGTTGTATATATTTATGTATAAATTTAAACGACCCCTCGGGACTGTCAAGCTTGTAGAGAGCCCTTGAGGGGAAAACTTGATGGGTTGTATATATTTATGTATAATTTTGAACGGCCCCTCGGGACTGTCAAGCCTGTAGAGAGCCCTTGAGGGGAAAACTTGATGGATTGTATGTATTTAGCCTATGTATAATTTCGAACGTTCCGTCAAAACTTCTGCAGTGCACATTACACTTTCTTGTCTTTGACAACATAATATCCTAATTTCACATTGACTACGATAAAGGGAATATTCTAAAACTGAACTTTGTTGTAAATATAAGTCAGCAAAATATCTACTAACGAGGGAATAACTAGTTACAGAGCTGTTATCAGTAAACCGCTTCCTTCCGTTTTTGCGTTGATTGTGCATTATTTAAATAAATTCCAATACATAGAATTGGAACTATTTTGATTCTAACCGTAGAGTATGAAATGTCCACTGAGTCTACCATTGGAGTAATTTGGAACTATATGAGATAGGCTTGTACAGGATGAAAATTTCAATACTCGTAAAAATAAATAAAAAATTTTATGAAAACATAGGGTAGAAAGGGCTTGCCGTCTAACCGCCATTTTGTTTTTTAAGACAAACAATTTTTAACTTTGGAAATAAATATGATATTGAGTTCAGATTTGTCAAGTTTATTTTTTATATTACGTTTTACAAGTACCAAAAATAAACGGTTTATTTTGTATATTTTCAAAATGACTGAGTTTGAAATTTCCCTCTTTTAATGAAAAATAAAAAGTTTCTGTAGAGCAAAATGATAATAGCAGAATCAACAAAACACTAAAAATTTAATTACTTGGTAGTTGTCTAAAACACCCAAGACTAGCCTAAATAGAAAACATTTTCTGAATATCTGATAATTTTATCTCAGAATCTTTTTATTTAAGACCTTATGAGTCATTGTATTACAGTGAATATTTGGAAATTTGATATCATTTAATTTAATTTAACCCTGTTAATATTTTGTAAAGTTACCGGATTTCAAGGTACGTATTCGAAGTTAAATATTTAAACGACACCCATTTTGAAAATATACAAAATAACGTCTTGACCAGCTAACTTAACCTAACCTGATCTGACCTGACCTAACCTAACATAACCTAACCTAAACTAACCTAACCTAACCTAACCTAACCTAACCTGACCATATGACCTAACCTAACCTAACCTAAACTAACCTAGCCTAACTTAACCTAACCTAACCTAACCTGACCTGACCTGACCTAACCTAAACTAACCTAACCTAACCTAACTAAACTAACCTAACCTAACCTAAACTAACCTCACCTGACCTGACCTAACCTAACCTAACCTAACCTAACCTTCCTGGTCTTACCTATAGAGAGTACGGACGTATCAATACCGGGAGACCTAGTTGTATCATGTAACCTTAGGTTATATTCCTCCCTTTCATCTTTCCTATTAGGTCTCTCTTGACTAAATCTTGTTCACTTTCGACCCTTACGCAATTACAGTATTCGAGGGCGAGGGATCTTTATTTTATCTTCTTTTCTTCCATCTTTTTTTTATAAATCGTTGATGACAAAAAGGTTTTTCGTCTTTAATTAAACAACAAGGAGTAAATGTTTTTTTGGAAGATTACCAATTCATTTGATTTAGGACTTTACAAGATAAATTGAAAGAAAATTTCATCAAAATCGTTTCAACCAAATTTAGAAGAAGAAATAAGTGTACTTTTCTCATGGCAGGTTATCCAAAATCTTTAATTACTCCGATTATTTTCACATGTACAATTAAAATCCGAACTCATCTTGATAACAGTTTGGAACGCTCAACGAGGTCAATAACTCATGCATTTATCAAAATAGAATTTTCCCAATTCAATACTTCCTTTATATAAATTACAAAACTTTCCATTGTAAAAATAAAAAACGTGGGCAAAGATGCGCTGTCCATTCGGTTGTTTCGTAGTCGATGAACTGCGCATGCGTCAATTGCCATCGGATAACCGTTGGAGTGTATTAAAACATTGAAACTTTTTTGCCCATTAAAACCTCACACCGTCGTAAAATCGGTACGCTTAATATTTTTCAACAGTGTCGGCAATAAAATCCGGGTTTTGTAATAATGGATCGATCAAACACAAGGTCAAGGAAACGAGTTCATGAGGAAACAACAGCCTTGCCCTCTAGTGATGTAAAGGATAAAAAAATAAGGAATCATAACAATCAAGTAAGAAGGAAATGAGTGAAATTATTTTTATAGGTTATGTAAAACGGTCAGAAGTACAAAGAAGGATTGTAATTGTTTGCTATTTTAAATAAGGTTTGGAATATCACGTGACTGAAAAACTTTTAAAAAATTGTTTTTAAGATTAGTTAGGCTCAATTTAGTTTAAACTCGCGCTTGCGTGTTCACAAAACAATAAGAACAAACAAAACCGTTTTCAATCTTGACTTGTATTGTACAAATTCATAACGATTTGATACCGCGCATGCGCAAAGATCGTGTTTTATTTTTAGTGAAATACCGTACATTTACAATATGATTTTAAAAGTTTTTAATTGGTATTTAACCTAATCTAACTTGTTATAGACGTCAAATATTTCTTAAAGTTAAAAAAGAAACTCTGACAATAAAACAGATGATCATTGTTTGCGCAAGTAGGCTTTTGTTACCTTGGCTATGCTGCGAAGAGTAGCCTATCTTTCCAAGAACAATAGCTTCGAGTAGGCATTGAAACTTAACCTATAAATGTACCTATTGTAGAGTACACTTTAATCTATCGTTCTTATCAGTGTTGTACAAAGTGTCATCTTACTTAAGATAAAATTTCCCTTTTTAATTTAGATAATACTTTTGTTCCTTTTTCCAAAACATTAGTTAATGTTCTTTTATAGCCTAAAATTCATTAAATTTTGTCTAAACATTTAAGGAAAAATACATTTTAAGTACGCCTACAAAACTGTTGTATAGGTGTTTTGATAGTAAAAGTCTATTTTTATTAAAAAGTAGTCAATTTAAAACTGATATTTTGTGTAAATTGAAGAATTAAAGGTTCAGTTTTAAATTATAATGCTTGTAAGTTATTTTAAATCAATAAACAGTGTGAAAACGCGGTACTACATTTCTCACATTCGTAGGTACGCAAAACCAAATGTAACCACAAAAAAAGTAGCTTATTCGTTGTTATCCCCCAAAGATATTTTGGAAGTTTAGAAATAAACAAGTAGAAGGTACTGACATAGACTCATGATACGATGTAATACAAGCAAATCCTATATATGTAATCTCCCTTGGGCCTTGTAAGATATGTTAAATTGTATTGGTAGATCAAGGATGTTACACAGTAGGTTTTAAAACAGTTGTTACACAGGTTACATATCACTACTTCCTGACTTCGGTAAGGCCCTAACGAGCCTCATAGATGTGTAGCCTTAAAGTTAAAAAATCTTGACTCGCTTCGCTTGTATCAGTGACCTTGAAATTGTACTATGTAAAGAAGCCTACGCTCGTGACTCGGTCTTGTCGGATCTTACATTACTGGGCAATTAAAAGAATGTTTTATGGTTTGAAATTTAAACTAAGTTGGAAATTGTCTAATTTTAACTTTGGAAAAATAGGGTCCGACCAGAATTTTTCAGTCTACGTCCTAAACATTTTATATAGACCCCATAGCTAAAGGGTGAGGGGCGGGGGTACAAAATATTATTTGGACAAAATGATTTCTGTCCGTCATGTAGCGTTGATTGGTTTGGTGAGCATATTTTTTACCAAATCCCGGATTTCCCCCCCAATTTGTTGTAGCTGCCATAATAAAAAAAACTATTTTCTCAAAATCGGCTCCGACGATTTTGATCAAATTTGGTTTATAACAAGAATAAAACGTATTTGGTCTCCATCTCGTGAATAGAAAAATAAATAAAAATCAACAGTGGGACTGTTATTAATAGGCCTTTATCGCCTTTTAAAAATATTTAGGCCTATAAATAACAGAATATTGTACGATTTCGAACAATAGGTTAGGTTAGGGCGTATTTTATAAAACGTATTTTATTATTTTTCTGAAAACTCACGAACCAACATTTTTGGAAAGATGGCAACCAATACGTTTTGTTCGGGACCTTAAAGGGAAAATTTGATCAAAATTGAAATTTTGTGTTTTTCTTGGTATGGCAGTTACTATAAAATGATACAAACAAAAAAATCGATTGTCAATACACCTAATTTGATTAAAATCTGTCTACAAGTTTTGAGTATAAAGCACTACAGACAGACGGATATTATTGTAAAACTACTTTATTCATTTAAGACCTCAAAACGGATATACCAGCAGAAATCACAACTGCCTTCAAACACTTTCCCTCTAAGTCTTCTTCGTATATCTGCGAAAGTACAAAATATAATTTTCAAAATAAATTCGTATTCCAGAATTTTAACGGTAAATATTCGTTCATACGTTTGTTACAAAAAAAAAATCTTAAATAGCTTTTGAAGTCACTTAAGTTTTGGAAGAGACTGTATATTGTTCTTGTCCCTCTTGAACCCATCGACTCACTATCTGTTCACGGTTTCAATTATTTTGTTGTTCTTTCGGTTATTTTTATCTCAACACGTGATTAACACTCGTCGAACAGGTTAGGTTTTGTAATACTATCAAATGAACATTAGATTTATCAGGCTGTGTGTGGTAACTTCATACAAGATACTTTGAAATGATTGTAGGTCCAAAGGTACAGAGGGTTTAAATTGTCGAGGTGAAATCAATGACTTTGAGAAAATAAACCTAACCTTTTTGAGAATAAAAGTTGTATTTAATTGTCCGATTTGATTTTCATAAATAGTTTATCTCTAACACAGTTTTAGATATATTCCTTAATTTATACAAAAATATGTACACACTTTTTCATTGCACCATCCTCAAAGCTTCAAAAGTGAAAATGAAACAAGGAAGGTTGTTTTTTGAAAATTTATATATTTGAACCTAACCTAACGTCAATTTGTTTTGTTTGTACCATAGACGCGTCCTTTAAACTCACTGGTTTTCAAAATTATTAATCTTCACATTTCACTAAAATTTGAACGAAACCGATTGTGAAAATATAACGCTTTTAAACAGTCCAATTCCAATTCCAATTCCAATTCCATTTTTATATATTTTTTTTTTACCGATAGATAACTCACGAACCGACTTTTTAAAAAAATTGGCGACCGAAATTTATGTCACATGAAAAAAATTTCAACAAAATCGTTAAACCAATTTCGAGAAATTCGTAATTTTCTGTTTTCCTTATGACAGCTACCCACAAATTTTGAATGAATAGAACAAATAATATAAAATCAATTCTTGAGTTAAGCCCAAGTTTTTGGACATTTCAAAAAACCATTCTTTTGAACTAAGAGTACCAAAACAGTATATCCGCTAAAATTCTACTTTAAATATTTGAATCAACACATAACTCTCATTTTACTAGGTAGGCCTATATGTGAGGAAGAAAAAATATCGTAACATTGCGGCAGTATTTATCACCGGGTCAAGTATGCAATGGCGTATGAACAGGTTAGGTGAGGAAGGTTAGGTTAGGTTGGATTGGATTCGGTTAGGTTAGGTTAGGTTAGGTTAGGTTAGGTTTAATCATACAATAAAGATAATGTTCGAAATTATAATTTAATGTGACTTTAAAATCGATTTTAAAGAAGGGGGGAGAAAAGTTAACTCTGCATAAATCGTTATCTAAATCGTTATTTTAGATAAAAAAGCTCAGTCAGACTGCAACTCATTTCCCTAGTAAACTGCTGAAACAATTCTAATGAAACCGAGCACTTATATTCCTATGAATAATACATAAATGTATTTTAAAGTAAATAAATATTCATCAAACCGTTTGCAAATGGGCGCCACTTAACTAAACGTAATCTTTCAATGGTGTAACATTTTATGGAAATAGTTATAACTACTTTGAAAAAAAAATACTCACACATTTAATAAGTGGCTTAACTTGTGCCATAATGAAGTTTACAACGTAAATCGTGTTTCATTAAAATCGTACATTTAATTAGGTGCTCTAATTGCGTCAAGGTAGTAAGGGTACAAGAGTTGATTAAGACAGACCTGAGGGATGTAACCTAAGACTACATAAAAAAGGTACAGCTAGGTTTTTGCCACGTCCGTACACTATAGTAAAGCCCTTAAGTGACCTTGAACATAGACTAGCGTTTGGATATTCAGAATTTAATCTCTCGAAGTGAATATTTCTTATATTATGGAAGAGTAAATTCATCGGAGCGTCACGTCACGTCACGCGAGAAGTGTCACGTCGCGTCACGCGAGAAGCGTCACGTCACGCTAGAAGGCTACTGTAAATTCACTATAAAACTAGCATCTAGGCCTAACAATGTGACCTTGTATGAGGAAGAACGATATCAACTTTTTTTAGCAGAAATATTTTGCTTACTTTGCAAACATACATGTTATTTCAATACTTCGCTGCTAGATTTTTACAAATGCTTGCATTGACAGATAAACCTGACCTCTACAGCGATTAACGTGAACTAACAGATCCTCTTAGCCAGTAGATAAATAATCACAGATTTCAACGGGTTCGTTTGTATTTTTAATAGTTTTATACAAGTTTGATATCTTTGACCTGAAGTTGCAACGAGTTCAACCTAATCTTAAAACAAGCTTATCTGAAAGAGTGGGAGATAAATAATACAGTGGTGACTGAATCTGTGCCACAGTTACAAAGTGTTCGTACTGTTTGTAGAAGTTCTGTTCACGTCAGTTTTAAATCTTTGCAATCATGAAGGCCATGGTACACAGACCGTCTATCTCTGTAAGTAGAATGATTTTATTACCTTTATCGTTTTAATTGAGAGTTGACAGAAAGGTTCAGTACAAAGAGTTATATAATCCCCTGATTTTTAAGCAATTAATATGTTTTAATTCAGTGGACAGAAGACTCAAAATAAAGTGAGCTTATAACTGTAAATTCCACAAAATAGTAATATTATCCAAAACTCAAATCGTTATATAGGCTATAATTTTTCTCATAAGGAGCCATAAAATTTTTGTTTATGTAATGAAAACAAAATTTGAAGTAAAAATTTTGAATGTCAGGAATCAATAAATGTGTATTAATCGCAGCCAAAACAATACAAAAAGATATATATATATATATATATATATATATATATATATATATATATATCATACAAAAAATGTGTAAATTTGACTCTACAGATTTTGATCAAATGTTCCCCAAGTGTAGCCTCTAAGGACTCCAAAAATTATATTGGTCTACAAAAAATGCGAGTTTGTAAGTCATTGATAAAAAAACTAAAACATCGGCCTTGGGGCTGTTAATCTCCCTCAAACTGGTTGAACTTTGAGGTTTATTACAACATAGAAACAATGTATAAGTTTTGACATTTCAGTTATAATTTTGGTTGTGATATCTTGGAAACTTCTTCGTGTCATTTGTGTTTCTTTTTAAATAGACCTTTCCAATGATATGCCACAAGAGAAGAGTTGCCATTTAAAAAAAATAAAATTGCCCTCCTTTAAAAAGGGTGCACAATTTTTCAACCACCATAAAAAGTCAAGAAAAGAATATCAGGTATGGTAGATGTTTCACTTTGATGTCTCAATGGGTTTAAAGACTTATTTTACAATCTGTATAATTAACCTAACCTAACCTAACCCAACCTAACCTAACCTAACCTAACCTAACCTAACCCAACCTAACCCAACCTAACCTAACCTAACCTAACGTAACGTAACCTAACCTAACCCAACCGAACCTAAGCTAACCTAACCCAACCTAACCTAACCTAACCTAACCGAACCTAAGCTAACCTAACCCAACCTAATCTAACCTATCCTAACCTAACCTAACCCAACCTAACCTAACCTAACCTAAATGACATTTTCGATGACGAGATTAGTTTAGGTTAATTTACATTTGAATTTTGGGGTCGGGTTTACCTCTAGTTTATTGATTCGTTTATGAGCGTTAGGCCTACGTGAAAAATTCTCTCAAGTTTTGGGGGAAAAATCACGGGTAAAATCAGTGTAACTGTTATGTTGGTAATACTGTATTTTAAATTTAATATTCGTGTAATCCTGTAAGTAATTCATATAGCCTAAATGATACGAGCTATAGGCCAAGTTTGGTATCAACAAAACTTTTATTGATTGATCTTAAAGTTTTGTGGCCTCGGGAAATCGAAAAAGTATTTATCCCATCTGTCATTGTCCGTAAGCACGTTAGCCACAAAAATTGAGATACATCCAATAGGTGATTATAATGTGCTCATATAGAACCGTATTGAAATTTTAAAAAATCGAATTAAAAATATCAAAATGGCGGCCATTTCAAATAGTTGTTTGTTCATCTCTCACGGGTTATTCAACTTTACTAAATTAGATATAAAATTACAGATTTTAATTTTGCGCGCAGTGGTGCCAACTATCTACATCGATAAATAGTGAAGTTATAAAAGTAATTTCAAGCTCTGATCTCCCAAGAAAATCTGATATATTCCTACAAGGCTCAAGAGTCTATTTAGGCATTATGTTGTATATTGGGGCTGGGTAAGTACCGTGATGGCCCAATCATTTTTTTTTGGTCATATAAAAACTTCCAAAGACATGGCCAAAAATATGCACTTGTACCAAATTTAATCAAAATCGGTCTACACGTTTGAGCTGTAAAACATTACACAACATTTTTTACACTCATAAAAAAAAGCTGAGACATTACTTTTACAGCCATGTGTAGGATCGATGGATGCCGGATGTCAGCATTTCCTTCTAGAACTACTACATTTCTAGAATGATAAAAAAAAACAAGGCGACCTTGACCTTCGAGTTATCATTGTATTGAACTATTGACATTGATTTGTTCTTCTTACAATAATTATGATTCATCATTTGGTAATTTTAATAGTTATTTTAAACTTTATTATAATAGCTGATGCGATTAGGTTCATGAAAATACCGATAAACTAAATCCAGTTGATTGTAGTAATTACGCAGTCCTATCGTACAAGTAGAATATCAAATTGTAACATCCAAAAGCCTTGTAGGAAATGTTAAATTGTATTGGTAGATCGAGGGGTCTTATCCAGTAGGGTAAAACAGTTGTTACACTGGTTTTCTGAACCTCGTAATTGTATATCACTACCGTCTCCACTTTGGTTCCCTACAAGGCCTTGTAGATGTGCAATTAAAAAATATACACTTGATTTGTTTGTGTCTCAACCCTAGCTGTATTATTCACAACGGTTTGGGTTGATAATTTAACCATTATACTAAAATTTAAACGAAATCGTTTCAACCGTTTTTGTAAATATATAACAGCTCTATGAACTATGTTTTTTACCTATGAACCAGAATTTTTTGGGAGACCATTTTGTTTTGGTCTTTAAAAGCTAATTTTTTTTAAGCAATTAATAAAATCGTTGGAGCTATCGGAATTTTGAGTTTTGGTCTTAAGGTAGCTTCACCGGATTTTGAATTTTTGAAGTTTCTTACGAAAAGACAAAACATCTCTTAGATATGGCCAGAAATTTACTAAATTTGATCAAAATTATCTTGTCTCGATTGTAGAACACTACCACTGACTACAGAAAAACACAATTCAAAAAAAAATTTTTCGTCATACTGCTTCATAAACGTCTGTTTTCAATACATGCATTGAGATGTTAGTTGTTTTATTTAGTCCTAGGATCTCAAAACATCAGCTGAGCTCGAGATCATCAGCTGTTACTTCGTTTATACGAATTAATTAACGATTGTAAAGCATCTATAGAAGCAACCGATACTCTCGATTGTAAATAACCGTTAAAACCAGCTGTTACCATCGATTTTATAAATAAAGTAAAACTAACACAAACTAAACAGCTGTAATAGCTGCAAACTTGTGTAACTTGTCCAAACTTTTGAAGGTAAATAGGTTATAACATTTTAGTTTTTGTGAAATTGTTTTCTTATATTGTTTGCAGTTGAACGAAAAATATAGTTCATCACTTGGACCAAAAGAAGCTTTTCGATCCTCGCTCATTAAACTTGAACTTGTATCGAAAAGCTTTACTTTTGGTCCTAGTGATGAAATATACTATTTTGACCCATTGGACTTTCGCGAAAAATTCTATATAGATTTTTGATCCGAAATTAGGCCTACTACCACATCTTCTATGTAAGAAAGTGAAACCAAAAATTTGCGTCTAAGATTTTTCTGAATTTCCTATTGCAGGTTCAAGGTACAGATGTATTTGTCTAATAAGCTTGCTATAATTAAAAGCAATTTAGATAATCTAAGAAACACTTAGAAGTTTATCTCGGTTTTAATTGAGATACACATTAGTAACACATAATTTCAAGTCAAAAGAACATTTTTTTTAAAGAATGTCTCAACTAGATTAGATTATACAATTAATTAATGATTAAATGGGGGGCGTGGTGTACTTTACTAACACTTTCACTCGGACTTGGAACCACAAGGTTACATAAATTACATATAGGCCAATCGATAGTATTCGGTTTTTTTCGTGCGTCTACTTCATTTTGTCTAACAAGCATAAAATAGAGACACTAAGAAAATATATAGTAGGCCTATCGCTTTAAAACACAACTAGTCGTTTACAGTTAAGAATTTTAACAGTTCTAAATAATAAGAGATTGGATAATACGCTACTCGTTCAGAAATTCCTTAGCGAATTAAATATAATTTGTCACACATTAACAATAAGCCATATAAATTGTTTAGTTTTGCGAAATGTAACCAATTAATTACAACACAATGTGAATTCGCACAAATAAAGTAAGCACTATATAAGTTAACCCAAAAATAATTTAAAACAGCTGTTATAAATTCTCAAACAAAACAACAAAATAACACGTATTTGAGAATTTAAACCATTTAATTTTACAATGTGAAACCAATCTTTCACAGCACAAAATTTCCGCATAATAAAGTAAGCAGTAAGTTGACGTAAAAATTTAATGATAACTCAATCATTAAAATCGGCCCTATAATAAAAAACCTCGACTGGAGCAGAAATTTCTTAGGGAATTAAATATGATTGCTCATATAATTCACAATATTCAACGGTCATGGTACATTTTGTCTTTTCAATTTATTTGCAAACCTGTAATTTGGAACTTAGAGTCAAACCTTCGCACTTCATGGAAATTGCTTTGGAATTTATAAATTCCAGCTTTTAACGAAAATGAACATTGAACACATGTGTGTTCCCGGGATTGATAACTCCCGGGATTTTTCATGAGATAGCAATACGTTTTATTGTGGTTTTTAGCGACAAGTAGAAAATTTTAATCAAATTTATTATTGTCAATTTGTGATGTCTTATGTTGGTTTTTGTAAGTCTATCAAATATGTTGAGTTATCATAAAAATGAAAGAAAAATTTTGAAATACGACTAAAATGTACCTGCACACTAAATTTGATTAAAATCGGTTTCACTGACGTATAAAATGTGAGAAAGTAAAATTAACGGGTTTCCTGACTACCTACAAGTTTCCCTTCTTCGTCTCTTTTCTTTTTTACCTTCGTATGGTATTATTAATTTTTCCTGAAACACTAACTTTGAAAAAGGTAAATAACACAATTCACAGTTTCTTTCAATTTATTATTATGGAATTTAATGTAATGCATTTGACTTCAAGAATGTTTATTAAATTTTTCGAAATCGGTTTTGTAGTTTCCGAGAAAAATGAACTATAGACGGACAAACACCAAGTTTTTTTGTTTTTTCTATAGGCAATGTTTGTACTAAAACAAATCTTTCTATAGAAGCAAATATAAAAATCTGAAAAGATGTAGTGGTTTTATAATTCAATTTTCGTAATAGCTCAGTCTTTATTTTTATTAGTAATACAATACTAATAATTATTATCGATCAATTCAAAATCGACCTTTTTATTGATTACGTTAACATACCTATACTGCCAGTGTCATATTTATATGTGTGACTTGAAAAGACCTTGGGTTTAAAATAAAAAGATTGTGCTAGTAGTGTGTTGGGAAATATTATTTAAGCTATCTTATCTTTGTATCAGACCTCCAATAAAATGATACTAAAAATGTTTCTTCTTCAAAACTTTCTTGTTGGTTAGGTTAGTTAGTTCCTTAAACCCACGAATTGATTAAATTTCAGCTTTATTATTGAACAGCTGTCAAGTGACGTCATCGACAGACGAAATAACGAATCCTTCCTTGGCAATCTGTATAACAAGATTGTTGGATTTTTCCTTGTGTTAAGTAATTGTGTGGTGTCTATACAATTTTACAGTTAGTTAATTGTTATCTGTAGTTCTTTCAAGAAAATTAAAAGGTAAATATTAAAAACAAATGATTTTTAAAATTAGAGTTTGTATTATCTTTTTTTTAAATATAAACCGGGTAGCCGATATAACCTTCCAAACATTTTTTAAGTATCCTTCAAATGACCTTCATATAAACTAAGTATAAAAGTACATGAAATATGAATTAAGTTTATTAAAATAATGAATTGGATAGGTACTATGTTATTTCTAGTGATTTTTTTCTGTACAACTTGACATCTTCACTTCATCAATTATTTGCAATTTCGACTAACATTTATTTTTTAACATAACCTATAATTAAACAGTTTAATTGAAAAGAAGTTCAGATACATCATAGTAGCTGTTTTAAAATGATTAATTATCTATAGGTCTGTTGGATAGGTTTATAGGTGTTCAGTTTTGCTGGTTCATTGTAAGAAAGCTTGATATAGGCCAAGGTTTAATTTTATATGTAGCCTATAGCCTTCATATGATAGTTACTATTATTGGGGTCCGAGGCTATTAGATTCTTATCACTGCGACCCAAATGGATTTTTGTGACTAAAAACCTTCATAGGGTGTAAAAAACTAAACAACACTAAACACAAATATATTACCATCCAGACTAAACCATTGAATCACAGTCCTTACACACAGCATGTCCTGCGAATAATATATCCTATATAACATGAGGTCACTACATCCTAAAGTTATAATATTTACTTCTTTAAATTCAACCAAGTAGGCCTCTAGTTTATTAAGTTATTGTACAAACAAAATTGGGTCAAATTAAAAAATATAAATTTTTGAGCCTAGACACAGTTTTTGGTTTTTAGTCCTTTATTTGATATATATACCCTTACAGTTGTAAACAACATACAACTATACAAGTTTTTATATTTTTCTCTTTTTCATGTTTAAATTTCCTTAATTAAATTTCTTATTATTTGATAAAGTGTTGGTAATAAGAAAATAACAATATGATATTCATAAAATGTATGCAGTGGTTTCAATTAGGGTAATGAGAGAGCTATGAATCTTTGAAATTTTTTTGTACGATTGATTACACGGCGGACGGTATGGTATCCAGTAATGATTCGTAAATGAATCAAAGCAATAGTCTGAATATTTTGTATTATATATTGATTAGTAAAAAGAAGAGAATAGTATGATTTAGGCTAACCTAACCTTTCTTGTAATTGCTGAAACTATTGCAATTTAAAGAGATATACAATCTTTACATTTTCAATTATTACTTTATTGTGTTGGCCTATAATATTCTTCTGTTATTACTAAATACCACATTAATTAAGCACTAATATATTAATATAGCATACCTAACCAAGAATTTTTACTATCATTTCATTCATTGTTCTTTATTAAATATCAATTTTAATATTTTAAAGTATCATGTAGCTGTAGCTAGTATTTACAAAATTTTGAATTTACATTAGGCCCAATTTGTAAATCCAGATAGAGCCATGGTTGCAAATATTTTGTCTCTGTCTCTCACACTGGTACTTTTCCATTAATTTTTTATAGGCTTACTCGGTAATAATGGAACCTAACCTAATATGTTTAACCACGAAAATCAATTTCCCTGTTGCTAACTAGGTTTTCAGTGAGCTAGGAGTGATTAAAATCCACTAAATTGTGGGTGTTACTATGAGAAAATTGAAGGTCAAATTTATGTAATACAACTTATACAAGTTTAGGATTATAACTAGTCTAAATAAAGTAACTTGTAGAATTAATCTATTTAACACATTTTGCTCACAATTAGCCGTTGTCAAGTTAAATGATGATTTGAAAAGAGCTAAGTTTCAGGCCAACACTCTTAGAAGTAACACATAAATCAAAGTGGTAAGTTTATAGGCTAATTTGTTATTAATAGTTAAGATACAGTATCTAAATGGTACAAAAGTCAAGCCTCTTATTCTGTTGAGAAATGTATGGAAAATAATACTCAAGATTTAAAATTAAGATTATATGTCTAATCCTAAATTATGTAATTATTATTTATTAATGTTGTCTTTTTTTTACTTATGTTGTCACTTGCGTGCCTATTTTGTCTTGTTATATAATACTGCTTTTAGAGTTAGTTCACCATGTATTTGTTTCACTATCCTGTTTAATTTTTTAAATAATTTTAGGTTTAATTTGTTATTAAATATAATCTTTAACAAATTTTTAATTATTTTGAAATCTGTGGCTTTTAACTACGTGGAAGTCAAATATTATGTAAGAAAGGGGAAAACCCAAAATACGGTTATAATAAAAAAAATGAGTGTATTATCTCTAATTACGAGTAAGAAAGTTTTGTCTTGTACAATTTGTCACTGAATTGTAAATGACCAGTACTGGTTGAAATAGGCCCTAGATATGTGATATTGAGTATGGGCGTAACAATCATAAGATAGCTGCTGGATCTTCATAAAGTGTTGTGTTAGATTTCTCACTTTTATCATTCCTATTAGGTCTCTCTTGACCAAGTCTTGTTCACTTTTACCTCTTTGTTTTCTTCTTTTTTTTATAAGGTGATGATTACAGAGACTTTTTGCATTCTTTAAAACAACAAGAAGAAAAAAACTTGTGTAATATAATAGTATTTCCCCTCCCTTTCTTTTTAAAAATATTATCGTAGTAGTACAGGATGTATACCTATATTGTTGTGTGTAATACTGTTGTTGCCTAAACCTACTGCACAGACTTTTGTGATTAACAATGGAAATAAATTAAAGAAATATTTGACACGCATGCTCGTATGTAAATTTATTTGAAATAAAACCATAGATATAGAACAAATTATTTTTTATTTGAAGTAACTTTTTCTGGGAACTCAGGTCTAGTCATAACTCTAGCGCACATTTTGTACCCACCGAAATGGCTTTATTTTAGATTTTATCATGTAATCACGGAGTTCACTTTTAGGTTAAAATATAAAGTCGATAGCCCTACATTTTCAGGTTTAACTAGCCCTAGATTTTCTGATGTAACTTTGTAAGATGGTATGAAAGGACGTAAAAATTCTCAGAAGTTGTCATCTTTTAGAATTATCTCTTAGCGCAGGCCATTCTTTATCTCTGAGCTAAACATAACTGACTAATTATAGTTTTTATCTTTAAAACCATTAGTCATACAAGAAGAATCTCATCACTTTGAAACTTTTTTAATGATTAAAATGGGCACGAGACACAATTCCGGCATAGGATGTTTTATTTTCTTTATCATGGCTTTTTATTGATTGTGAGGCTATCATTAAATGTAGGAAAGGGAAAAAACTTGTCAATTCTATTATGGGAATACATTTGCATACACAGCCGACAAGATTTGCTTAAACTGGTTGTGGTTCAACTTAAAAAATCCTTAGGCCTACTGTAATTTAAAAAAGGTGTGGTTAATAGGCTATATTATATGCCCACTCTAAAAATGGACACGATTCTGTTTATTCTTTTTAGATGCTTACTGTTATATTGATTTTCAATTATGAAATAAAGAATTTATTGATATGTAAAATTTTGTTATTTTATACAGTCTTTGGTTATATTCATCATCATTTTGGCTCTTTCACACCCAACTCTTGTTCTGTTCCGATACTGATGCTATTAGATTATTCAGGGGCTAGGAGTCCTTATTTAATGTTATTTTTAAAATACTATGATGACCATGCGAGGTCTTTTGCCTTTAAACCACAAGAAATACCAAATTATTGAGTTTTTAGTGAAATTTTTAATGACTTACTTCCATAGTCCTTAGGATACTTTAGTGAGTATGGATGCGGCAATACCAATGAACCAGCTTTCTCGGGTTAGATCCCTCTCCCTCATCTATTTTATCAGGTTTTTTTTGTGACTAATTCTTGTTCTCTTCTGATTCTGACACTATTATAGTTTACCTATTTGATGGCTATGTGTTATTATTTTTTTTATAAGGCGATGGTGAAGCAGACGTTTTTTGCCTTTAAACAACAAGGAAATAATAACGTAGATAAGTGTTTTTTTACATAATTTGAAGAGTCATGTACGGGATGCATTTATTACTTTTTTTTTTGTATCTTTGTATAAGTGTTACCCTCAGGGGCTCACTTTGAGTATGGAACTTGCTGGGTTTACATCCTTTTTTTTATGTAATCTTTGGTTATTCTCATCTATCATATCAGGTTTCTCTTGACCTACTCTTGCTATTAGAGTATTCAAGAGTCTTTATTTCATTTATTTTTTTCTTCTTTTTTTTTTTTATACAGGGTGAGTCAGACCACCCGTGCAGTACTTATAGCTGTCTTACAAACTTACTTTAACACTTTTTCATTCTCATTTCCCCCTAATTTGGCTCCACTGAAATTAATTTCAATTTTGAAAAATGCCCCAAAAGGGCCCTTTTTGGGGGGTAGGGGTGCTTTTTGAGGAATTTTCAAATGTAAACATGGGTTGTGTGATACATTATTTTAAAGGTCTAATTACCTTGAACATTTTGGCGCAATCAAAAGTTAATTATCTTTAACCGTATGTACAGGGTGTACCAAAACGTATTGAAATTGGACTTTAAAATAAAATACCGTGTTATCCTAACTACAATACGGAACAGCACCAGATTTTTGTCCAAGCTTATTATTGAGCTATTCTTTAAGAAAACGTGTGGTACGGGCATTTTTCAATGGATTTTGAATATTTTAAAAATGCTCAAAATTGAAGAATTTAAAAAAGCCTAAAACTCAAAATTCTTAAATAGCAACTTATAGCAAATGTTATATCAAGTAAAAGGTCTTTTAAAAACAAACATTTTTTGTATTTTATTTTTTTATCTATCTCTTACTGTTAAAAAATGGCAGCCAAAAAACTTAATTATGCCAGTTTACAAAATGTAACAAATTACTTTTATTTGAACAAAAAGGTGTTTATAATTAAATAAACAGTCTCTGTTATGTAATAAGAACAAAATTCAACTTATTTTTATTTTTCAATGTTTTAAAGATAAACATGGACAACTACTACCAAAGTATTGAGCCACATTGAAAAATAAAAACAAGTTGAATTTTGGTCTTATTACATATCAGAGACTGTTTATTTAATCATAAACACCTTTTTGTTCAAATAAAAGTTATTTGTTACATTTTGTAAACTGGCATAATTAAGTTTTTTGGCTGCCATTTTTTAAAAGTAAGAGATAGATAAAAAAATAAAATACAAAAAATGTTTGTTTTTAAAATACCTTTTACTTGATATAACATTTGCTATAAGTTGCTATTTAAGAATTTTGAGTTTTAGGCTTTTTTAAATTCTTCAATTTTGAGCATTTTTAAAATATTCAAAATCCATTGAAAAATGCCCGTACCACACGTTTTCTTAAAGAATAGCTCAATAATAAGCTTGGACAAAAATCTGGTGCTGTTCCGTATTGTAGTTAGGATAACACGGTATTTTATTTAAAAGTCAAATTTCAATACGTTTTGGTACACCCTGTACATACGGTTAAAGATAATTAACTTTTGATTGCGCCAAAATGTTCAAGGTAATTAGACCTTTAAAATGATGTATTACACAACCCATGTTTACATTTGAAAATTCCTCAAAAAGCACCCCTACCCCCCAAAAAGGGCCCTTTTGGGGCATTTTTCAAAATTGAAATTAATTTCAGTGGAGCCAAATTAGGGGGAAATGAGAATGAAAAAGTGTTAAAGTAAGTTTGTAAGACAGCTATAAGTACTGCACGGGTGGTCTGACTCACCCCGTATATAAAGCAACAATTACCAAGAGGTTTTATGTCTTTTAGGTACTTTGTATTTTAAATACTTGGGAACAGAGTTGACTTAAAGTTTGTTATCAGCATTGTTTATCATACTATTAATGTTCTATTATACAAGACCTAATTGGTTTAGCTCAATATATTGCTGCACGATTGCATCTGTTGGTGCAGTTGAATAAGTTAATACCAGTTGAATGAGTGTGTTTGTGAATCATTTCAGATAATATTCATTGATCACGTAAGCATAAATGAATAATATAATAGATAAATTAATTAAGAAATAGACAAATCCCCCTAGTATTATTTGGTTGTAAAGTAGGCATGTTTATATATTTAATAATAATTAGTGCAAAAACTGCTTTAAGTAATTTTTTAGTGAAATTTTATAAGCATATGCCCCTCAAAGGCTCCAGTATGTCCGTGCCAATCCCGAGATACCTAGCTGAATCTACACTTTTCATGTAGTCTTGGGTTAGATCCTTCTCTTTCATCTTTCCTTTGAGATATCTCGTGACCCTATTAGAGTATTCGAGGACTAGGAGTCTTCAATTTATGTTGTATTCTTCATTTCAAATGTTGAGGTAATACTGTTTGACACTTCCATCATTAAAATTGGTCCTATCCTACTGGTGTAGAAATTCCTTAACGATTTAATATAAGATGGTTAAAAAACCGAAATTTTGTTCAACCCCTTATAATCTAAAATCAAATTTAAAATTAATTGTTAAGGTATATTAGCAGTGCAAATAAATACCAATCAAATCTGATTGTTGCTAAAAATTTCAATTCGGTTGTTAATCGAAAATGAAAAAGAACCTTGAAATAATGTTTAAATAAAGGCTTAAACTTGGTTTGTTTGTGACATGTGTCCTTAGAGTAAATCGTATTTGGTTAAAATTGAGTTATTGATGGCGATAGTTAAGGTTACTTTTTGGTTTTTTGTTATTTATTTATAAACCGTAATATTTTTTTTAAACTTGTGGTTTTACACACAAGTTTGAATTGTTTATATTGAATTTGCTATAGTTGGTAGGATATGTGAGAAATTAAAAAGTCTACACAGAGTGTTTCCCACATTGAAACTAAGAAGAAAGTTCATATAAAGATATGTTTGAAATTGTATAGATTCCCAGATATCTGCCATTTTATTTTTCACAATATTTTTTATCTCCCAAACATTTTGATAGATTGAATTGAAACTATATGCATGAAACCTAATAAAGTAAAGAGTACTATTTTTAAAAACCATAACCAACCTAATCCAATATCCCGTTTCAAAATGGCGGCTGCTTAAATAAAAAATTTAAATAATTCAAAAATGGTGTGAAACAGATTAGGTTTATTTATTTTTTCCATCTTGTTCTTTACCTTATTTAGTACCATGCCAACTTTCAATTCAATCTGTCAAACTGTTCTGGTGATTGTAGAAAAACAAAATGATGGATATCTGGGAAACTACGATATTTTTCGGACATATGTTTATAGAAACTTTTTTTATTTTCTTGTTATGGAAAATCACCTCCTGAAGTTTGGAAACACTCTGTATATTTGTTTATAGTGAACCAAAAATTTGGCGACTCTGCTGTGGGTAGGATCGGTGGATTTTTAATATTCCCCCTGGTCAGAGTTTTCATAATTAGATCAAATTGTTAGAATTTCTTATTTTATTTGTTAATCTAGTATAATTGTAAATACTCCTTCTGGGTGATGTAATAATCATATCCTTCTGTGAATCATATAATCAATCATTTACTAATAGGTCTATTAGGTATATATGTTAATTTTCTTAAAATTGGGAATTCTCTTTGTGTTTAGTAGTTATGCAAATAATCACAGTAATTTATTTATATTGACCTTGAAAATCAGTTTATTATCCATGACCTTGAACTTGTGCTTAAGTATTTTGTTAAATCTAGTCTCTGCCAAATATACACGACCACTGTGATACATGAACATTGACTATGAGTGTGATAATCAGCTGGTGGGAAGATGTATGACAGCTGATTGCTAAGAATAGATGATTGCACATTGAATCATAAGATTTCATGTTAATCTCTAATATTATCATATAGGCTTGTGTCGAAATTTCTATAAAAAGATCTGTGTTCTTCCTGTGTGGAATCTAAAGTCTAAATTTACAATTTTGATATTTGATTACAGTTAATTTTCAATTATGTAGCCTATATAAAGAAAATTGAAATCTAGTTCATCCAATTACCTACTTTAGAGACTGAAAAGAATAGTAGAGGGTTGAATTTATTTATTGTCTACGCTGCCTGCCTGTGAACTTATAAACTGTCCTACAAACATATTACTGGATAAAAGCTTATGAAAGTGTAGATTAAACTGGTTGGAGTATTAACAATGATGTGTTGAATACACTGAATGGTTATAAAGAGTTCTCCTTGATATTTTTCCTTTCAACTTTTGATTTGGGACCAAATTAAATTTATACCTGAACTCTCCCATTAAGTTTGATGGTGTTTAAGCCACGATTTTGAATTTGCCATGTTAGTGTGACAGCTACCCTGCATCTTATACAAACACTAAATATTTATGAATATTATATAATGTTATAACATACATTTTCATAATAACAGGAAAGTACAACAAGGCTCTTTATACACTGAACAGGGTATATTGGAAATGCAGCAGTCATGATTTTAGAAAAGAAGGAGGGATGTTTTGAGGGTGATGCTTTTGCAACACACCTAAAGGAGGAGAGTCTGGCTAGAAACCGTGAGTAGAGGAAGAACTCCGTGTTCTTGTTTTTATCACCCTAAGTATCCCCAAGTTAGTAGGGCATGTGAAAAGTAAAATGAGGTAATAAAAGATGGTTTAATTAATTATAAACGGGGTTATCTTTATTTTCTCACCCGAGCTAATTTTCGAGGGACTTGCGCCACCTGCCGTTTCGACCTCCTGACAAACGTTCGAATGCGCAGCAATGAGCGAAACAGAAAACCAGAGACATCATAACAGACTGACATCATCCTCAAAATGGACCATGAAAAGCTTTAATTGATTATTTACAAATATCACAAAATTTTCTGTACTTATATAAATAGGGTGTCCAGTAATTACGGGATTAAATTTCACCAGGTGATTTTTCAAGTCAAAATATACAAGAAATTTCTAATAAAGCATAGTTTAGTTTTCCGTCTGTCTGTCTAGTTGTGTTTTTTACTAAAACATTTTTAACTTCGAAGTCGATAAAGGTATAAACTTAAAACTTTACATACCTGTTAGTATAACAAAGACCAATATTAAAAAAAAGTTTTAAATAATTATCACTTCCGGTTTCAACATGGCGGTCATACTAAGTTTTCTAAGCTTAATAACTCAAAACCCTTAAATTTAAGACCAAGTTTGTTGTGCTACGATAAATAATTACGGAGAAATTAAAGTTTTCCTGAGTACTTTCCTTTATTTACATTAACACACTAATAAAGTTGATATTGATGATTTAAAAGCTGAGGATTATCCCAAAAGAGTGGAATGTGCTCGTTGGTTTTTACGGCAAGAAATAGATTCATGCAATTTTCTAAAAAATGTGCTTTTTACAGACGAAGCAAGCTTCACTCGTGAAGGAATATTTAATGTAAGGAATAATCATGTGTGGGCCAAAGTGAATCCTGATGCTATTGTACAACGTGGGCATCAAGTCAGATTTTCAATTAATGTGTGGGTTGGAATTCTAAATGATACAGTTATTGGACCTTACATTCTACCTAACAGGCTAAATGCTCAGTTATACATTGTGTTTCAATCTGTAGGAGACAGAACCTTATAGAGAATGGTGACAGATTGTGGCAAATAGAATAACACTTTCTAGTAGAGAAGGGAAAGGAGTTATGTATTTATTCTAGTGTTAATTACAATTGAAGATTACTTAGTCACATTTAAATGTTATCTTATTGTGGTGGATATTGGTATTAATTATTGATTATTTCTACAAGCATGTTCGTGTAAAACTATTAAAGAACTTTTAATAATAGACATATTTTATGGTGGATTATTTGTGGACTATGACAATGAGTCCGTAGCCTTGTGTAACTGTCATTGTTAAACAAAAAAGTAATGAACCGTGAAGGCCATGGAAATTGTGAGTTGATAGTTTCTTGCTGAGCAGTGCCGATGTAATTGGATGTGAATTTTGTTTAATGTTTTTTTGTGGTTCATCTTGTTTGATCTTAATATTAGTATGTGGTGATCAACAATTTACACAAAATGTGCTCTTTTAGATTAACATTAGATCTACACAAAGAAATTTACAAAAAATAATTTCAAACTGCCATCATTTTGAGATTTACCAACTCAAATTTCACCCTTAGGGGCTGACTGTCAAATCCCTCTTCTTCATCTTTCCTGTCAGGTCTCTCTTCTGACCCTGACACTATTAGAGTATTCCAGAACTATGAATCTTTATTTTATACTCTTTTCTTCTGTTTTTTTTGTAAGAGGTCATAAACGAGAGATGTTTTGCCTTTGAACAACAAGGAAAAATCAATCATTGGAAAGCAAAACTTAACCTCCCTGTCAAATTTGAAATAAGTCTAATTTAAAATTCCGACTTATCTTTGTGTAGTCAACATACCACATGTTTATATAACGAGAATTAAACATATTTTTTCCGTCTAGTGGTCTAAAAATTCACCTTGTAAAAGCGACCGCGGTTTCAAGAGTTTTATAGTTTCATCTTCAGGTTGAACAATTGTCAATTCGTTCCTTGGAGGTCATTATAAAGTTCATAAAACACATTTATTACATAAAATACACAAAACTAGTAAAAACAAAGTGTTGAAGTGAGTTTTTTGACCACTTGTACTTAGAAACCAAATAATTTACAAAGATTAAAAAAAAAAAAGTGGCCCTAAGATTAGCTCGTGAGGAACACCACATTACATCTTTACAGGGTGATCTGCATTTCCTATGATTTATAAATATAACAGTCCTCTGCTTTTGCACAAACAAGTAAGATTAAATCTCAATAAACCCACACCACATATATAGCTTAGTGAACCAAAATGTAAATGATTTTTACGGTTAAGATCAGTAGATATTTCATCGTCTCAGGTGTAACCACTTCATAAAGCCAATCTCAAAACTAGAATTGTAAAATTTGCTAATAATCCAACGACGTAACTTGAAAATTAATTTCTTTTAAAGTAATATTTATTTCGTAACCTTGAACCAATGACATTGATTTGCTCTTGTTGCAACGAATGATTATTCCATTTCCGTGTCTTATCAGTTGTGTGAAACTTATATTATCATTGACATAACCTAGGCCTATTTCTATATTTATAATAAGGTATAATATTGATAAGTTTAGTACAGATATTGATTTCAATATAATTAGAACACAGCAGTTTATTGTTTTTATAGTTGAGGTAAGCAATGAAATTTATTGTAATAAATAATGCACTAACTTTCTCTCTCAGCATGTCCGATCATCCTTTGTGTGTTTAGTTGAGACAATGATGGAGTTGGGCAATGCATCAGTCTCACAGTTACTCTTAACGTTCAGATCATTTACTTTTCTGCTCCAATTTAGAATGGAGTTGGATAAAACCATCAATTTGGCAAAATTTTCTTTAAAAAATGCAATAATTGTTTTTATTTACGTTTCGGTGTTTTTAAAAATTTTAACATTAATTACTGTTTGGTCATTTTCTTTTAAATAAAATAACTTATTACTAAAGTTTTATTCTAAAGAAGAACTCAATGTTTTAAATATTATGCATTACAATTTATTCAAATCCTGAGATGCTTGCTATAGTGTCTACCAGTGTGAGAAACCTGAGGTACTCATCTGGATTTATATCTTTTTATATAGTCTCGTGTTAGATCTCTCTCGTTTGTCTTTTTTACCAGGTCTCGCTTGACCAATTATTGTTCTTTTCCGACCCTAATTCTATTAGAGTATTTGAGGCCTAGAAGTCTTCACTTTATGTTGTTTTTTTTTATAAAGCGATGATGACCAACAGGTTTTTCGCTATTAGTGCATAAAATGTACAGTATATTACTTACTATCAATATAAAAGTAATATCTCTATTTCAAATAAATTCCTTCTTATGTTTATAATAAGTATAATAGAAAGTATTATTTGTTTCACAATTTTTGTGAGTTTATATCTACGATTGAATTATCAAAACTTGAATTATCAAAACTTGAATTATTGCAAAATCAGAAAATAATAGTCTGATGTAGATTGGCAGGTTATTAGAAGAATGAATTGTGACTGTCTCCACTTCTTTTGACCAGCTGGAAGCTCCGGCTGGCTGGAGACCGTGTACACTTTACCTGAATCTTGTCAGGATGGGCCAAGGAGTCGGGTTAGAACGTTAATGAACGCACGCAACGCAAGTTAAATTAAATGTTCTCTTTTATTTTAGCGCCGAATTAGAAAATTACAGAATTATTATAATTTATAAAACAAAGACAACAGCTAAATAAAGCCTTAATATTGGCCGAAAAACATACCGATTAATTTAGCTAGCACGTGGCCGAAAATGGACTGACCTCCTCGCGGTCTTCCTTCTCGTGGCTCTCGGAACAGACTCTTGCTCGGCTCGCTGGTTCAAGCCCTCCACTCCTCGTCTCTCCCCCCTTCTACGTAATCTTGCACTGCTCAACAAAATTGCAAGTGCCAATTGATATTTTATTATTTAGAATCCCTTCCCATTACATCCAAATTTATACTTATTATGGTTTTTATTTGGTGGGCTCCTTGGCTGGGCCACAGTAGTCCTATTATATTTTACAGGACATTGCTCTGTGAATATTATTGAAATCGTTGCAACTGAGTGTTATTGGCATATAATTGATAATTCCAAAACTTGGATGTTCCCATTTTTTAAAGTAATTAAGTGGCTGACTTTCAGTCAATAATTTACCAATAATACCTGCGTTGGGTCTCTATAAAGCAATGGTCTCAACCTCTCAACTGAACTTGTGATGAATTGAGCGTTTTTCTTATTTAAGAATCACTTGTCAACTTGCCAGAGACAGTTGAGTTTGAATGTTTAATGACACTAGTTGAGGTTATGTGAGTTTAACACCAATTCCTTGTGAAACCATTATATCATTTCTTTAAAAATTTGAAACAGTAAAATTTTGGAATATTCTATCTTATAATACTGCAATGGTTCATTCCACTTTCTATGTTATAAACCCTGAATTTTAATTTTTGGATAAATGGCAATGAAAAGTTTTTGTTTGAGTAATATTTGTTTTAATGTTTGGGCATGAGAGAAAGTTTATGCAATATTTGAGCATTGCTTATTTTTTAAAGTTATTTATAAGTTTTACTTTCTCATAAATACTCAGTATTTAATAAGATCTCCGAGTCATAAGTGGTTTTTGTAAAGGTGTCTGTGTGTCGTATGGACTGATTTTAATCACATTGGTATCTATGTGGGCATATTTTTTCCATGTCTCAGGACTTTTCTTTCCATTTTTTTTTGTAACTAAAAATTTAGTGATAGCTGCCAAAAGAAAAAAAGACAATTTGGTAACAATCACAATTTTCTCAATATTGACTCTTAATGAATTTTATCAAGTTTTGCTCTATGGACTCAAACAAAATGTATTGGTCGCCTACATTCTAAAAATGCCAGTTTATAGGACTCATATAAAATATGTAGTTTCTCAAATTCACCTTTACAGATTTCATTTGAATTTGAGTGAAATGTTAAAATTTAACCCAAATTTATGTGCAAAATCGCAACTAAAAAATATTGTGGTTCAGGAATGATTATCAAAAATGAGGGCTTTATTTTTTCAACTTCCGATCACGTGACCTGCCGAACGGAGACATGTACTATGCAACATCGCAGATCCCCACCATAACCTCTGCCACTGCCAACTCAACATATCAGTTGGAACTTTAGGATCAGGCCCGTAAAAAGGGCCACTATGATTGATTTTCTCCAAAGTACGAGTTACAAAGTGTCCTTAGTTTTCATGAGGCAGAAAGTAATAACATAGCAGAAATTCATTGGGGAATGAGCCCAGTATACGGTGAAACCTTCAGGAGTGACTGTGTTGTGTAAGAGTGGTGCGGGAAATTTAATGATGATAATAACAGTAAAGATTTCCGAAAACTTTGTGCTCGGTGGATTCCCAAAATGCTATCTGAGACACACAGATTGTATGAAAACCATCAGCCTTAACCTTTCTAACATGTTAAATGATGAGAGGGAAGAGTTTGTAAAAATCAATTGTGACAAGGGATGAAACTTGGATTCGCTATCCTCCAGAAATGAAAGAACAGTGGACGCACACAAACTCCCCGAACAAACCCAAAAATTCGAAGAAACGTTCAACAACATCATGGCTACCATCTTTTAGGACCAAATCGATGTAGTGCTTGTGGATTATATGAATCCGGCAACTACGATCAATGCATATGTGTATTGTCAGATATTACTTCGACTATGGTAAGCCATTCAGAACAAAAGAAGAACCATGCCGTCTTCTGGAGTTGTTTTGATTCATGACAATGCATGATCGCATAATGCTGCTTTAACCCAGTAGCTTTTTCACAATTTTAATGGGAAGTTTTCAAACATCCCCTGTATAGCCCAGACTTGATGCCGAGTGATTTTTATTTGTTTCGAGAGGTGGGAGGACAGAGCTTTTGTACCAACGAAGAGCTTTAAACACCATGAAGACCTATTTCAAAACGCTTGGTGACAACCTTTTATGTAGAGGGTATTAGCAAGCTCATCCATCAGTATGAGAAATACCTCAATCTTAATGGTATTTATGTCAAGAAATAACTTAGGTTGTACTTAACTTTTGGTAATAAAACCATTTTGTTATTTAAACTCGTGCTTAGTTTTTTGCTTCGTCAGAGGTAGAAAAAAAAGCTCTCGTATAAATATCTTTTCAAATATGTCATGGTTTATTTCATGTTTTGATTGATGACTACTGAACTGACATTTTTGGTGTTAATTAGTTTTTATTTGATTTTGGGGTGGATGAGTGAGAAAGTTTGTTCAATGCTTTTTATTTAGTGATTGAAGTTTCAATGTGTTTTGTGTCATTTCAACAAAGTGAACGAAATGATCTAAATCAAGTGTAAAAGGGAATGAAATAAATTGTTATATTTGTTTGATCAAAATGGTTTTAGTGGTTTGTGACAAAATCAAATAGCAGATAATCCCAAATTTTAAGTTGGAATGATTATAATAGCAGATGATAATCCTAAATTTTATGTTGTTCATCAATATTTAGGCGTCAAATAAATTCTACATATCAATTTGGAACTAAATCGGCCAAACTGTTTTTAAATCATCCAATACTGAAGGTCATTAAATTTATATTTTGAAAAAAAAAAAAAAAATTGTTTGACTTGGGGAGGGGAGGGGAGGGGGGGGGGGTGGGTCCAAAACTTTAAACCTCTACAATATTTTTTCTAGATTATATAAACAGCGAAAAAGAAATAAGATTAAAACAATATTATTTAAAAGAAAAATAATGAAAAAAAAGCCTTTTTTACAATGTAAGTCTATGCTTTACTTACATTTTATAAATTTTTAAATGTTTAAATTGAACTATGAATCTATTCATACATCATTATTTTATATTCAATTAACAACAATTATTTATTTATTATTATTAAATTTTAACAAAAAATACTGTTGGTAAAAATGAAATAAAAACTAAATGAAGAGAGCACTTTGGAAAGTTTTGGCAATGTTACAAAGACTATTTCCATTCATTTGATGCTAGCTACTAGCTACACTCAACTTGTATGAGACTATTCGCCCTGATCAAGGACATTTCAATTAGGCCTGTTAAATCTATTCTCTTGCTACATAATCTACAGTCATATACTATTGGTTTCAGCAGGAATATGGTTTGGCCAACAGTTGAACGTGATCCCGGTGATGTTGAGGTCGAGGTATGGATATAATCAGAGTAGCGTAGACGTTTTGTTTTGGCTTTTATCCTTCTCATTTTGCCTGTTTTTTTACAGTTTGTGTTTTGATGATCCATTGTTGTCTTAGTTTTGTGCACGGTAATGTTTTTTTTTTTTTTGTTTTGAACAGTTTTAGTTTTGTGTGTTCATTTGAACAAATTGTAATTTTGGTTTGTCATTTATTTTGTACAATTAGTGCTTGCCTTTCACATTTTAAATTATGCTAATTTTGTAGTTTTGGTTCAGATTATTTTAAATATTGATTTTTAGAAGTAGGGTAGTAAAAATAAAAAATGTATTAGAATATTTAAAATTAAGGAGTGTGCAGACATTCTGTTCTTTATAACAAAATATCTAGCTCACTAGTTGATAATTCAAACTATAATTACAAACGGCCTGAAATAATAATTCTAACTAATTAGACTAACTAATTTATAATTGTAAGGAACAGTGCATACAACAGCTGATTAGATGTAACTGCTGTCTAAATGGTTTTAAACCATATTCTTTTGTTCTTTTTAAAAAGTTTTAATGAACCGAAATTAAAACTTAATTCAATAAAATTTGGGTAAAATGATAATACATTGCTAATATGATAGGGAACGAATTTTGTTTATTGCCGGCATAGTTTTTCGTCTCAGTGTGTGTGCAGCTCACCAGACTGAACAAAATGAGCTAATGTAGGAACTACAGTTAAGGGAACAATCTTTTGAAAATATGTTTTAAATGTCCACCATTTAAAAAATTAAAAACCGTTATTAGTAACAAATATGTTAGCTTATGTAATTATTAGCTTACATGCCAAATTTTATTACAATTTTGACTTCTGGATGAATTATTGTTAGCCATTTACAAAAAAATTTAGGTTAGGTTATGAAAATTTACATTTTTGTCAATATATATTTTAATTTGTATAGTATAAAACATATATGAATATCATCGGGTGCAAATTTTCAAGCTGTTATTGTAGAACACCGTAGGACCTATTGGTGAGAAGATATTCTCCCCAAGAAATAAAACTTTGCTATTATTTTGATATTTACGGGGAGGTTTTATGGTGTGATATAATTACATTTAATTAGTTTGTTTTAAAAAACCAACATTAATTTGAAAAAAATATTGGGAAAATATATTATAACGCTACTAATATATATAACGCTATAAAGTGAATTGATTTTCTTAATTATTAGATTAAAACAATCTTTGTGTTTATATAAAACTTTTATATATAAAGAAAGGGAAACAAAAATGTTTCATCGGATGGAAAAAAACAAGCTTATAGATACATAGTTATATTATATTATTTTGGCTTGAAGAATCACTGGATTTAAGTAATCTTACGTGTAGTTTCTTTTTATCTAAAGGCATCTCTAGATGTAATTTGATATCTTGTTTGAAGATGCCTCTAGTTACATAAATATAATTATATGTTAGTGGCTACGTTGGCAACAATGTGTCAACAGCAAAATTCATAGGACCCGAGGCATTCTGTCATATATTCAAGAATTTGGTTATAAGGCCATCTGCACTTGGGTTTAGAAAGAGTACAAATGGAGGTGAACGAATGTGTCGGGATTAAAGAAGAGTAAATTTTTCACTTCTTGTCCTCTCTAAACAATTTGCATCTGACCTTCTTTCAATGAGCAGATGTAATATAATCAGGTGGTAGGTGATGGGGTTAATCACAGAGCATAGTCATCTGAAAAAAAAAAAACATATTATGCACAAGATAGGGAATATGTACTGGGGAACCACTATGCAGGAAATATGGCCTGCAGAACATCTGAATATGAATATTTTGAATCCAATTGTCTTAATCAGGGAAGGACTAGACATTTGTGTTGTCAAGGAAGTAGATAATTGAAAGGTTAATAAAAGGAAACCTTGTCAGAAAGACTCAAAGGGGTCATAGAAGTTATGGGTTTTCTGGGGATCTTTAGATGTCTAAGGATATATATCATCTTATCTTCCTCGGAAGTACAATAAACTCTTATAGCTAATGTGCTAATTAGTTAGACTGCTCAAAAGAAGAAGAATGTTTTGATCCTTTATGTTTCATTTTCATAATAATGTGGATTTATCAATTTGTAGTATTTTCATTACACCATTGGTGCTGAGTTGTTGGATGTGAGAGTAATAAATATATTGTGATTATTATTGATAGAAATGGTGAAGCTTAGGAAAGTATAGATTGGGAGAAATGAGATACTTTGCGGAGGGATGGGATTTTTGATAAGATGCAACTATGACAGTTGACAGTTGACAGTTGGTGTGTTTTGAGCACAATGTGGGAAAGGCCATATAAGATTTTAGATTGGGTTCCAACCAAAAGGAAACACGGACGTCAGCCTAGAAGTTAAAGAGTCTATGTTCTAGAATTTTATGACTTTAAGATTGGCATGACAGGCAAAAGTGGAAATTGTCGTTGAACTCTGTTAAAAAAACTTTAAAGACTGCGTATTTAGATTAATTTGATATATGTAAAAATTGATACAAGATTTGGGTAGCACACAAATGATTAGAAGAATTTGTTCAAATCAGTGGACATAGTAAACATTAATCAAAGTTTAACCCTTAGTGCACAGCCCTTGTTACAGCTAACTTGTCTGTAGCATTTAATTTTGCATTTTTAAGGAAAACTATTAATTTCTTAAAGTACTTTTTCTACTAGATTATGGGCTATATCTATGCTAAAAAAATATCAAAAGACTTAAAATGTTCAATATATTTATTTTTGAAAATATCAATAATATTTTTTAATATACTATGTGAATTGTTATAATAATTGCAAATACAGTAAATTCAAAATTAATAAATAAAATCAAAGTATTACATTAATATTAGACTCAAATCGGTTTTTGATGATTATTACAAGAGGTCAACTTGGTGAGAACTAATGTGTCTGCGGATTAATCCACTTAGAATGTTTGGGGATATTACTAAAGAAAAACAATTTTGACCAATCACATTACCATAAGATTCACAAGTTTCTAGTTTCTACCCTTATACTATTTCTGTGTTGTATACTACCTTTTACCCCTCAATTTACAAACTATATTACTATGCTTTTAAATATGTGCCAGCAGAATATTCCGTATTTTGCATATTGAATAAATTAGGGCTGGCGGAACATTGCGTAGACCACGTTTAAAAGTTTAATATATTTATATTTTTGAAGAAGGAGTAGAGCTTATGAGTAATTTTAATGCCATTTGCTTAGGAATTTTATGAATCTATTATAGTAGGCTATATTTATCATATGATGTCATACCAGATAGACTTATTATCTCATGTATCTTTAGTTACATTACAGTAGCATGGTTTTTACATTTTTTAAAGTTTGATTCGTTATTGATTTATGCTTCATTAATTAATTTAATTTCACGTCTTAAAATTCTTTGAGTTGCAATTATTACAAAGTTTGTGTTTTACTTTTTATTTTTGTGATAGATTAGGCCGATTACGGTAAGTATTGTTAATTTGTGTTGTTGTGAAATGTTATATCCATTTATTGTGTGAAATTAATGATTTATGAGGCTTGTGTAAATTTATCTCAAGGTTAATAAATAAGGAAGTTATATATAGGCCTAGTAGATTATATATGTGCGATTCTGACTAATTGAATATTGCATTTTAGATTTTCAATTTAAATTAATATTAAACTATTGAGATTACATCATTTTACTATGAGAATTTTTTTTTTTTTGCTGTAATATACTACGCAGTTACCAATAATATTAAAAAAAAAAAAATAAAAAAATAAAAATTGTTGAATAAAAGTTTAGCAGTTTATTTCATAATCTGTTCCTACATGTTTTTAATGCTCTTTCACTTGGGGAAGTCCAATTAAAATGTTAGTTTTTTTAGTGATATCAGGTTTTCCCCCCTAAATTGTTTACAAATTGCAATTTTGAGTGTCCAATTTTGCTCGGGAACAAACATGTCCTATCCATGATTTCTCATCAACTTTGTGAAAAATCGGACAAAAAAATAAAATAGTTAGAGTGGAAAATTAGCTAAAATAATCATTGCCATATTTTTTTATAAATTCATCTAAAAACTAAAAATAATGACGATTAAAAATGTACCTGTTCTACTTACAAACGACAGCCTGTTGCAATTTTTTTATCATAATTTGTAACAATAATTATATTATTTATATCAATAAGGTAATGAGAGGTTTCGGGTTCAATCCCAGTGGGGGGGGGGGTCTAGTATTCAATTTGACTCAGCTTCATGAGGAAAATGGGAAGCTATAATTAGTAGTAAGCTTTGGTAGAACAAAGGTGACAGGAATTTTGATGTTTAGCAAAGCTTTGCTCTTCAAGGGCGGTTTCACTTTTCGACTAGTCAATGAAATTAGTAGGTTTCGAAGATTTTTACTTCCCTGAGCAATCTTGATTGTAAACTTTCCATTTTATAGCTGTTTCGCCTATCATCAGGCATCATCAGAACAAACACTTATTTCATTCAAATGTTAAAAACATTTCAAAAATACTTGTGTACAATTTTAAACTTACTATGTATGTGTGTCTTTTACAAAGTATTTAAGTTAATGAAACTTTGTAAATTTTGTAGAAAACCCACAATAAAATAGTTTTAGAATAGTAAATTTTTCTTACTGTTAAAAACAAGACAAAATGTTAACATATGGATCTAAAATATGGTGTACACATGTATATTTTGAAATTAAAAAGAATAATATTAGGTTTAATAAATAATCTTTATCTTCATTAGAATTATTTAAGATATAAATTTTTATTTTCTCACATATTTGTATTATAGAGAAAGGTATTTTGTTAGGAATAATGGTGGTCTGTTGTATTATTATGTATAAAGTGCTTTACAGTCCAAACGTGTGAACTGATTTGAATCAAGTTTTGTTTGTGGGCAAATTTTAGCCATATCTCGGGACTTAGCCATATCTCGGGGCTTAGCCATATCTCGGGGCTTAGCCATATCTCGGGACTTAGCCATATCTCGGGACTTTTTTTCATTTTTTTGATAACTTAAAATTTTTAGCTGCTATAAAAAAACAGAAATTAAGATTTTCTAAAAATCGGCTCCAACAATTTGCTCAAGTGTAGCCTTAAGGATCTGAAGAAACAAATTGGTCTCACATTTCTCATTAAATGTCAGTTTATTAGTTATTGGTAAAAAAAGAAGAATCTAAAACCAAAATGTGATTTGCATTGAGGATATGTTTATATTATAGTACAACCAAAGCAAGTTTAGACCCTCAAGACAACTTCCATGGTTCATTTTTACTCTTTGATTGACAACTACCAGACATTTTCTGTGACGATTAGTTTTGATAGGTGACTGAGAACGTTTGTCCAATTTTCAGTTTATTTTTCGGGTAACATTTAGGGTAACAATAGTCGGGCTAACATTTTTTTTGATAGCCTGCTTTTAAACACTAGTATTTTTATCAGTCATATGACTTGTTCTTCACTGTTTACCAGTACCGGTATCTAACTGTATAAAAAACAATACACACATTACTAATGTGACATTGGTTTGTTAATATTCTATACAATCTTATCTTAACAGTTCTCTCTTATTTACAGATTACAATTCTTACAAACCTTACTAGGCATTCTAGGCGTATCTAAAACTAAGTTGATGGACATTAATATGATCCTCTAAATGCAATGCCTAAAAGTTGGTTTCTTGGGCATTGTAGGAAATGTTAAATTGTATTGATAGATCAAGGATTCTTATCCAGTAGAGTGTAGGTTTGTTTAAAACAGTTGTTATTCAGGGTTATATGTTTGTAATTGTGTTTAACATTACTTTCTTTCACACCCTAATTGGCCTCGTAGATGTATAGCCTATATATTGAAAAGTCTCCACTCACTATGCTTCTGTCAGTAATTCAGCCCTTCCAGATTTCGTAACTATACGAATATCACATTCCCTTGGGAGATCAGGTTTTGAAATTACATTTCAAACAATAACTTCGGTTTTTGGTATCCTAGAGAAGCAAAGTTAGCACCAATACACGGAGAATTCAAAGCAACAAATTTTCGTCTAATCTTATAAGTTAAATAACACACGAGATATTAACAAAATAATGTTTAAAATGGCCTATATTCAATATGGTGCTACATGAGCGCACAGTCCAATTATTGTCCTGACTGAACACATCTTCTCCAATGCCTATGGATGATCTTAATTGTCAGCTACATAATTGTCCTGATACATAGTTTATCAGTTTTTAATATCAAATATTGTCCATGTTCGAGCCACATGAGATGTTTTCCCTGTTTGTATTTCATACTTAAGTTTTACCCATCCCATAGTATAAGGGTAAGTTTGTTAATTGTAGATCTCCATTTTTTGACTGATCTTTACACTTCATGGCCTCAGAAAACTGTAAAAGTGGTTGTAATTAACACATTCTATAATTTGTTATAATACTTATTTTGAAGTACGCCTACTTGAGTGTTTAGCCTAATTTGTAGGTTATATATATATTACAATTGAAACTGAACTTAGTCTATCTATCAATATTTCTATAAAATGAAAGCGTTAGTTGGCTGCACATCCTACGACGCACTCCAATATACAAAATCACTTGTTCTTGTGTTATTCACGTATTTGTCTTGTCTTAGGCCAAATCAAACGGTTTTATCCTGTCCAACCGCCAAACTTGAACTGAATTGTCGAGAACTTGTAGCATCTCGATGTTATGGCGCTTATGCAATCTTTCTTCATGCTTCCTACCAAATCGCCGAACCTCTTCATAAACTGTAGCAATTTGTAAATCCTTATGGAGATCATCATTGCGTATGTACCATGGGGCATTAACAATGCCCCTCAGTACTTTATTTTGATATGTTTGAATAATTTTAATGTTGCTTCTTTTTGCGCAGCCCCAAAGCTGCACACCATATGTCCAGATAGGTTTTAGGACTTGTTTATAAAGTAATAGTTTATTGTGCACTGACAGCTCTGAATGCCGCCCAAGAAGCCAATGCATTTTCCTTAGTTTGAGATTTAGTTCATTATGTTTCTTTTTAACATGTACCTTCCATCGCAATCTTGCGTCTAGTGTCATGCCCAAGTGTTTTGCATTATTGTCCTGTGGGATCACTTGTAGGTTATACGGTTAATATTTTATTTTTTACTTTCTTGTTTATACTACATAGTACAGAGAAAGATGGGTCAAAAAATGAATGTTGAGTTATTGTGCAGAGTGTTTTAACTCCCCTCCTTCAGTTCAAAAATGTGGTTTTTGGAATGGTGTATCTCTTGTATGTGCAATGCTCTACAGCCCAAATGTAAAGACCGTGTGTACATGTTTTGGCCGTATCAAATATGTTGTATGCTGAGGATGGCACATGCGAAGCAAGTTTAAGTCATAAAGATTTAAATATATAAAACAATTTCTAAGTCATGGTTCATTTTATTTATTTTTATTGACAACTACTGAACTGACGATATTGGTGATTTGTTTTGGTTAATTGTTGTTTGGTTTTGGGGATGGGCGTGTGAAAAAAATTGTCCAAAAAAACAGGGAAAAAATTAATTCTTTTGTTTGGTTCACAGATTTGTGATATGTATATTTAAGACCCCATAATATTTTATGGATTTGTTTTTTGAAAGGTCAAAAATGAAAAGGAGGAAGAAAAAAAAAAAAAAATAGGCAGGTTTGTTTGTGAAGTGTGTATCATACGCTCCTGCAAATCCCCACAATTGCATTTCACCTTACACAAAAAGTTATTTAAATAAGCCTCTATTTAAATGAGGTATTTATTATTTAAAACTGAACAAATGAAAACTGAATTGTAAATCAAATATATGTAATCCTTTTTACGTTATCAATTGTTATCACGGCTTTACTCATAGATTAAGAATGAAATAGACAATAAACATGTCTTATCAATTATAAAATTAACCACATCCATAGAGTTGATATTACTGTATAGAGACTGGACAATGGTTAAGGTAAGGAAAAAATGTGAATATCTTGTCAGTATTATCCTAGTTTAAATGAGAGATGATTTGTAATGTTGATATTTGAGTAATTTTGAAAAATTGGATAGAATGCTTGTCCCAGCGTCTCGGTGTGTAAAAGAAAATGTGGTGGAGAAATTAATCGAAGCGAGTTTGGAATTTTGGATTGATGTAAGTTTACAGATTTCAACGGTTGATTTGCATTTGAAGTTGTGAAAAGGTAGTACCGGGAAGCAGGGTAGCTCAGTTGTTAGAATGTGCGGTTATCTCACTGTTGTTTGGACTAGTGAAACATCAAAAGTTTTGCATGTCGGATGGTGTTATGTTTTTTCATGTGTTGCTATACCAACTAACTCCATTTCCATTAGTCTAATGGGCATAAAGACGTTATCGTTTTAAGTGTATGATTTTTATTATTAATCATTAACGATATGTAGTATGCTAGGTGAAAAAGATTAATTGATGATATATTGCTAGTTTAGTTTTCAGATTGTAAATATTACAAAAAAAAAACAATTTTTTAAATTCAAATTTCTATTAAGTGTATAAAAATAGTTATTATATCACTAAACATCGCTAATTACAGCAAAAACTAAAAAGAAAAAAGAAAAGATTATTAAAACACTTGTGGGCAGTTTTTAGTTATTCCTAGTGGTATAGCAGAGAAGTGATTAATGAGGCGTTGTTGGTGAAACTACGAGGTAGAATAGGTAATCTGGTTATATCTAATTGTTTGAGAGGCTTAAGGATCAATGCCAAATGTTGTGGATTTGAATCCTTCCTAAAACACGTTTTTTATGTTCATTTTGTTCCACTCCAACCTGTGGTATGGCAGTGAGATGAACCACTATAAATGAAGGATGGTTGGCCCAAATTTCCAAGTTTTAATTTTGTAGAAGGGAAAAATTGATAGAAATTTAATAACAAAACCAAAATTGGTGTCCATGTAATAAAACATGTTCTACAATGATATTAACTCATTTCCCACATTAAAATTATCTTTGGTTGTTTCTCTCTCATCGCTTTAAAAACAAAACAAAATTTTAAACTAAAAATTATAAAAAAAAGATAAATTTAAATAAATATTTGTCATACAATTATCTACATTTGGCAGAAGTCTATAATTTTACTAACAAATTGGTAACAGAAACATTGAAATAGATGTATAAATAAGGAAGTTACGATTATTTTTGTAAAACTCTTGAAAACAGTCAATTAACTGTGGTCTTTTTCGGTCTGCCCAAAACATATGTTGTAGTCCTAAAAGAAATCTATTTATAACTTTGAGTTGAACTTTTGGAATGAGATGTGAGTAAACTTCATTAATTTTCTTTTTTTACAGTTATGCAATTTTAACTCAAAGTCCATTATTAATCTGATCCGTCTTACATATACACAGAAACACATACAAATAGTTTAAGTATTTTGTAGAACATTACACTGCCAAGTTCCTAAGTTGAGTCTACAGTCGCCACTTTTTTTTTCTCCATTGACACTTTCAGTTGTCTATGTCATAATTGGTATGATTGTCTTGTCAAACCTCATCCATTCTGGCTTTTAAAAAAAATTCAAACTTCCAGAATAGGAAGGTTGAATGTAGAAAGACTTGTCTTATCTTAAAGAGTTATACGCAGATATATTCCTCCTAAGGTCCGAATTCTCTTTAAACATGAGCTTTTTGAATTTAATTATTCATTTTCAAATTAAAATTAGATTTTGTTTATATGTTGTCGAAATTTTAATGCAGAGAGGGAAAATGTCCATGATGATGAACGAACTGGGTACCTGTCTGACAATACCATCCAAACAACAGCAAAATTGAATAGACAGTTTCTCCTCGGTAGGATCAAATCCTGTTTGAGTTATACCCCGTGGTGGAGCCGCAGAAAATGCTGTTCGTATTACGTAACATTACCAAAATTACTCAATTACTCAAATTACTTAAAGTCGCAGGAGAAGCCTATTGTGTAGTGACGCTCTACTCCTCTCGAGCACAACAGTTCATCAAAAAATTTTAATGAGAAATTTACAGCTCTACATCCTTGACTTGACTTCTAATGATTATCGTCTGTTGGGAGGATTGTGTTTTGAAAGTGATGAAAACCGTGTTTACTTATCTCAATGAAGTGGCGGTGGAGGAATATAATGCAGGAATACAGAAACTTATATAGAGCAGTGCAATAAGTGCATGAATGTACATTGTAAAAAAGTAGCTTGGTGTTAGTTTATAGTAAATAAAAAGTTTTGTTCAAAAATCTTCGATGGTTTTATTTTGTCATAAAATTGGTACTACTTTCTGAACAGTCTTAGTATCATCAAATTGGAACAGTGGTTACATAAAATCATTTTATCACTACTGTTTTTTTGTAATTAAAGGTGCTGGGTATCATCCTATGTTTTAAAATATAGATTAACAAACATTTTAAAATCTGGATACTGTAAATCTTGTTTAATGGAACGTTGTGATTATTCCTTGCGATATTTTTATTTTGTTGTTTTTCTTTCAGATGGAGAGCAGCGTACCAAGCAACCAGAGTACAGCAGCTGATGCTGTCACATACCTGGACCACATATGTGCTTTAGATATTGACTCTAAGGCAGCGTACATACGTCTATCTGGTATCATCTGTACTATTGGTAAGTAAACATAACAATTCCAATACAGTAGGGCTAACACTAAATAAAAACCCACCACAAAAAAAAAAAATCTTTAAAAAGTATGAAATTAAATTATTTTAAAATTGTTTTCGAGCATGTGTGTTAATATCCCTTATACGGTTCATTTCTGCTTTCTATATTAAAATAGATTTCTATGAAATGACAATAAATTGGCATACATGGTTATTTATCAAACCAAGACTAATTTAAATGTCATGGATTGATAAGTCAGTGAATCAAATTAACTCTAATTATTTGTGTATATTTATATAAGAAGTATACATTGCTGATACGTATTTAGATCATAATTACCATCAGGGGCTCATTATAGTGAGTACAGACGTGGCAAACTCGAGGGACTATAGTTGGATCTTCATGTAGTGTTGGGTTGGATCCCTTTCTTTCATTTTTCCTATCTAGTCTCTTTTGACCAATTCTTGTTTCCTTCTGGCACTGATGTTATTAGAGTATTTGAGGGCTAAATGTTCGAGGGGGTATTATGATCTTTTTTTTTTTTTTTTTTTTTTTTTTTTTTTTTTTTTTTTTTTTTTTTTTTTTTTTTTTATTTTCTTCAAAAGTGGGTGATGACTGAAAGGTTTTTCACCTTTAAAGAACAAAAGAAAAACAACTTCAACATGTTAAAATATCTCCATAAGTTATAATTTCTTATGTACCTATGCTCCAAGTAATTTGATTATAAACACTAAGTAGGTAAGGATTATATAAACACTTGTATTCATAGTACAGCTACAAAGTTGATTACTCTTTGTCCACACACGTTTCAGAATTTTTCTATATATACAAGGAATTATATATAATCAAAAAACAGGAATAGAAGCTATCATGTCAGCTTTTTTTTTTTTTTTTTTTTTTTTCGTTCTGAGTGTTATTGAGGTGATTTGGGGGGGGGGGGGTCATAATTCTGTGTTTGGCTAGGGAGGAGTTTAGGCCATAGCTTGTTAATGAGAAACTAGATTACCATTTTGGGCAAGGCCGCCTGTTTTCTCATTTGCTACCCAGAGGTTTATATTGAGACCTGGACGTCTGAAACAGCACCAAAAAAACACTAAACAGTAGCCAGCGTGTGATGAACACACTTAACACTAATGGTGACTGTAATAGTAAACTTTTAAATACACTAAATTGACTGCACACACAACCCATACTCACAACCAGGCTTCTTCATCTAATCAGTCTTACGTGGCCCAGAATCTTCTTAATTTTCACAAACTTATTGGTCTCATTTCATACGAAATCCCAAGTAGGTTTGCCCCCTCACTTTTAGGATACTCAAAAACAGAAAACATGAATCTATAAAACTAGAGTGTACCACAACAAACGTGTGCACTGTAATAAAACTGTTTGCTTGATCCCACTTTAACAGTCAAGTCGTGAACCACTCACCACATGTGTTTTAGTATATTTATTTGTGTATCATTCATAGTATTATTTAAGTATTACACTCATAGTGTAATAACTTATTGTTATTAGTTGATAAACCGTCATCTTATAAATACAATGGAAAAATTATAAACATTCAGTCTTATTGTTATTGTTATTGGTATTTTATTGTTGTACCATGTTGTTGAAATAAAATAAACAATTTGAAAGTTTATCATTAGTACAAATTTAAAAAATATCTTGGGTTATTACAGGGCCTGCTTCAGTAGAGCCTGCAACTCTGGAACAGATGATTGAAACTGGCATGAACGTTGCACGACTCAACTTCTCTCATGGCTCTCACGAATACCACGCTAACACTATTAAGAATGTCCGTGAAGCTGTGGCTAACTACAGTAAAAAATTGGGAATGACCACACCTCTTGCTATTGCTTTGGATACTAAGGGACCTGAAATCCGTACTGGCCTACTGGAAGGCGTAAGTGTATTTATACATTGTTTTCCTTAACACAGGTTGTCGTTATTCTGATGTGACTGGAGGAATTGAATATTGATGAGGGCCCAAATTCTCCTTTGTTTTATGTGACCTGTCCATATAGGCTTCTATTTGTGACAATAGGCTTTGGAAGTTCATTCCATATCTTTTCTAATACATATTCTACGCTTGAGTTCAGTACATTACAACAAAGTGCTGAAAATTCCCTTCATTATCAATCTTAAATATAAATAGTTGAGTCGACAGTCTGTGAATTATGAAGGTCAAATGTATTTTAGTTTCATTTTTATAAGGAATCTTCTGTGAGCATTGTGGTGAAATTCACAATAATTTAGTTGAAAATTCCCTTAACCACAATCTTAGAAAAAACACATATAACTATACACCAAAGACAATTGGATAATTATTTGTTTATTTCTAATGTACATTTCAATAACAAAGTATTCATCCTCTAATGATGATAACCTTGTTATTCAAATTTGAACATATTAGGTGTTATGTGCGTGTAAATGTACTTAAAAATGGTTAGGACTGTAATGTTTATTGCATATTTGCCCACCCTGTATCCAAAGTGGTTAGATTAATTATCAAAACCAATTTAATTTTATTTGTTTATTTAGGTTAGGTTAGGTTAGGTTAGGTTAGGTTAGGTTAGGTTAGGTAGGTAGGTTAGGTTAGGTTAGGTTAGGTTAAGTTTGTTACACAGGTTTTCTGAATATTTAATTTGTTTATTTAGATTTATTTGTTTCTCATATAAGAGTCAAAAGTACAATTTAAACTTACAAATTGTTGCTAATAATGTTGTTAATTGAAATTTATAAAACATTTTTGTCATGTTTACACTTGTATAATTAGATCCATATTGATAATTTGATTTGTTATGTGAAGGTAAAATGTAGTGTTGCTTGTATAATCTGATATTGTAACTAAACTAATTGTTTGAAAACAATGTCCAAGAAACATTACTGTTCGTTACAACACTTAAGCACAGTGTGACCTATAAAACACCAATGTGCACAGAATAACCGATGTATGAAAAAACAGAAACTTATCAAATTGAAGCTTGAAATCTTGGGTTTTAGTAAGGAATAATGCTTGCTGTGGTACTTTTTGGAGATGTTTTAGTAAGTGCTTGCAACTGCTCATTCAAATATTTATATTCCATTTATAACATGAGCCGTTATAAAACTCTACCATTAAAAACACTTTGAGTTCACTTAAAATGTATTAAAAGAAATATGATCATAAGTAATCACTAACCTATAACAATATTAGCCGATAAACACCCACTCATATAAATGATGAAAACATGCCGAAAACAATCGTTACACATAATTTTAATGGAACGATTCACTTTTATCTTTCCAAAACATAACAATAATACTATAAACTCATTATGTAAAAGATAAAAACTTCTTCATGTTTAGTACAATAGCACCATACAGCTGAGGGCGAGACAGCTGATTAGCAAGCAAACACTTGATTTCAGAATTTATTTCAAACTAATAAAATGCTCTGGGTTCAGACAGACCTTTAGTAATAATAAAAAATATTTTTACTACATGTCATGTGTATTTTAATTTCTTGAAATAGTCCCAAATATAACCAGTAGAGATCATTAACTGACAGACTACTTGGCAACAATTAGTTTAATTTGGTTTTGAGTGTATAGAAAGTTTATGCAATATTTTTGGACCATTTATTTTATAATTAAATTTGATTTCAGGGTGGTTCAGCTGAAGTAGAATTGAAGAAAGGTAACACCATCCGGCTAACAACAGATAAAGCAATCTCAGAGAAAGGAACAGAAACTGACATCTATGTAGACTATGCAAATATCACTAAAGTCGTCAAACCTGGAAACAGAGTCTACGTTGATGATGGTCTTATCTCTCTGGTTGTCAAGCAAGTTGGTAAGGAATACAGCTTTAAATTAATTTCTAATCTGTTTACTAGGTAGTGGAAACTTTTATATTAGGGACAAATGAGCGGTAGGCTGTATGTTCAATTAGACATCAGAGAACAAGGGTTTGTTATAATTAACTGTTTTTACTTTATACATTTTAAATATAAAGTAGGTATGTAATCGAAATCTTTATGTTTCAGAGACTAATGAATCTGTAAAAGTGATTTTCAACATTCTGTCCATCGTTGGTGTTGTTCGGTTTTAAGCACAATATTTGAGCATAGAAATACAGATAAGGACTTTAAATTTGGTATGACAGACTTTTGTATAACCTATTGGAGTGCATAAAATCAATCCAAAATTATAACGAATGGCCAAATGAAATACTATGACATTCACATCTTTTACATTTAACGTTGGATAAATTAATTTTAAATACATTTGCAGATTTGAGGTGTGTTTATTAAATAACCAGACTGATACAGTAACTTACCTTTGTCACCTTCAATATTGTCCCTGTTAGTACTTACACATCGATGCAGTCTTGTTTTCCACAGGTTGAAGTCAAAGAGTTTCCATCAGATGTTTCTTTCTTTTTTACTACGTCAACTGTGCACACATTTTTTATGTTACAGTTTACAAGTGTACCAAAAACAAGACTCTATATTTTCAAAATGATGACTGTTTAAAATATTAAACTTCAAATATCTTTAAAATCGTTAACTTTACAAACGATTTACACGAGAGAAAATATTTACAAACAAAACATTTGGTTGGTTCTGTAGGTCAAACTATAACCAAGGTATTAACTACATTTTTAATATCTACGTAAGGGTAAAATTATTTTCCATCTTATTAAAGTGATGTTTGGTTTGGGTAGACAATTTAAAATTTCTGAATCTTCATGCTTATACAATGATTCATTTATTCATAAGATTTCAAATAAAAAGATTCGGAGATAAAATTAATACAGTAGAGTCTTGCAAACTCGGCACTCGATAACCCGGCAGTCCGGATTACTCGGCGCCTCCTACGGGAAAAAATATATTGCTAAAAACAGCGATGTTCGTAAAAGTTCGGCAGATCCCAAAGCGGGCATTAACTTCGATCGCTCAAATCGTTGATGGTACTTTTCCCACGTTAAACTCGTCACAAAGCTTTTTTACAGATTCCCCTCTGTCTAGTCTTTTTAACACATTTAACCGTGTCTCAAACGAAACCAACACACGCTTCCGTTTTCGTAACTCACTCATTTTTATTTACTGTATATACTGTGCGTAGATCATAACCAGTCAAAGAAAACTGAAAAGAAATGTTATATTTTCCATAATATATACTAAATTGATTCATGGAAAAAAAGCGGCCCATCACACGTTTTTGCAGGTGTATGTCTGCTATACTGACGGGTGCCAATGCCGCGATGTTTTTACGCCGCCGACAATGGGATACCGCTATCGACAAAATCGTTTGACTCGCTGCTTTGGTGCCGCGGTGTTTTTACTCCGCCGACAATGGGATACCGCTATCGACAAAGTCGTTTGATATCGCCGCCGCTTTGGTGTTTCAATTACAATTTATTTTTTGCCCTTATTCCCGATAACCCGGTATTTCACAAACTCGGCACACTTCCGGTCCATATTACGCTGAGTTTGCGGGACTCTACTGTAATATTCAAAAATGTTTTGTTTTTAGGCATTGTTTTAGTCAATTATTAAGAAATTAAATTTTTGTTTATAACTCTGTTATCTTTTGACCTACAGAAAAAGTAAAAATACCGTTTTGTTTGTCGGTAAAAGAGGAAACAACGAAAATTATTTTATATTTGGTAAATTTAACTGTTTTCAACATACTGGTCGATAATATTATAAACAGCCGCCATTAAAAAAATATACAAAATAAAGTTTTTGCCTTTGGTACGTTTGTAAAAGTAACATAAAAGGTGTGTGAACGAAATCCGAACACAATATTTCATTTATTTTTTAAAAAGCAAATGGAAGATAGACGGGAAACGAACAGTTTTCGGACCTATGTCTGTTCAATGAACTTTTTTCTGTTTCTTTTTTACAGTATCAACTAACTCATATCATGTACCTATTAGAAAGTCACATATTGCCATATCTTGCAAATATGGAAGATTTTACGGTATAGAAATCTGTTTGTTGGGTAATCCAGATCTGGCTTGTGGAGACTCATTGTCCTGATTAAGAGTGAAACCATTTTTTTCACACTTCTGGTCATTGTTATTTTTTAGATCCTCTCACAAAATTTTCTATAGTCTGTCAATGTTCACGGCTTCAGTTCTGAGTCAACGGTCTTCTCGAACAATCTTGCTAATTTTGTCTATGTTATACAATTTAATGATTCACATTAAATCTTTTAAAGTTATTAAATAAACGTATACTTAACTATATTAATCACCAAAGCGACATGCATGTGGGGGGGGGGGGAACCGGGTTGAAATTATTTTCAATGAGTTAACTCCTCAGGGATTCGCATATAGTGAGTACAACCTTTTCAAAAACTCATTTATTATGATTAGTGAGTATGGGTTGTTATCCCAAGGTACCCTAGCTGGATATATCCTTTTAATTTTTCCTATTAGGACTCTCTTGACCAACTATTGTTCTCTTCTGACACTGCTACTATAGTATGCAAGGTCTAGTGATCTCTTTTCTTATATCTTTTCAATTTATATGTATAAGGAATAAGTGAAAAGAAGGTTCATTTGACTTGCTCCATGAGGTCAATTTGACTAGTGTGTATTCATTAGTGATTTTCAAATTTTTTTCTTATGTTATTTGGTTTCTGGTTCGAAGAAGCATTTTATACTTTTTTAAACCTGCAATTGTCAACCGCTCACTATGTGACGTCTTGTACTCTTTCTATGGTGTCGATGTCGTATATGTGGTGGCTCACAGATTCAATACTATGTGATTATTAATCAATGGTTTTTGACCAAATGACCGTAGATCGATAGTTGAACATTTACATTTTGTATTGTATGACCTTTGATGGTATGGCACAGTATTTCTCTGCAGTCAAAAATAAAATAATGAGCCCTTTACATTTCCTTCAGTTCTAGTTCACAGCTGTTGCTTTGAGTTAGTCTGTTCAGTGTGTAATGACAGTTTCGTCAGGGCCGGATTTCCTAATAGACCCAGGCATATGGGCGCAAGCTCCCAGGGGGCGCCCAACCGAGAGAAAAAAAAATATCTAGAAATAAAAATAAATAGCCATAACCATTCTGATTTTGAAGTTCATTGGAACAAATAATTGTTGGTAAAGTTAAACTATTTAATTTTTTAATAAAGGTTTTTGGGGAAGTAACTTAACCAGACTAGGGGGCGGAAAAAATTATTGGGCCTAGGGGCGCCAAAATGCGAAATCCGGCCTGGATTTTCGTACACAAATAAAAAAATTAAATTAAAAAAAATTACCACATTTTCTTTCAATTTCTTCTAAATAACCCATATAAATTTGAATTCCCTTATAAATTTGAAATATATGAAGGAAATGTTTACTTTTGGTTTTATTATTTTACTAATATCTGGAGTTATACAAAAGTGATAAATTTCAAAAAAATAGTCTTTTTCTACATTTTTCATTCAAAAGTGATATTAAAAATAAATTTAACCATTTATAAACAAATTATTATGATTATCCACATCATTTTGAAGAAAATGATATATAACAAGTCATACTCTTTGTTATATTTATATTTTCTATGAATTTTTCAAAAATATATTGCCTAATTGCTCTGACACTGCAGGTGAAATGTAGAGTTGCTCTAACATAGGGCTAAGGCGGGCGACCATAGTGGTTTTTCATTTTTAAACAACAATAAAAATTCATGGGTAATAGTCCAGAGTAAACATCTCCAGCAAATGAGCTGGAATGCTTATCCTGTTTGCACCCTGATAAGTCCTAGTAGCCAATTAATTGTCTGAGTTTAAATTTGTTCCCACATGGCTGCTGTATACTCTAAAAATTTTAAGCAGATTTTAATATTTGAAAAAGTATTTATTGACAGAATTTGATGCAAAAATGTTAATTATTTATATGTTTTACAGAGTGGACTTTAAATTTAACTTTTTTTTTCCATTAGTAATTGTGAAACCTCTGTTAACCTTTTGAATCCCAGGTATAGCAGAGCCAGGCATTCCCCCCAGCCCGGGTTTTTTTGCTAATTTGCAGACTATATTTTAAAAGTTTGTACAAAATCTAAAAATGAAGTAAACATAATATATGTATGTGTTTTGTTCAGAAAGAACAGGAGAAGCTGAAAATAGTATAAAAAATATTATATACAATTTTTTTTTTTCTAAAAATATCTAAAAACCCCAAAAAATTCAAATTTTTACCAGAAATTTCAAAAGCAAAGTTACAGTAAAAATTAAACAATTTAAAAAAAAAATCATATATTATATATTTTTTGTAAGAAATTTAATTACCTACATAGGAATTTTTATAAAATAAAAAAATCTTATCACCAAAATGAATTACGTCCAAAAATGCAGTACGCTGTGAAAGTAAAAAATTCAGATTTTAGTGCCGTTCTGTAACATTGCTGAAATAAATCATTTCATTTTACTGAAAATACATATTTATTTTCATTGAGTAAAAAACACAGTCTAAATAAAAATAAAAACCTAGATTATCAATATCTAAATATTCAGTTGTCATTGTCACAAAGGGTTCGAAACGGACACACATGACTTGCCATAGTAAACAAATATCCAATACTATGCAACAGATGATCTACAAATAATACAACAACAGCTGAAGTTTATCGATCGCTGCAGGGATGCCGTTCCATCTAGCGCAAAACGAAATATACCAATCGAAAGGACAGATTGTCCCAAACAGAACGGTAACAAACACGGCATATTTCTTCTTCTTACTTCGATTTAGAAAGCGCGGCAAGTTCAAACTGTACCACGGATGCGGCGCCGCATCGCTGGGCTGGTAGCGGGACTAGTGCACGGATGTGCGGCCTCGTCGATGGGATTCAACAGGTTAACGGACACTTCTAATTAGCGGACATTTTTGTATTGACTGACCAGGGGAGATTCATGCTTTTCTAGCCTTTGTAGTGTTTCTAAATAACGGACTTTCCTAAAACCAAACACAGACACGAAATTGATGGCCAATGGGTCAGTTGAAACTTCTGAATAAAGGACAACAGAGCATAAAATATCACCGTTTTCTAGGAAATTGTAGATGTCGTGAAACACACATTGAATGTCTGTTCTGTAATTACCCGGAACTTGACTTTCTGGAAACTAGGTTTACTTTCTCTGTCTTTTTTACAACAGTCGTTAGTGTCCTATAAGAATTCAGTTTGAATAAAGTTGCTGTGAGAACAGTTTCTAATATAGTTGTGTATTGTAGTGTCTCTCAAACAAAAACGTTCAATTTTAAACTTTACATATTTTGATTTGCTCCCTTTTTAAATTTACATTTTCCTAATTTGCCTATTTGATTATTCAGTACTGTAGTACGAAATGATTAATAAATAAAGAATATTATTTTACAAATTTGTGTATTTTTGTGAGATTAAAACCATTATCCCTGTTGTACTATAAAAACTTTGATAATACAGTAGTCAGACGTGAAACAATACCAATGTTTAGTTATTTATCGACCGTATATGCATTAAAGTAATGTGCTTTATTATACGGTAGGTTAACTGCTAATTGTGATTTCTCAGTGAAAAAAAGTGACAACATAAATACAGTACATGTACTATACTATACATATAAAATACTGTAGTATAGTATTTTGTTAATGAACCTATAATTTAGGTTCACCATTTAAAATTCCTGAACGTGTTCAATTATCGTTACAAGATGCTATTCTGCGTTATCCATTCATGTTTACCTTTCATTATCAGCCGGCCTATATAACTGCATCTCTCCCATAGCAGATATTTTATGTACCGAGCTGTGTCCGTTATTTGGAAATTTCACTATATAAACTATTTTAATACTTAAGATGTCCTTTGAGGTCATTTTCCAGATGTTTCACTCGGTATCCATTTTATGAAGCCATACCATTTTGATATTGACACTTTTTTTTGCTATAGGAGCTGGACACTTAATCTGTACCATTGAAAATGGAGGCACTTTGGGCAGCAGGAAAGGTGTGAATCTTCCAGGCGTCCCTGTGGATCTCCCAGCTGTATCTGAGAAGGATAAGTCTGACTTGAAGTTTGGAGTTGAGCAAGGAGTCGACATGATATTTGCTTCGTTTATCCGAACTGCTAGTGCAATATCTGAAATTAGAGATATTTTGGGTAAGTTGTTTTTCTCAACTTTATGGTAATACAAAAATACTGTGGTCGGAGTGTGACTAGGGCTAGGAGACTAACCCCAGCCCATTTTTGTTATTAAGTTTGTATAATTGTATTGGGTTCTGGTATTTTGTCTGAATTCTCTTAAAATTGCTCTGCTCTTTAAATTGAAATTATATAAAACAAATTATTTTTATTTCCAATTGTATGAAAATTCATTTTTAGTTTGTCCTATATATGAAAATAAAATCTTGTTATTAATTAAACTTTACCTTGTTCCATTTAAACAATTATTTTCTAAATGGCTGACAGTTTTGTTTATTTCATGTACTGTAGCCCATCTTAATCCAATACTATTTTATTTAATCACATAAATACAATTAGAAGAAAAGTTATTAATTTATTCACAAGATAAATCATATTTAACATTAACATAATTATATAATCTGAATGACATACAAACCTATATTCCTTGTAATTATTTTTATGTACTCTGTAGCTCAATGTATCAACAATTTATCATTATACATTCTTATATTTCTCTCTCCCTCTGAGTAATCAAGTACTGTCTCTTTGAAAATTGAATGCATTCATTTAAATATATTCCTCCTCAGTTATTACTTATTCTAAACATGTACATAAAATATTTTAAAATGAACCAGATTGACTACTTATTATCGCAAATTAAATTTCAAATTACTTAAACAATGTTCACTAGAATTATTGTTCTCAATAGTTTATTTAAATTCAAAAAGGTCTGTAATCACTTTAGAAACAAATTTTATACATATATAAATATTGAGTAGCATCGGTTTTACCTTTTTAGAACTTTTTTTTTAACCACAATTAAATTTACTTTTACACTTTTAAATTATTATTTATTTCTTCTTCCTTTACCTGATTATTTTAAACGTAGACTTGTAACTTAACAATAATTGTTTATACTTGTTTGAATAATTTTTCAGTAAATTCAAAGTGTTTTTAAGTGGTAGAGTCTTATAATGGCTCATGTAATAAATGAAATATAAATATTTAAATGACCAAGCGCTTACTAAAACACCTCCATATTATTCCAAATTATTAAAAGCTGACATTATTCCTTAATAAAATCTTCCGCGTTGAGAGGATATTGGGTATCCTATAACTAAAATTATGTTTAAAATGGTACATAAATATTTTTAATACTGTGTTAAAATATAAATCTAATTAAAAATTATCAACAAATCACTAGTTTTATTTTTGCAAAGTTTAAATTGCTATATAGATGGATTTGATTGATCAGGTGCTGATGGCAAGAACATTAAGATCATTGCCAAGATAGAAAATCAACAAGGTATGCAGAACTTGAATGAAATCATCGCAGCAGCTGATGGTATCATGGTAGCTCGTGGAGACTTGGGTATTGAGATTCCTCCAGAGAAAGTATTCTTGGCTCAGAAAGCTATGATTGCTAGGTGTAACAAGGTAAGCAAATACTATATTTATGTGTTACTGGTTTTAAAGTTAAAAGATTTTGATTTACTGAATATGTACAAGGAACATAAAATTCAAGGAATATTTTTAAAGAGGTTGTGCGGGAAATACCAACTGTGAAAAGACCCCCGAGACAAAGTAGAAAGAGATTTCAATACATGGTGATTCACGATGAAATGGAATAACTTACAGGATGTGTTCTGCTGATAAAAAAAAAAAGAAAGGAGTTTGTATAAAGATAGGTCACAAAATGCTTAGTTTCTGCCTATGTGTCATTTTGTGTTACAAAAAATATAACTTTGGAAATAGATAGATTGATTTCAGATTTAGTATACACATTTTTGTTTTGGTTTCAAGGGTACTTTTGATTTTATATAATTTGAAAATGGCGGCCATTAAAAATATTAAACTTTGAAAACGCTTAAACTGTTAACTTTACAAAAAAATGTTCGAGACAAAATATTGTCTCTTTTAACGGCAAACAAAACTTTTTTGAAGTTATACTTCTTTGCGCTCGTTGGGATGGGGTGTTGGTCGAGAAACCGCGTCATGCTAAAAGTGAGAAAAATCGACGACGAAGGGGGTGTGTGTGTTGGCGGGGGGAGGGGAAGGGGTGTTGGCGGAGGGGGAGGGAGTTTTGGCGAAGGTCATCTGTGATACCGATGAATAATAATAAAACAATTAACATTCGGAGAAATCATTTCCCATTGGTATCATCATGTTCTATCACGATACATAAATCGCAGGGTGGGACTTCCGATGAGATTGTTTATGAATACGACAAAAACCACTCAATAGAATTAGTGTATGTTGCCTTATCGAGAGTGACGAGTATTAATGGTCTATATATCACTACAAAGGATGACAGCAAACATTTTCCACCATGGCAGAAGAAATTCTATAGGTACAACAGATATACAGAGAGAATTTCAAAGAATATCACTCAATTGACTACCAACAATTATTGAGTATTTGGGAAGTTTTATTTTTTCTAATAGGACAGGAATAAGTTTTTATTCAATAAATAGTCAAAGTCTCATTGCACATGCACTCGATCTGAATGACAGCTTATTCAAACAATGTACAATAGTTATACTATCGGAAACACATTTGAGAGATGGGCAAAACATCGACATTCTGAATTTTCATTGCATAGCAAAGTATAAGCGAGAGAATGTTGCTGCGGGAGGAGTAGCAATTTACCACAATGAAAGTGACCATAATAATATAGTCACTGCTCACATAGGTTAGGTTAGGTCATCAGTTGTTTGTTTTTAACTATGGGTATCCTTGGCTTATACAACTTTTAATAATAATAGTTTATGGTGAGCCATAAAGCCACGAGTAGCCTTTCACCCACCACTCCATCTCAAAATAGGTCTATTGTAGAACTTGACTTTGAACTGTTTTGTTTCTCCTGGAATATACAGCACAACTCTTGATTGTGTCTTGCCAGTCTCTTTCAGTTCCAAACACCTGGACTTGTTTAACTTCAAAGTTTCACATACAGTAAAACACGCTTCACCTTGGAGTTTAAAATCCTCATCTCACTTCTCTCCTAAAGATTATGAGATCCATATCTTCATTTCAGGCTGTTAAATGCACTGTACTCTTTATGAATTTTGCAGATCATGTTTGCCTCTATCCTCGCCCTCTGCCAACAATACTTCCCAAATACACAAACTCTTTCACTTTTTCTTTTCTGTAAGTTCTATTATGAAACACTTTTATAAAACCCTTGAAGATCTCAGGTTTAGCATTAAAAGATTTTAGTACATGCGGATTCAGCGTCCAAAAGGTCTAGTAGCCGTAAAAAACTTCACATACAGGAACTGTTCTTAAATGACAGACAGCTTGGTATATCACACATTAACAGTTAGATCCTAGAAAAGAGGGGATGGATTGTACACCTCTCCCCTATACTATGTATAAAGTATAAATTTGACTCGATCAGGATCAGATTTCACAAACAAAATTAATCATTTTACAAATTTTTACTCATATTGACTGGTTTGGCCTAACTATTCTAAACTCAATTTTGATTCTATAACTGAAAATTTTAAATTTCAAATACTTTTAAGAACCACTATCTCAAAATGGTTTTTTTTAAAAAAAAGTATGAATAATAAATCTTAAAATATGATTTTATGTGGAAACATGTTTAAAAAAAGTAGGTTTACATTTGAAAATTTTTACTGTTTTGGTTGGATTCCTCTGTTGAGTTGAACAATTGTAGGTTTGTCATCTTTCTCTCTACTTCGGTAACAAATTTACATTACTTTACTTTTGTACCTCTGTACTCGTACTATTTCAATTTAAAAGATAGAGTGCCAATATGTGACTAAGCACATGTACACTTTTTTTTAATGTACTTAATCCTGGGTGCAAATTCTTTGGAAGAATGTACTTATTAAACACTAGTAATGATAACTGAAATGCAGACATTTATTATCAGACTTAGAACGGAAAAGGTACTCAATATTAACAACATTAATCCAAGTTAAAACACATGTTTTTAAAATATAACTAAATGAAAATGTTCGTAAAATAGTTTTATAATTTAATCAAATCATAGTAAATGTTCGTCATTTTTTTTTGTATGGAAACAGCTAACTCAAATTTCCCATAAGTCAATATATAACGATTATTTCTTTAATTAACATATTTAAATGAAAACTTGAATTCCTAAACCTGTAATGAATCATTCATTTGTAAGAATATATAGTTAAATATAAAACTTAACACACATTCACTGAATTTATCACTTTTAATGCAATTTAACCGCTCTGACCCTAATGATATTTTAAGTTTGAATACTGAATTTGCATTTTCTCTTAGAATAACAACTTGTACTTTTATTCTAAACTTTTAGACTAATCGTCTCCCATTCCTGCAATACTATGTCAACTTAGACAGATTGCATCAGTTGGGTTTTCTCGAAGAGTGTCTTTCACATAGTCTCTCTCCAAGGTGTGAATTTCCTATTTCTTCTACCAACTAGCTAACTAGACATGGCATAAGTAATATTAATAATTTGATCTGAACAGTGTTGTCAGATCTCTTTTCTATCATTTAACCTAATAGGGGTTTCAGATCAACCATTCATTTTATTTTTAACTTAAACCTAAAATTTTCTTATAATTATACACACGTTACCGACCATTTTATGTTGAAATAATTACAATTGTGTGATTTATGTCTCTAGCTTTGAATATCTCACATCTTGTTCCGTATTAAGTTGTCAATCCAAGTAACCGCTGATGAAATGTAAGAATTTCTCAATTCCAACCGGGACTATACTACTATTTGCTGACGTCACAATTGGCAATTATCAAACGATTTCTATTATACTTTGACTTAGACTTTGAAAACGATAAATGCAAAAATGTGAAACATTCTATAGTTTTGTGAGTTGAGGTTCAGTGAGGGCTGCTGTCCTTTAACTTACCAAAAGTGGGCTGTTAGATGGCAGCCTCTAATTTCAGAGCTTCAAATTTTACAATAGACATGGCTTTTCTATTTAGTATCTAAAATCAATGGCTATATATAGAAAGTTAGTTTGATTTAACCAATAGGTGTGTGTACTCTATTCTTGTTTCTCTTCTGCGATTCGTTAATTTATAAGCACCCTCTATCTGGATCAATTCTCATAAAGTATATTTTAGACGATAACAATATTCATAGCTATTTATTAAATTATTTATTAAAATCACTATTGTTCTAAATAAATTTTGTATAAAAGTAACTCACATAATTAGCTTTAATAGTATACTTAATATAAACTATTTCTTTTGTTTTACTAGGTTGGCAAACCTGTAATCTGTGCTACACAAATGTTGGAGTCAATGATAAAGAAACCTAGGCCTACTCGTGCAGAAACATCAGATGTTGCTAACGCCATCTTGGATGGAGCTGATTGTGTAATGTTGTCTGGTGAAACAGCCAAGGGAGAATATCCATTGGAATGTGTGCAAACCATGGCAGATATCTGTCGAGAAGCTGAGGCTGCTATTTGGCAGAAACAATTGTTTACTGACCTTACAAGCGAGGTAAATGTTAATCATAACACTCTAGAGGTAGGTTGTAACAGGATTTTTCTATACCCGGTACTGGTACTGGTTGATACACTTTGGTGTTAAAGTAATACATACACGTATTTATTTATATTTACACATATATGAGACGTGTTCAAAAAGTAAATATGAAAAAATTACATATAATTTTTTTATATTGTATATTATATCTGCAAGAAAGGGAATTACTTTGAAAACTATTTTTCTACATAATTTCTACCATTATTAAAACACTTGTCACATCAGGTTACTAGCTTCTCTATACCCTCTTCTCACAATAATCCCGCCTGTGATTGCCAAACAGCATTTTGGACATCGTCATAGCACTGGCTGGGCTGGTTAATGATTGCTTCAGATACAGAAACAAGAGATAGCACTTGCCACCAAGTCTGGTACTCTTCCACTGCTCCCAGCCAAACTATGTGTCTTGTGTGGAAACAAAATGTCCCACGACTAAATATTCATGACTTCAAAAATTTTGCTTTGTGTTTTATTAAAAAAAAAGGTTATGGGGCTGTAATAAAAGTCCTAATTTCTTAATATTGACACTACTGATTTCGTTAAAATTTTAGAGAAATGTGAAGATAATGACACACATAAACCTTTACAAAACATAAGTAAAGTATATTGGTTCCGTAATTAAAAAAAAAAAAAAAAAATTAACTACTGTCATTAAAAGCTTGATTAAAGCAAATATTATTTACGCTGTTGATGCGTTTATGACACAAACGAAACAAGTTTTGGCTCTATTTAAATGTATACTTTTTTTTCTTTTTTTTTTTTTTTTTAATGACTGCATGCTCGGTTCATTTGCACTTTTTGATTGACATCGACCAACATTTTTGGTAACGAATAGTTGTAGTTGGTTTTTCTTGGTTTTGGGGATGAGTGAGTGAAAATGTTTATGCAATGTTTTTGCACCATTTATTCAAAAATATAGATTTTATAAAGATGGAGAAATTTTTAAAATTGGTTAAGACTGCCTTGTTTGTTGCATATCGTCTTGCTCAGGTTCCCAAAATGTTAAACAACATTCTTAATAATTAATTTTACTTTTGAAATGGAAGGCAAGTTACTAATTTCAACTGACATATTTTTGTACTAAAGACTTTGAAACCAATGTGTTCGTTTGAGGAATGCAAGGTTTGACATTTCTTTGGTGTCATTATTTATTCAATTAAGGAGCTTGATAGTACCACTGATCATCCTATGTGTGCACAATTAGACAAGGATAACTTGTTTAACACCACAAAGCCAGATTCATTCGTCGAACCGCTTTACAGCTAAAGTTTCATCAATTAACCAATTAGTTAAAACAGCCAGCTTCTGATAAGGTAATAATAATATTTTCACCAACACAATTACTCTTTAACTAAACACCCATTGTTCACTGGTTCAGAATTAAATCACGGTGCAGACAATATTATTATTGAAGGGTATCTGGGCTCTAAATTTAACCACTCATAAACGAATAAATACAATTTATAACTTAAAAGATCCACGCTGCTATACCACACATACAATTTTCACAAGTTTATGAGCCAGACTTGTGCGCTGGATTAAAAAGTGAAATATGATCTAAAATATTCTCTAGGTACGGGGTGAAACAGAAAAATGAACACTTTGTTTAGGAATTCACACCTTACCAGCACCAAATAGGAAGAAGTCTGGAATTAATGCATACGCTCAGAATTGATGGGAGGAGGGAGTTTCCTGAATTCACCACAGCTTCTGTCGAAATATTAGAATGTTATGTAAACACTTCTAAAAATAGATTACTCCATAATCATAAAGTACATTACAATTTTTATATATTTATTTGTTGCTTGCCTATTGAGTATTTTAACAGAACCATAAAATTTATGAATATTATTAATCTATTATTATTTATAGGTGAATAGCCCTCTTGAAGCTGCCCACACAGTTGCTATTGCTGCTGTCGAAGCTTCCAATAAATGCCAGGCTGCTGCCATTATTGTTGTAACAACTACAGGTCGTTCTGCTCACCTGATTTCCAAGTATCGCCCCCGATGCCCTATTATTGCTGTTACCCGACACCCACAGACAGCTCGTCAATGCCATATTTACAGAGGAATATTGCCTTTGATATACGAAGGTGAGTAGGTTTTGTAATAAAGATACACCATAACCTTTTTATGATAACTTTTGTTCAAACAGATTATCTTAATTCTACGGGGCATGTCTAGAAATTAAGTACCCTTTGGTATACAAAATTTAATTAATTTTACAAGAACTTTACCTTAAACTAATTTTCTACATAATTTCCACCATCATTAAGACACTTGTTACATTGGGTTATTATCTTTTCTATACCCTCTTCTTAGAATAAAACCTCCTGTAATGATATAACTACTGTTATATGATATGATCAGCCATTTAGGGATTGCTTCAGATACAGCAACAAGTGGTAGTCACTCTGCGTTGTAAAGTTGATGCGCTCAGCTAAACTGTCTGATCAACTCTTGTGTGGAACAAGCGATAAAGCCAAGCATTGGCATGAAGCAAAAGAACTCCACTACTAGACATGCACAATTCTGAATGACACAATGCAGTTTTATGAGAGTCTATCAGCATTTACTATTTCACCTTTTGATGGACCCTACAAGTTTGATCAAATTTTACTCTAAGACCTTTAAGGACCCAAAAAAAAGTGCATTAGTCACCATCTTTCCAAAAATACCAAAATGTGACATTAGTAAAAAAAGAAAACAAAAATCTCCCTTGGGGCTGCTATAAAATACTTAATTTCTCAAAATTGACTCTATTGATTTTGTTCAAATATTAATGAATTCGGAATGACGACAAACAAAATTTATAATCATTACAGCTTGATTGTAATCCAATACAAGTGAAGCAAGTTTAGGATTTTATATAAATATTTTTTCTAAGCTGGCATCCATGGTTCATTTTTATTTTTTGACAAACTACTGAAAACAACATGTTTGGTTACAATTAGTTTATGTTCGTTTTTATTTGGTTTTGGGCTTGGAGATGGGTGAGTGCAATGTTTTTTGCACCGTTTATTTTTGTCACCTAAAGAGCCAGAGATAAACCCTTTACGATAAATTAAATTATTTTTTTGAACATGTATCATAATCTCAGATTCCACCAATTTTAGTGTAAAGTTCAAAGTGCTAAATTATTTGCTAATGTAAAGTCTGAAAATCTTATGGTGTTTGCATAGAAGTAAACAAAATTCTTGTACTATTATATTACAAGCCTATCAGCTGCATACAAATTGCCAAAAATTATAATTGTCGATGTTAAAATAAGACATTATTAACAAAGTTTTTTTTTGTTTACAGACACAACATTGGCGGATTGGTTGAAGGATGTTGACTCAAGAGTACAGTTTGGTCTGAAGTTTGGCCAAAGTCGTGGTTTCATCAAGACCAATGACCCTGTCATTGTAGTTACAGGATGGAAACAGGGATCTGGATTTACCAATACTCTTCGCATTTTGTATGTACCTCGTAACCTCGATATTTTACCTTTCTACGTCACACTGCCTAACCTCCCCGCATGACTAAAAACTCTATTTTTACCTCCTTTATTAGAAGAATTTTTCATTATTATTTATAATAATTTTGTAAATAATTTTTTATAATTGTTATTTTTCTTAAATGTTTGTATGTTTGTATTATAATACATTTTTTTATTAATAAGGGTAATATCATGTCTTTTGTTTGTTGCTGTAGATTTAATGAATATTGTAGTTTTTTTATTACCGTAACAATTTTAAGATTTTTTTTTCCTCTAAATAACCTAGGTTTTAAATAAATTACATTTTATAAGTAAACTTACAAAACTATAATCATAAATTGTTGCTAAAATCAGCAATGAGTTAATTGACTGAATCGTAAATCTGACAAATATATACTAATATTATACAGAGATAAATAATATTTGTTTGTTTGGAGGAGGAATTTCAGAAACTAATTATTTCAAGTGAAAAATATACGACCTAGGCTGGGAATCGAACCCAGGACCTTTCGTTTTATGCACCAATGCTCTACCAACTGAGCTATCCTTGGAGCATAGGCACGTAAAGTCAAAGGTCCTGGGTTCGATTCCCAGTCTAGGTTTTATATTTTTCACTTGAAATAATTAATACTAGCATGGTAAAATAATGTATAAGCATTAAAATTTAAAAAATAATATTCAGAAACTACTCGACCAATTTTTAAATTCTTTAATTATTGAAAAGATTATTTCTTACCGATAGAATGGTAGCTTGTTTTTGGTTAAGGGGAATCTTGAAGAGGCAGACAAAGAAAACCTAACTAATATTCATCCTGTATTCTACCCATGCTTCATATGAAGCATTTGGAAACGATTGGTACAGCATCTTAAGGGTCCAGATTTGCCATATCGAATTCGCTGAACAAACATTTCACATTGGCACAAAAGGTGTTCTCACCTTGCTATTGGAGTAAAACTGGCAAGTCTCCTATTGTACCAACCCTATGATTTGAGGTGATATCTCACCGAGTAGTAGTCAGTCAACAGACTTATTGTTCGTCTTGAAGTCTTTTCTAGGGGAGATGTTGAAATACAAAAATCCAATGAAAGGAAGTTATGACAACCATACCTGGGAAAGTATTGATGATGATTATATATTAGTAAATTGTATAGAGAACCAAATTCAAGTTTGACAAAGACACGCTTTATATGCAAGATGTTCAACAAAGAATTGCAGAAGAAGATGTGTGGGCTGTAGGTTAAATCCCCCCCAGAGGAAGTCATTAGAAAACAATTTGTAGTAAATGCTCTGGAGATTATAATTTTTCTTAGAATTTATTAAAATTTTGTATCTAGCTTTGGCTTTATAAGTAATTGAATAAGTTCAATTTAGTTTTTTTCAAAATGAGCCTGATTTAAAATTTCAAAAAATAAATTCTCATCATAAGGTGATAATTAAAATCTCCATCAAATGACGATTGTTTTCTACCAAAGTAAGAATTTCTTTAAAATGTATATAAGGGTCAAGTGTGTGCTAAAATAACATGACTTAGAGTCCGTAGGAATATAGGAACAGTTATTTTTATAAAGCAAAGTGGGAGTTTAAATTATACAGACAGACAAGTGTGTGAAATTATAAGGATCCTTGGTTTCAATAAAGAGTGTGGTGTTTTCTACATCACCGTTTGCCCCTTCAATCCCGGGGGCAGTAGATCTTGGGGTTCCATAATATTGCGGGTTGCCGCATACCAGGTTATAGATTACTCTACATATAATCCTAATCTGTTTAGCCTTTTCCCCCACCCCGCTAGTTGGCATGTGCCAAAGTGGTTCAATAAATACCACAGCCATAGTGCAGAATCCAACGAGATTGGACTTGAGCACACCTCCATCCATAAGTATTATGTTTTAAGTTTTATAAGATTAAATTTTTTATAAGTTATTTGCCCTGATGTACTCCACCCACTAGGGCTGATAATGGGACACTAGGCGAGATTGGGGTGGATCTTTGACTCAGGGGTCTTACGGTACGCTACTAACTGTCATAACCTGTACACGATGTGATACATTGCTAGTCGGCCATTTTGGACCACTGAGTTAATAGAGTCAACTCCCTAACCAATATTATATAATATTTAGTTTACTATAGCTTAGTTTTATTATTATTATTTAGCATGTAATCGTGCATCAATGCTGGCTGACTGAGTCTGTTGAATTGCGTAGTTCTCGGTCCAGGCTGACACACTGTTTCCAGGTCCCATTCAAAAGATCCACAACCTACCCTCACGCACCCAATCAAACCGTAAAATAGATCATGTGTTGTTAGTAGACCCACCCCAGCTACATGCCGCAAGAGAAATCAATGAAAACGATCCACTTTAAATGGCTATTTAATTTTTTGTCTCGCATCTCACAAGAACTGCCTTAAAACTTATACACTACCCAGTTCTCATTGTGTGGTTAAATTAAGTTGTCTTTCTTGAAAACTATAATATATGATTTTCTACTGCAATTTAATTTCAAATCCAAATAATTTTTTATATTTGTAGGTCACAGCTTATTCAAGTTAGAGGAGGAGGAGGGGGGGGGAGGCATGATATTCAACACTATATTTGGTCTAGCGCCAACATATTCATTTTTTTGTCAAATAAAAATACATATTCGTAATCAGAATAACTTCTAGTTTTATTTGATACCCCATACATAATATTTCAAAAACAAATATTTGTTCAACTTGATTGTTTTTGCTCCTTAACTACCTCAAGGTCATTTTTTGTTACCGCTATATTTTTCCTATCTGTGGGACAGACGGATATTAGACATGCGTGAAATTATAATGGTCCTTGGTTATATCATAAAAGCAATCAAAGTGTTTAGGCTACCGTTCAAGCGACATGAATATATCCCACAAATAGGACAATGTCGCTATCTTCAGTGATAATCAGTTTATAGTTTGATTTTTGCAGCTTCATGCATCACTGAAAATTGTGACATTGTCTTTGAAACGTGTTTATTATTTGTGAAAATTGTGTTCAAGCTTTATATTAATTTTAAAACATCTCGCAAGTCAAGTTCAATATTTATTTTTAAATACGTCACCTTTTGGTAATATTTGTCCCCATTTTTTTAATGACATTTAAAAAATATCTGTAAATTGAGCTACAGAAAAATATGGTTGACTAAATTGGATAAAATTTTATTTAATAATTTAGAATTTGGGTAGTAGTTGAAGTACCACCATGGTTTTTTTCTGATTATGTAGAGACTACTAAACTTACCCTTTTAAACTTCACAAAGTCTGAAATGTCCACGCTCTGAAGATCCTTATATGAAAACTTCAACCACCTTCTCTATACCCTCATAACTGGAACACTTCTTCGATGTCTCATTTTTCTCATTTTAATCACAAGAAGGGTCGCCCTCATATCTTTTACTGTTTGATAAGTTAGTCACTTTGAAATGAAATAATTTTTCTCTTAGCCAAATTTGATATAGTTTCCTTTTAGCTCGATACACTTTGTAGAAAAGTTTCAACTTCTTTAAGTCCTCCTAAAATAAGATTACTCAAACTTTGTAATTTTTGTTTGTTTCAGTGATGACCAATTCCGAATAGTTTGTAACTCAATAAGAAATTATTTCTTTTCTTTTACGACATAAATTATTCATTTACAAAATTCTATTTTGAATTTAAATACAACAGATTCTTTATTTGGTTGTCCACAATAACAAGTTTATAAATTATCATGGTTTATAATACAAAACAATATACAAATCTCTATATCTCACGGAGGGGGACTCGTGCTGGCAAGAATAAATAAGTACATATAATGAAACAATTCACTTTATTATTAAATTTGAATAAATGATTTTAAAGCGATTGAAAGTTCATAATTTAATTTTCCTAAAATAAAAATGTTGGATTCAAAGTGTTCAAAGTACTCAAGTTCTGGCTAACTTCTTTCACGTATAAAAAAAAACTTTTATAACATTTTCTTCCTGAAGCTTCTTCTGGAGACTGTTGGAGCGTCATTTTTGAATTTCAAACTCTGGGTACAGTTCCATTCCGTACCTACCAAGATGGCTAAGTCTCTGATTGGCTCTCGCCATTTTTGTTTGTTTCGCATCATCGAATCAGATGGCTTTTTTCATCTCTGACATCTATATCCCATCTACCTCTAAACTCTTGAAATATTTTAAATACGAATTTTTCAAATTTGGATTATAATATTTGATGTTAATTTGTAAATTATTTATTAGTTTTACAATAATTTGTAATAATAATATTTCATCCATGCTGGGATTATTATTTTTCATTGATTCTATATGTTTGACATCCCACAGCAAGTGTCATAGCGGTTGTAAATAATTGTTTTCCCACCTCAACATATGTTATATATTATAAATAATATTTTTCATTACTGTTGAGACCGATGGTTCTTGGTGGAATTCCATGTTTAAAGATAATAAAACACAATTTTTTTTATGCCTTAGCAGGCGAAACCATTGGTCGGCTAGACTAATAAAAAGTGGATAGTACAAAATAAAAAAATAAAATTGTGTTTTATTATCTTTATAAATAATAGTATGGAAATATGGTATAATTTTGTTTGATGTGAATTTCAATGGCTATTCTACTGATTAATTTTAGTATTGCATTCTGTGAAATGTGTTAACAAAAGTTATGTGTAGGTTTTTTTGGTTATGAAAGTATGTTGACATTTCTAGGCTAACTTTTAATAATCATGTTTATAATTATTCTATTTGGGACAAGGTAACTTAGACTTATTTAGGTCATATCATTTCCTTATCTGACTTTCTATAATTACACTTTAGTAGGGTTCATAATGCATCATCTTTTAATGGTTTCCATAGGCTATTGTGCTTATTTGTCATACAGCTTTGTTTACAAAGAGCAAACTATGTTTGTCTATGTTATATTATTGTTTCTACTATTTCCTAATTAGTAAATTGTTTCTTATTGATTAGTTATTTAATAAATTGGAAGATTTTTATAGATTGTACCATTACACATTCCATATGTTGGGACCTTTATTTTAATTTTTTTTTTTTTAATCTAAAATTTTAGTGAAGAATAAAGATTAATGACCCAAGCTTGTGGGTTAAATAAAATATTATGGTTCAGAAATAATTCGCATGAAAAATTATTCTTGACTGCCGTCATTAAAAGCTTGATTTTATACCGAGGATGTGTTTATAGCACAAAGGTAGCAAGTTTAAAAATGTATTTAAATATATGAATATTTTTTCAAAGACAGCTGTAGACTGTTTATGGGTAATTTTCACTTTTTTTATTGACTCAACTGACATATTTGGTGACGTTTAATTTTGGAGATGGGTGAACGAGAAAGTTTGTGCAACGTTTGCACCATTTATTCGCTTCTTTAGGTGCCAGTTTTGTGTGTGACTCTAAAATATTTGTGCTCTTTTTATTGTAATTAAAAATATTAATTGTTTGGTTTCAGAAATGCTTAGTAACCATTGGAGATGAAGGATTTCCCTTAGGATGGTTCACCGTGGTGTTTGGCAGTATTAACCCGAGGAAGTTAATTGATCAACAATTTATAATTTCTTTATATTAATTCCCATTGAGAATATTATTTATTTATTGATTCGTCGATCTTATACAATATTTTGTAACTACACACCATTTCGAAATTATAATTTTTGTTGATCATTTTAAAATTGATTGTGATGTTAAATTAAAAAAAGGTTTAGTCTACCATGTCGATAATTATAACATACCAAGTATATTTAGCATAAAAGTGTACGATCATAAATCAGTACAGTTAATTTTAAGGTATAAGAATATCTTTAAAAAGGTTAAAAATGTATAATTTGAGCTAACTGTAAATTATTAATGTTTTCTGTCTCTATGTTCAAGTAAAACTTGTTCAAACATATGTTTTATTTGTATGTATTTATTTCTCCTCAAAATCTAGACACTGAAATTGACAAGTAATGTTTAATAGTATCCATGGCATTTTCGTATATTTAATTGAATTTCTTCCCAAAAAATGAGTACTTTGTTTATCATTATTTACAGATAAATAATTACAGTAGAACCTTGTTAAGTCGGACCAGCCGGGACCGCGGTCGATTGACATAACGAAAATCTGTGTTAGCCGGAGAAAGAGCAGAAAACACAAAAAATAAAAATATACATACTGTACTTACAATAATTTCCTTTATTACGGAGAAACATACTTTAAAAATATTTACTCATCACAATAAAATAACAACATCTGTGGACTGTACAGGTGTGTCTACTTTTTGGAGAATAAGCTTGTAAGTTTCTGTTGCGTCAGCTTCGAGTAACGTTTACGTGCCACACGGTCGCGCGTCCGTTTCAACCGGCAAAGCTCGCCAGTCACCTGGGTGGCAATGACTCACCACACAGGCATGCAGTGCTACCGTTGGGCATCAGATGTACAGTCACGGCAAACAAACTCGGTTGCGTGAACTCGGCGGAAACACGATCATCGTGCATTACGCTAAGATTATGCGCTCGTATAAAGCAATAGTGCTACCAAAATGCACATTTTATATTTATGTTTATTTTTTGCAAACCGGTCCGGGTTACCCGGAGATTCGACATAAAGGGGGCCGACTTAACAAGGTTGTACTGTAATGTGAAAGAAATAAATATCTTGATCTTAAAACATTTATAATTTTTGTCGTCATTTATCATGTTATTAATACTGCACAGTAAAATACAACTATTTCCACCTCTCTGAGGCCCGTCTTTAGTTAGTACGGTTTAGCAATCCCAAGGGACCCTAGCTAGGTCTACACTTTTCTTCATCTAGCCTTGGGTACTTTTATTCTGTCCTAACAGCTGTTTCGGTATATCTTATACCATCATCAGATGACGAACACAATTATATGCACTGAACATTAATATTCATTGCACAAAAACAAATAAACATAATTAATAAATATAATTGTTACTATATTACACCTCACAAGGGAGATGGAGACTAGCTGCACTTAATGAAAGGGAGTTGGCGTCCCCTCATGGTCTCTATCAAACACTCACTAAACTCTCTTAAAACAAGCCATCATCCATACAGATATATACACCCACTTTCTTCCTTTCATCTAAACCTAGGATTCTCCTTTCAGGGGGATGCAGGCTAGCTGCACCTATTGAGAGAGGTTTAGCATCCCTCGTAGAACCCAAGCTATACAAGGATGGAACAATAAAACATCTCCGAATATACACACAGATACAACACTAATTAATTTTTTACATTTAGTAGAGGCTTATACTCTTCACATATCACAAGGGATACATATACAATGTACATTTATATATAGGGAGTTTTCGTCTGTGCAGAGCCGTCTGGGAGTGCTTACCAGACCAAAGCATGACAACCTTTGAATCTGGCAAGTTGATATGAGCCTGCTCTGTCGAAGACATATGCGTGGTATCTGTTCAGTAGCCAGCCATCTCGATCCTATGTCAGGAAGCGTCCGCTATGGGAGTGTCGGACTTTCCCTCTCCAGTTGCTGGTCTGGAGTGATGCCCATCCAGTCTAATTAAAGAGGATACTCTGAACTAGTGATGTGTGAGTTCGAATTAAAATACTCGGTGCATCCGAGTATCAAAATCTTCGGAACAGTCCGAGTATTAAAATCCTCAGTTTCGTATTAAAATACTCGGACAAAATCCTCGTAACTAGGAACAAGGAGGAGGTAATGTGCGAGTATCCTCGGACAACGATATTCGTTAGTGTTGTGTCAATTCCAAACAAAATGCTCGGTGTTTCTACTTTGGTTATATTAGTTTCTAAGCTGATTTTTCACTACACAATAATTAAACATTACGATTTTGAGTTAAAATGATTTATTCGGTAACAAGTTCAATTATTTAAAATAACAATAATATTCATTTATTTCCACATTAACAAAAAGTAAATTAATTTATTATTTAATTGTTATTATTTATATTTAAATAAATATTAATAGTTTACCATCTTTTATTTTAGCTGATTTGTTAAAAAAAGTCCAAACCACGGACTTTTTACCAGACGACATTATAAATTATAACAATAGACGAGTATTATAAAAATATATAAACATAGGAAAAACGCAATCACTCAAAATAATTAAGACTTACATATATAAACACTAGAGAGAGAAAACGTGAAAAAACAGATTAATTATTAGGAATGGGCACCATAAACAAAGAACAAAACCGTGTTGGGTCTGCAGGTGCGCGCCTAAGTACAGACTAACTCTACAATGAATATAAAAATATTTGTAATTTGTCTTCTAATTCCCCTGTGTTTGTCAACACAAAGGGAAGAGGGCGCTGTTGTAGTCTGTAAACAGAGACAGACAGATTACTGAAAGGTTGTATCATAATAAATCTTTGACCTTGGTTATTCTACTATAGTTTCAAAAAACATACGGTTATGTTAAACGCAAAAGTGTAGGTTTATCTAAAACGATCTGATTGCTAAAGCTGAGTTCGAGTCCGATGCGCATAATCATTCTGCGCAGATACTTGATTTCGAAATAATAATACGAGTTGAAATCATTCGAAGCCGAGTATTGCGAGTATCCATTTCACCCGAGTATCAACATCGCTACTCTGAACCCCAGAGTTCTGGAATTTGGAAATGATCAAAAGTAATCCTATGGTGTACTCATTCCCAGAGTCATCTGCAACCACAATGCGTTGGTAAACTCTTTTATAGCCTCTACTATAAGTAATGTCAACCTGGGTTGTGATAAGAGATAACTAGGCATCATCCGAAGAGTCTGTTTTTGAAAACAAGAACCGTAATTTGGACGTAAAGACCCAGGGGTCTACTCCCTGATTTCTTATTGTCCGTCACAGTACTGAGGGGTTGAAATCTGTCAAAGATCTCCCCCTTTGAGCTGTTACTGGTGCTGCAGGTATTGTTTGTTCCATTTGAAAACTTCGAAATGGTACTTTATTGATACAGACTGACTCTGATTATCAGTCTCTCTCTGTTGAAAATGTAGTTAATGTGTGTTGAGCCTCACAAAGGTTTTAATTCCTCTAAATGTGTTGTTTCCTGCCGTGACTTCTTGAATTAGACCATGGAGAATCCCCACAAACAACTCGTTATTAACGACGAACAGAGATTAGACAGAGAAAACCAACCAGTTCTATTATTTTAACTTTTGGTACTTCAAATTTTCCGGAGCGAGTGTTTGATGGTTTCTACAGTCTAACTGTTAGACCTTACATTCTAAATCGAATGGGTTGTTTCCGATCCCAAGGATTTTGACATGTTAGCAACACTTGCTCTAAAGAGGAATACATCAAGCTATGGATGTATAACTCAAGCTGGTAATGTATCATGGGATGATAAAATGGGGCACCCTGGTAGGGAAGCTATGAGGTTACTAAGGAAAAGATAGGTTATGAAAATAGTGATAACCAATGCTGGCATTTGTCAACCACGTTACAGAGGTAAAATGATTAGAACTCCTTTAAAAACTAATTTATATCAAACTCAAAGACCTTTAGGAATGGTTTGCAGCGATGTTTGTGGTCCATTCACTCCGCTAACATTTGATGGTTACAGGTACTTTCAAGCTATGTTGATGCATATTCTAATTTTGTAGTAATTTATTTATTATTGAAAGAAAAGACTCAAGTTGAAAGTAATATTAAAAATTATATTGAATTAGTTTAAAGAAGGTTTAAAAGTCTGTAATCTCAAATGTGATAATGGAGGTGAGTATACCTCTAAGGAATTGAAGATGAAACGAAGACATGGTGAAGTAAACTTCTTCCTCATGCAGTTCTTAATGGAGAATGGGTACTTCCGGTCTTACCTGGGAAATATGGGGAAGGTAGCATCTACTAACTGTAGAGTGTGTAAGAATGTAAGGGATGATGCAGAGCATACGTTCTTTAAATGCGACCGCTTTGTAGAACAACGACGAGGCATTAGTGACATGGTGGGAGAACTAGCCACTGGGACTATAGTTGGAGAGATGTTGACGTGCAGAGAGCGCTGGGTGGCAATTGCAGAATACATTGAACTGGTACTGAGGTGCAAGAAGGATGAGGGCTGGCTATTCCCATAGCAGCCAGAGAAGAGGAGCCACAGATAGGCTAAAAGCAGGCGCTACTCCGAAGTAATGCAAGAGAGGTCTCGGAGTGGGGAAAATGCCTGGCAAAGAGGAAGGTTTTAGTCAGTATGCCTTTGGGAGAGTCTGACTCATAAGTCCATAAGGTACGAGTGCATAAATATGCATTTTGCCAAACCTCTATAAAAAAAAAAATAAATAAATAAAAAAGGAATTGAAGAAGTGGTGTAAATTGAAGTGAATAGAAATAGAATATATCTCTACATATAGTATACCACAACTCAATGGTGTCTTGGGAAGAATGAACTAAACTGTTTTAGATGAAGCTCGTTCAATGGTAGTAATAAATAATCATGTATATGGGTTGAAGCTATAGTGTGTGTTGCATATCTTTTTAATAGAACTCTCAGAAAAAAATGAAACATTCAGAAATTTGGCATAAAATGCTTGTAAATTTCACCAAAATTAAATTGTTTGGATCTGAAGTGTTTGTGAAAGAAAACAAACCAATAATTAAATTTAACAGCAGATTCAGAAATCTAATTATGGTAGGATATGGTACTACTGTTACAGGTTATTTGATTTTGAAACAAAGAAGATAATATTGTCAAGAGATGTAAAATGTATTGAACACAAAAACAATAATCATACACCACCACTATATAACTACCCAGATGAAGTAGTCAAATTTATTAAACTAAAGGCAACGAAAAAGTCAATTGTATTGATAAAGAACCATTTGAAGAATTAATGAGTTGTCAAATAATGATAGAGAAAAATATTGTAAAGAAATAACAATAATATCAGGAAAAAAAGTTATGTGATTATGATTTGTATTTGGCATATTGTTTTTCACAGCATAAAATAATCCAGAAACATATCAGAAGTTGTAGAGCAGTAAAAATGGATACAAGCATAAAATGCTCTTGAAAAATTAGACACTTGGATACTTATAAACCTTACAAAATAAAAAACTGCAATCGAAACAAAATGGTAAGAAAGCTCGTCTGGTAAGCAAAGGCTTTAAAATTACCAAGTACAGTACAAAGAAAATAATGTTTAAACTCCTGTTGCTAAAATGAGCAGTACAAGGTTGTTTGTTGTTGCTCTATTTAAAATACAGAAAGTTGGACATGCCATCACCATTTTTAAACGGAAAATTAAATATCTAACTCTACATCAATCCGCTTGTATGTATGAAGTAGATGTGAAGGCAAAGTCCTTAAACTAAATGAAAATTTTATGCACCTTGAGAATCTCCAAAATACTGGAATGAAGTTTGATCAATTTGCAAAGAAAATTATATTTATTTGTATGTAAAAGAAGATATAAACATGTATGTTGGTAATTTTTTAATTTTCGAAAATTGTGATAGCATTGTTGCAAATCTACAGAAAAAGTTCATGGAAATATCAGACTTTCTAGGACTTGAATTCAGAAGGAACAGAGAATAATTAAAGTTTAACAATTAAATTATTACCAAAAGATATTTGACAGATTCAATATGTGTGACTGTAGAGAAATAAGTACTACAATAGAAAAATGGTTTCAGTCTTTTAGAAGATGAAGAAAAAGTTGATTTGCCATTTAGAGAAATTTTTGAAAGATTAATGTATATTGCTGTAGGTACAAGACTAGATATACTGTATATCTAAATGTGTTTATTACCTAAGATTATCTGCACAAACCTAATCACAACTCTTGGAATGCCGGTCCAAAGAGTATTGAGGTACTTTAAAAAACTCAACAGAAGCACTACTACGTTATAGTGATGCTGATTGGGCTTTTGACAGAAAAAGTGTATCAGGATCAATGATGTTATACAACGGAAATACTGTGTCATGGTCATCAAATAAACAGAACTATGTGGCTTTCTCAACAGCTGAAGCTAAATATGTGGCAGGAGGTTTAACAGCAATTGAACTGCTCAAACTAAAAGGCATTGCTATAGATTTCTTAAATCCTGAATCTGTTCTCTACATGGACTATCAGGCTGCTATTAAGATTTCTCAAAGTTTTGAGAACAGTAAGAAGAGTTTTGACTTTAAATTTCATTTTATAAATAAAAACATGGTTAACAAGAACCTTGTAAAAGTAAAATATATTCCCAGTGAAGAAAATATATTATTATTATTATTAAGACTGGGGAGAGTGTTTTAAAAACCTCCTGCACTGCGACCTAGTTAGATCTTTTGTGCCCCCCTCTTGTTGGACTCAGGAGAGATCTATGTCTTTGACAAAATTGATCTTACTTAAGTGATACCTGCAATGGATATGTCCTGTTAGTATACCACAGAGGAGTTTTAGCTCTCTTCTGCTTAGGTTTAGCACTTCCTTCCCTCTCTTTTTATTAGGGCTAAAGAACTTCTTGGAATGTATAAGACCCGGCAATGTATTCCAGGTTCTGTTGATTACTTTGTTGGCCCAGTTGGTAATAACCTCCTGGTAATCCATAGGGCCAAATCCATACATAGGAAATGGCCCTGTAAAGGGTTTAGATGCACCAAGTTTAGTTTGCTGATCTGCTTCCTCGTTGCCTGCTATTCCCTCATGCCCTGGCACCCAGACAAGTTCAACTTTATTCTTGTCCGCCAGCTGGTTTAGGGCTTGATGGCACTTGTGAAGCATCTTTGATCTCAAGATGTTACTTTGAAGTGCTTTTAATGCTGCTTGACTATCCGACATAATGCTAATTTTCTGTTTGCATTGGTTTTTATTGATCAGATGATTTGCCACCAAATGGATGGCATGTACCTCTACTTGAAAGATGGTGGCGTCAGCACTGAGGGACACATGTCTTTTGAACCTTGGTCCCATCACTCCTGCCCCCACACCACCTTCCATTTTGGATCCGTCTGTGAACCATTTTTGGGAGTCCGTTGGCACACATTCCGTGCCTCCCGTCCAGTCTTTCCTAATGGGGAAGCGAACTTTGTATTTGTAATCAAAGATCATTTTTACTTTCATCTGGTCATTTGCTGCAGCCATATCCAATAAAGGAGTGGCTCTGAGAATTTCCAGATGTCCTTTGAGGTTTCCTACTTTGAAATGGTATTCCTCATGTAGTTTGAGGACCTGCTTCATAGCTTCCTCCTTAATTGCAACCGGTAGGAGATCCAAGCCTAGAAGGATCTCCATCGCGGCAGTGGGTGTTGTTTTCATGGCACCTATGATGCTTAGACATGCTAGTCTTTGCACTTTAGCCAACTTTGCTTGCGCTGTACTTGTCTACCTTCCTCCACCAAACTGCTGACGCATAGAGGATAGCGGGTCTAACGACCTGCTTGTAGATTCAGTTATTAGCTCTGGGATTCAAACCCCACGTTTTGCCAACCGAAGAAAATATAAGTGATATTATAAGACATTAGCAAAGAAAAATATATAAACAATACCATTTCAAGTTAAAAAACAAATTGGGAATTTTATAAATATTTTTTTTTATTTTGAATAAATTAAAAGTGAGGAGGACTATGAATTCATATGTCTTTGTAATTAACTGGTTTATGGCGTAGGGGTTGGCGATCCCACCGCCCGATTGGACTACCAATCGCAAACAGCCTCTCCCAGTTCTCTTCTTCTTCTTGTTCTGGGAGCCTTTCTTTCTATAGTCAGCATATATCCTATTAATGCTCTCTGCTTGTTTCTATTGGTTTATGGCGTAGGGGTTGGCGATCCCAATACCTGATTGGACTACCAATCGCAAACAGCCTATCCCAGTTTTCTTCTTCTTCTTGTTCTGGGAGCCTTTCTTTCTATAGTCAGCATATATCCTATTAATGCTCTCTGCTTGTTTCTACTGGTTTTTCTGTTGGGGTTGGCGATATCACCGCCCGATTGTACTACGAATCTCAAACAGCCTATACCAGTTCTCTTCTACTTCTTGTTCTGGGAGCCTTTCTTTCTATAGTCAGCATAAATTCCTTTATGCTCTCTGTCTGTTTCTATTGGTTTATGGCGTAGGGGTTGGCGATCCCACTATCCAATTGGACTACCAATCGAAAACAGCCTATCCCAGTTCTCTTCTTCTTCTTCTTCTGAGAGACTTTCTTTCTATAGTCAAGAATCCTCTTAATGCTGTCTGCCTGTTTCTATTGGTTTTTGGCGTAGGGGTTAGGTGATCCCACCGCCCGATTGAACTACCAATCGCAAACAGCCTCTCCCAGCTCTCTTCTTCTTCTTGTTCTGGGAGCCTTTCTTTCTATAGTCAGCATAAATTGTCTACGTGCCTGTTTCTACTCATTCCTATTGAAGTTCTTCTTCTCTTCTTTTTGTTTGATTCTTATGTTTCAGCCGAACCCTAATAGTATCAGCTATCCGTGCCTAATGGAGTGAATATCTCTGGACTGTATCCAGCGGAGATGGAAACAAAGCCTCCTGGAGTTAGTGGAGCTCCTGGCAGTAAATAGCCTTGCCTGTGCATGCGGAATTCTGTTTCAACAGGTTTCCAGGTCTGTCACAATAATTAATTGTTTCATTCTGATTTCTTCAGAAGAACTTAGACTATTTTTCTAACTAATTATGTCCCTAATTCCTAACAGAACAAAATTAATTCTTTTCATATATGATTTTTAAATTGTTATAAGGAAAATGATAACGTCATTTCCTTTTATACAAGTGTTCTTATATTTTCCTTTAATATGTTTTGTTTTGTATTATTGTTCCATTACTATTTATTTTAATACAGTCCAAGTTTAAAATATATATTTTTAACTGTAAAGTATGTTTTTTATTATCTACCTAAATCATAACCAAAACTTTAACTTCATGAAAAGTGGGAAAATAAATAAATAATTGTCATTACTAAGGAAGGGGTGGGCCAAACGGGGGGAAAGTGCCTTTTTCCTATAAACATTTTGTTTTACCTTTTTAAAATGTTTAGTATAAACAATGCTAACAGTGTAAATGTTATAAAAATATCTAAATAATGAGTTGAAATAATATTTTAAATAAGTTTTATTTCATCATTTAAAACTCAGAGAACCCTCAAAAGCTCATTATATTGAGTAGAAGTATAGTAATTTTGAGAGACCCTACTGGATCTACACCTTTTTTTCATGTAGTCTTGGGTTAGATTCCTCTATTTCATCGTTACTACCATGTCTTTTTTTTTTTTTAACCAAATTTTAATTTATTCTGACCTTGATGCTATTGGACTATTCGAGGGCTGGGAGGGGGGGGTTTATGGTAAGATCATTCTTCCTTTTTTTATATGCCGATGTTGACCAAGAGGTTTTTCACCTTAAAACAGCATAAATAAAAAATAAAACTCAGTAAGTTAACAATGTGTTGTCGTAACAAATGTTTTTTATATTATTGTTTATCACAATCGATATAACAATATCTGTATGTATGTAGGCTCACATACATACAACTAGATCTTATAAACTTGACAAAATAATGTTATACTGCTTATAACATCAATTATGGAAGATGACAGTCAGTATATGACAAAATACGTGGTTAATGCACAATATTTTGATATTTTTTTTAGATATTTACAATAATTGATTTAACAAATTTACTTTCATAAAAAAAAATTAAAAGATAATTAATTGTATATGTGACATATAACAATTAAAAAAAGTTTGTTAACATTAGAAAAATAAATATGCGAGCAATTACTGTGGCATAATCACTATCCTTTTCCCCATCCAAAACTTTATTGTTTCTCTTATATTAAAATTAGGTGAGTATATTAAGTTATACCATAATAATTGCCAGATTCATGGTATATTAGGATATCTTTTGTGCAATATAAATACTAGATGATCTGCCATTGTTTATTGAACATGGTAAATTATTTATATTTGCCCACTGTTGTGTTGATTTAAAAATCAATTCGTAATAAAACAATGAATAAAGTAAAATCAGTTTTGTGAGATAAAATTAATCTGCTGTGCGATCCATCTTATCCCAGGAAAGTAAAAAAACAATTCTATTTTTAGCTATACTCCCGCAACAGATCTGTGCTTGTAGAATTACTCTGTCAATCAGTTTGTTCAGAGTTTCCGACTTAGAATTGGTAGTGTCTTGAAGTCCAAAAAATTTGAAGTCTAAATAGTTAGCCTACTTACTTCTTACTTCTTGTTACTTGACTCCAGCTTGAGGTAACACTGATAACATGATGTATCTTGTACAATCTAGCAGTAGCACAAAGACAATTATGGTTTCCCAGGATACATGTCATTTGTTGGAGTGCTGGATCATGTGTTTGTAGGTCTCTAATTTTGGTCTTCAGGTTTGTTCTTAAATAGTCTATATGTCCACATCAGACATACATACCAAATTCCTTTGGAAACATTCCCTTGAAATGTGGCGAGGTTTGCATGTCAGGAAATTGGTGACACATGGGTAAGCATCACGACAACTTCAAGAACTGTTTTAGATAGAAAAATGTTTGACCTCTCATTTATAAAAATCTTAATCTGTGCTATCTACAGGATGGTAGAAAAGTTTATTAAGAAGTTGAGAAAAATCATGTTTTTTTAAATTTTTGGAACATCCTATTAAACTTTTGTACTACTCGGTAGGTAGATCAGGTTGAGTTTTAAAGTGAGAGGTTGAACATTTTTCTATCTAAAGCAGTTCTTGAAAATTAAGAGGTTTCCATATTTTTTACACACAATCTATATACCTCACCTGTTGTTGAATTGGATAGTATGACTTAAATAATAGCTTATCAATTTTTATTTAAGTCCACCATACAGTTCATTTAAAATAACCAATCTTACGGAACAAGAAGTGTATAGTTGTTACAAAATCTTCCTATTTACTAAAATATATAATTAAATCTTCAATAGGTTAATCAATACTTTTCTACATAAATCACCATTATGTAATATTTAATTATTGATTGACAGAAATGTGACTAAAAATGGAAATTTACGTGGTCTTAATGACTTTAATATTAATATATTTTGTGGTATTAAAGCTTCAACACACTCAGGGGAAAAGTCTCAAGATGGATCACTTAGTATCAGCTACCTGGCAAGACACTACGAGGGGTTTTGTCATGCCAGACAGCATCAAAACAAAAGTTGAATCGGCTAATATAAGTATTAAAAACTGAATTGTTTGGCAGATTTTTCAAACAATAAAAGTTTGGTTTAATTTACAGAACTTTCTTGTAACAACTGAAGTGACCCCAATGATAAGATGAATAATATGTTCCAGCAACAGTCCTTTAACAAACTCAGAGCGCTAAAAAAAATGAAACATGAACCAGGATTCTTATATTTTGTAATACCATCAGCAACAGCCAGGTCCAAGAGAGTACATGACCTATAAAAGTAGTATAAAGAAACTGTAATGGGGCTTGAGTTATTATGGAAATATTTATTTTGACTTCCTTCTGTCTAATAAAAGTAGATTTTGAGATGTTGTCTGCCAATCAAATGTAGTATGTGGGAATATGTTGGTTATATCTTTTTTTACAACTTAAAATTAGAAACTTTGACTATGCCCTAAAAGTTAATCTCACAAAATTTCATTTGTCTTAAAATTAGCTCTAACGATTTTCATCAAATTTGGCTAAAATGTAGCCTTTAAGAACTTAAATGTATTGGTTGAAATCTCCCTAAAAATTTCTTTTTGAGATGAGTTATAAGTTAAACAGTCAAAACGAATCATGTACATGGTCCTCTTTAAAGATCAAATTCAGATAAAGCGATTTTTATCCAAACCATTGTATTTGTCACGTTTTTCCAATTTACTCATACATTTTTTATATACAGCTTGGCACATTGATGTAGGTAAAATATATTCAAATTCAATCAATATATCTTGGGCTTTAGGTTTCGTGCTACAGAAAGTTAATACAAAATGTAGTTTATTTAAAAAAAAAATTCTTTGTCTGAAAAACATTATTTTTTAAAAACATAACACAGTCAGCAACATACAGTTTTGTCTTGAATGTGCGCTATTCATTGTACATTTCAGAACACCTAACTGTCTGAAGACTGTTTTGTCGGCCGAGCTCGAGGGAATGGGACTGCTGTGAGTGACATTGCCATACAATTTTATACTTTAATAACACTTAAGACAAAACTGTCTGCGAGGAAAAAGAGTGTAGTGTACAGTAGATATTGGTGGATTTAGACAAATTAGACAACAATTAAAATTAGTTACTGTATTATACAAAGCAACCATGGTAACAAATAATTATAAACTTCATCAATTATTTAACAGATAGTTAATAATACACATTAATAACACTAACACATAAATAAAAATCATTACCCAAATATAAATATCTAAAAAATAATAAAAAACACTAACTAAAAAAAATATATAATTACACAAACATACACACATATACATTTCACACCATGAGTGAGTACACAGGAGGCCTCAAAAAAGCGGGTCTCCTTATAGGAAGAGGCCTGCTAACAGCCGTAGCCGGCATAGCCGGCTACGGTCTGTATGGTAAGTAATGTATTTTGTGATAGTTAATTAATATTTAACACAATATCTAATTATACTTCACTATTAAAACCGTGACTAAGCATGCACACAGTTTCCTAAACGGATTATTAATCCATTACATAATAGGTTTGAAACTAACTCTATATAAGAAATTTTTATATAATTTCAAATGAATTTGTATTTTATAATCTTTAAGCCTGGATCGTGAAATTTATTTGAGGCTGTAATAACCATACTCTTTATTGAAACTATTTATTGAAATAAAACTGTTTTGCTAAATATCTAGGGTATTTAAAGTTTCATAATATATATAAATATGCTCTAATTTTTACACCTATTTTCAAATATTTTATTTTACTTTAGACACAGTATCAGGACATTTTGGTTAAACAGTGCAAAACCTCAGTGTATTTGTGATCATTATGTAAATATTTTTAGTTTTTACAATTCTTTTCGTATATTTAATTTTTCTTCACTTTAGGCTCGGTACCAACTAAATTCACTAAAAGAGTGCAAAAAATCACTGTATTTTTGATAATTTATATAAATATGCTATATTTTGCAACTATTTTCAGCAATTTAATTTTTCTTAACCTTAGTACATAAACATGTAAACCTTCCTTCAAAAACATAAAATTATAATGTTACCGTTGTGTTTTTATATTTATGAAATTTTAATGTTTTTTTTTAAATCAAACCAGAGTATTTTAAAATAAATCAAAACCACCATAATTATAACACGTGGAAGAATATACAGCTGTTTCCGATACTCAAATTAAACTTTTGTATAACATTGTGTATATTAAATAATAATATATACAGAGTTCCGTTATAGATGATACTTTTTATTGACTGGAAGAGTATCTGGTGTCATGAAAATGTTTGCGTATTTACATATGTGTAATGTGCATTTTAATGTAATGTATTTAAATTAGAAAGGACATGTGGAGAAAATAAAAAAAGAATAATAATGTTTTATAAATTTACAGACTACACTACACAAACAAGACAAGAATACACACTACACTCACACAGTAAAATGTTACTCGCAAAGTTAAAAAGAGAAGTTGAAGCTACTAAGCTCAGAGTAACAGAATGTAAGTATTTAGGGTAGGACAGATCAGTAAATTTATATTTATTTATCCAGCTTCCCTTAGATTAAAAAGCTTGGCAATGCCAATAATAATATATGAATTGTCAAATAATAATTGTTATATTGTAAAACAAGTTGATGGGGTCTATTGTGGTACTTATCCAGGCTTGTAGGAAATGTTAAATTGTATTGACAGATCAAGAGGTCTTACCTAGTATACATAGTTCATTTAAAACTGTTGTTACACATGTTTGCTGAACATCGTAATTGAGTATATCACTCCTTTCTTCAGTTCAACAGGCTCTAACGGGACTCATATATATAAAAAAGTTTCCATTCACTTCGTATTTGTCAGTGTTTTGATCCTGGCAGGTCTTAAAGCTGTACGTAAGTGTCCACTTCGAGCTCATTGTAGTTACTACGAGCTTAGAAATCCTTTGGATCCCAACTGGATATACAGCTTTTTTCATGTAGTAGATCTTTTTCTTTTCCTTTCGGGATTTTGTTTCCTACCATCTCTTGTTTAGCAAGAGGTCTCTTGTGAAAGTCATCAAATAATAGAATATAAAATTTTTGATTTAATTTTATTAAGTGGTTAAAGTTAAAATACGTAAACACTAAAATTTAATATAAGTTGAAAATTGTCCAACAAATAAACTTGTTTAAAATTTGGGGCCAACTTAGAAGTTTTTAAGTGTTTAAACAATTGATAAGTAGCTACTCTAAATATTATTCAAGTGCACAAATTCCAATTGGCAAGCTAAGCTTGGATATATATTACATTTATTTATTTCACCATCGTGAAAGTAGAATTTACAATTTATCAATTTTAATATTTGTATTTGTTATATAGGTAAAGGAACACAGTGGATCGAAAAAAGGCTGCGTCCAGGCGTTGGACTGTATTTAAAGGGCATAGTAATACGTGAGTTATAAATAAATAAAAGCTTAATAGTTCTACAAAAACATACAACATTAAAAATAAACAATGAACCAACTTTCTCAATGATCCACAAAACAAAACATATTATTCCTCGTCATTTGTCAGAACATGTATCTTATTCTACTTCTATGCAGAAGAATTTTTTCACCCTTCATTTGTTGCCCATGTATTTTTTATGGGAGATAAATATTCATATAGAATGAAAAAAATTAAAAGATATTTATACAATTAATAAAGGCTGAACTACCTTTGCTTTTTGCACAAACTCTGTGGTGGCATAATCGCTTTGGAAAGTGAGTTTTTAGTGACAGTGGTAAAGATTCTTTTTTTTGCTAATTATTCCTGAAGTGTAATGTTATTTTAACACAATGATCTCAGACATTGATCTTCACATTTCACCGAAATTTGAACAAAATTAGTAATGTCCATTTTGAGAAATTAGCTCTTTTATAATTTTTACATTTTGTTAATTTTTTATAAATAAACTCCCAAAACGGCATTTTTTAAGATATGGACACAAATATGTTTTGTTTGGATGTTTATAGACTAAATTCTATACCAAAGTTTGATTAAAATGAAATTAGAGGATTTTGGCAAAATAATAATGTATGGATTTTTTATCTTGTAGTAACTACTCCCAAATTTTGAACTATAAAAAATTTTAAAAAGGTATGTCCCATTTATAAGATGATGCCCAGTTTTAATGTATTGGCCGCTTCACCATGTTAACTTATGCACATTAACAATATAATTAGTTACTTTTTTTCCTGTCTATCAACGTGGCTTCGTTTACGCTTCTGACACGTTTGGGTGTATCTGCTCCATCTTCAGATATTATTCTTCGTGTACTTTTTGTTCGCAATTGGTAATAGGTTCAGTGGCGCAGACCAATATGTGAGCTTGTGACATCACAAGCCAACACTTCTGTTATGCGCATTGTACTACTCTTTTCCATAACATTGTACTTGTTCATTGATCATGTATTTTACTCATGTAGCTTTTCACATGTGTCAATAACATGAATCATAATATTTAATTTTGTAAACAATGATAATTCTTAAACCAATTACATGCGTTTATAAGTTTTCCTACAGATAATCAGAGTTAAAGTTTTTAGGTTGTGTAGTAAGGCACTGTGGGTTCACGATGCTACAAGCTCGTATATTGGTCCGGGCTACTGTATTATAGTTCTTTTTTTTCTTTCAACAAAAATGTTTTTCTCCATACTTTGAAATAAAAACTTCGTAACATAAATTCTGTCAATTGTTTTACTAAACGCTTATATTAATTTAAAAATTATTTTAAAATATAATAGTGTAAAGCTGTTGTAGTTTTAATATTTTTGTTTCGAGTGTTAGACTACAAGTGTAAAAAAACAAAACAGTGCAATAGATCTCACAAACTATTTACTCACCCATCCCCAAAAGCAAACAACTAATCTAAACAAATCTTTACAAAAATATATTATTTCGATAGTTGTCAATGAAAGAGTAAAAGTAAACAATGGACACCATCTTTGAAAAAGTTATTTACATGTGTAAATAAGAGCCTAAACTTGCTTCGGTTGTGCCACAAACATAGCTTCAGCCTAAATTTTATTTGATTAAAATTGGTATAGTCCATTTTGAAACATTAATTAACAGCTCCAAGTAATAAAAAAATAATAAAATACCAATAACTCACAACCTGGCTAGATGATGACCAGTACGTTTTGTTTTGGTTCTTGAGCATTTGACGAAAATCATTAGAGCTACCAAATTTTGAGTTATCAAAACATGGAATAATGTCCCGAAAAATGGTTAAAATAAAGAAAGACAGACATCATTAAATAAAACACTTTTATCCACTAAAAACTCTTAATCAGTTTTCGATCCATTACATAAGTTTCCCTATACACACCATGAGGCTGGAAGATGCGTTTTTCTCTGTGAATTAATTGACAAATTTTTTGCGTTAAATAAAAAATCAATTATGTTTACTTTTACTTTGCGTATGCATAATTCATGTTATACATAATTGTTGTTTAAAATCATCAATAATATTATTATTTATATAATATGTATCCATTAATTACATTAACATAACAGTTATGTATTGAATAACGAAAATAATTTTATTAAAATGTCAACAAAAGGCTGTGTTAGACCCCCCCCCTTACTTCCTCCAACTCACCACCTGAAATTTATCTGTTTTGCTGCCAGACCTGAATATAAGTAATGGCTTGAGTTGAGTTAATACAGCAGTATATCACTCTTTAAATCAGCTTTACGAGCTGAAACCTTTCATGGAAAAGTATTGTTTGGAAACTTTTAATTAAATATAAAGTATAGGGTTAAATTTTAGGATATATTATAATAGAACATGAAAACAATTGTTAGTTTGACCATTACTGCCCAACTTGACCTCCTTAAAGCATTTAATATTTTTGATTATTGTGTTGTTTATGCTACCTTTACATATTCAAGACTCATATATTATATCAGCCAATTATTTTTACTAGTGAGATAACTTTCACTACTTTTATCGTAATTGAAGTATTAAAATATACTAAACGTTAATAGAAAAAACACCCTCACACGGACGTCAGCAATTTTATTGTAATGTACTGAGGGTTTTAGAAGTATGCTGTAAATGTGAAAATCTTATTTTATGCATAAAAATAAAAATAACAGTTACTAGACACACAAATTAGGATATGTTGTTCTCTTTCTGTATGCATATGTGAGGGGGAATTAATGAATTATTTTTACCTAACCCCCAGAGAAAGTGCGTGGTAGTGGTTTACGATTGTTATTTATTTTCTCCTTTTATTTCAGGGCAAAAAGAACCGGCCGATGGCAAGAGAACCTACCTCGTGGCCGAAGATATATGGTTGAGATATGTAAGTCTGACTTTTAATAATAACCATTATTTCAACTTAATTACTTTTCTTGTTTTCCAAACTATATAAATCTCTACTGTTTAGATTTACAAGAAATCAGTCAATATCCAAAACTAAAGCGTACAATGCCTTTAAATCAATCTTCTGGACATTCAAAATTAAATGTTTTACAGAATTGTTTACAGTTTTTAGTTATAGATTTTAGTATTTTTGCAACATTGTTTAAAAATCAATATTTAAATTTGATATTTTTGGTTTAAAGGCTGGTTGCACTAAATTGTTCAACATTGGTGTACTGAAATCTGTATACAATACATAAAGGTGACATAAACATCTACTATTTTATATTATTTTTTAGTTTAGAAAGAAACTTTTAAAATATTTTGTAATTCTCAATTTTTTTTATACTGATGTTGGATAGTTGTTACATTTAAGGTATGTACTGTATGAAAAATTAACTACTGTACCTTTTTAAACAAAGTAATTTATGAAAATATCTACATATACAAAATATAAACTTTTAAGAATAAAAAGTAAAAATTGAAACACTAGGGCAATTATACTTATTCTTAAATAAGAATGCCTTCAACTCTTATTATATATCTTTCAATTTCAATTTTATTAATCTCGTTTGACAATACAAATATTGTATGAAACATGTCATGTGACCTAATACATTAATCCTAACATGAAAGCAATAACAATTAATTGTACAAAATTATCTTTAAAAATAGGCATATTATAAATTACGCCAATTCATGCAAAATACATGATCAATAACAAACAAAATATCAAGACACAAAAAGACTGTAGCAATCACAAAAATTCAATTAATTGTAAATAGATTTGAATATTCAAAACATACAATGTAATTTATTTAATTATCAGCTAGAAGATTTTATTAGCCTTGTCACTATGTTTTACATTTAAAACATTTTTTACTTCTAAAAATTACTTTCCTAATATAATACACATCTGACGTATAAAAAAGGAAAACACCTTCATCATTCAACAGATAGCAATCCCATGAATTCTTCTATCGAATAAAAATTGCCTTGCTTCAAGTAGTTTAAAATTTTGTTTTTAAATTCCCTTTCCTGTGTTATTGCTTTAAGCTTATATGGAAGATAGTTATGTAAAATGGCCCCGGAAACTACTGGTGACTTTGAAATTTGAAAAAGCCTATGTTTTGGTATGGTTAAATTGTGTGTTTTTCTTGTATTGTGGCTATGGTGTACTTCTGTGTGAAACTTTGAATACATGATAACACTCAGAATATTTAGTGATGGAAAAGTTAAAATATCAAGCTTTTTGAAAAGAGAGCGGCAAGAATCTGTATGCCTCTTACCAAAGATAGCCCGAAGTGCAGACTTTTGAATTTTAAAGACCTTTAACATTGATCTCTGAAGCATTTCTCCACACAACACCATATTGAAGAAGACAGTAAAATATACCATAATATGTCATCCTAGTAACTGGTAAAGAGCAATAATTCAACAACCTTTTCAGAACATAAATCGAAGAGTTCAGTTTTGTGGACAATGCACTTATATTACCACTCCAGTTCAATTTTAAATCAATCGTCAAACCTAAAATTTCATACTTTCTACTTCGATTAGTTGATAGTTCGCTGCAATCTTTTCTGTTCTTTGTTGAAAATGAGACATAATTTGTTTTTTTTCTAAATTTAGCATTAGATTAAGTTTGCTGAAATATTCTATGGCTTGATTTAAAGTTATGAAAGATTTAATCTCTAAAGTGCTATGGATATCAGATATGATGACGGTTGTCATCTGCATATACAAGTGCTGAGCCCCAGCTTAAATGTAATGGCAGGTTTATGTATATGAACTGTTTTCTGTCTTTATATACATGTATATTATATATATTTTTTTTACAGGCTGTGTGGGATCATTCTGTCGCCTTATTCAAGAAAGCTAAAGTCGAGCAGTGGAGCAAAGTAAGTTATGTAGAATAAACTAAGTACAAACACCTCCTTGATGATCTTTGCCTTATAAAAAGAAAAGAATATAAAATAAAAGAATATAGTTGCCCTCAAATATAGTTGGTCAAGAGAGACCTGATAGGAAAAATGAAAGAGTAACCCAAAGTTACATAAAAAAAGGTCTAAATTCAGCTAGGTTCCCTCGGGATTGCCAAGTGAGCCCCTGAGGGCCCTTAGAAGTTGAAATTTGAGAATAGGTGAAGAGGAAAGATTGTGCAATGTTTTTGAACCATTTAATTTCTTGTCTAGTTTCTTAGAATAAAATAACATATTTTGCTTTAGTTGAAATAGATGAGCTAAGTAATTACTGCTACTTCAAATAGGCATTTTATTTGTACTCCCAACGTTTAACAAAATTGTGTTTAATCATGTCTGATATAATAGAATAACCGTGAAGTTTGTGGATTATTAAGTTAATAAAAACGTGTATGAATGTCCACTTGAACTACGGTTGGTGTATATTGGAGGTTGTGCTAAGGTATTTATTTTTAATTGTTCACAGGCCAGAATAACTAGGCTGAAAGAATTAGCGTCAACTCTTCTAAGTGAATTGGATGCAGCCATAAATTCTGTGTTTGCTGCTTATAGAGGTTCAATAGTACGAACCCCTTCAGGTAAGACAACTTTATAACTTATAAATATCTGTATATTTTTTACATTTTCAATATTGGAAAATATAAGTCATTATGATTCTCCAAGCGTTTTTATAAATTCTTTGTAAGTGAAACTGTATCAACATTGTCAAGTTTCAGTTGTGTTTACTTTACAATATATAGAGTAAAGTATGTGGTGGTCGATGTTTTGAGCTATCTCGGAGTACCCAAAAAATGATTATCGGAATAATAATTATTTACAGCCTAAAAGCATGGACAGACTTTAATAAAATTTTGTAATACTTAGGAATTATATTTGGATTTGTTATTTATTTTTTGTTTTCATTTTGCCAAAACTCAAAATTTAGGGATAGCTGTCAGTATAAGAAACAAACACAAAATTATGATTTTCTCAAATTCGACTGTAACGAATTTGATGAATTATTGTGTACCCTCTGAAGACTCAAATAAATGTATTGTTCAAAATTTCTCCAAAAATGACACTTCGTGTGAATATTGGTAAAAAAATCTATGAATCGACCTTGAGGCTGTTTATAAATACGAAATTTTTCAAAATTGGTTCTTCATTTAAATTTGAGTTATATGTGAAGATAATAACTCAAATCCGTATGTTTAATTTGGTTTGATTAATTATAGGGATGGGTGAGTAGGACAGTTTTAGCACAATTTATTTTTAATTATTTCAGAGATGTACTTTCCTTAAAAAAATAATTCTTGAATTTTCTAACAGAAATGAAAAAAAAAAAACACTAAGGAGACCTTTGTCATGATTTACATGGATTTTCATCTATGAAAGAGTATTAAAAAAAATTGAAAATACAAAATTTACATTTTTACTACAAGAAAACTAAAATCCAATATGTCTACTGAAATTCCAAAATCGATATTTTTGTTCATTTAAATCCAACTGTCTGTTTTGGGCGCAATTAGAAGGCTTTTGGCTAATGTTCTTGTTTATATTTTTTCTCTAGATAATGTGAGCATGATAGTATGACAACAATATGTAATTGTAATGTAATCATTTATGTTTCAGGCGAATATCAAGCTTATCGTCGTGCATGAATTCAATGTAAGTTGTTCTGGAATTAAAATATCAACTATAGATAATTTTATTTTTCAATGTGTAATTTAGTAAACTAAATGTTTTATATTATCATTATAAATATTATAACTTTGTAAAGTTCCGATTTTTTTCTTGGATAAAATATTTAATGATATCAAAAAATTTTTTTTAAAAAAAGGTTATTTTGGTCACATAAAAGTTTAATATTAAAGGAAAATGAACAGAGTTTGTTAATCTTAGACAGTATACATAATATACAAAGGTTAAGTGAAATGAGTTCTTGGTATTCACAGAATTATATACAGTATATTCATAAATTATTTTGCCAAACTTTGGAAAGTGATTAAGACATATTAAGAGAAACAAAAATATGTACATAAATATATGTTCTAAAATATTTAGTTTTCCATTTGTTTGCCATTTTGTGTTTTTACAATAACTCCAGATTAAAAAGAGGAATCTTATATAAAATTTTGCACAACGATTTACACCATAAATTTGTAGTTTTCCTACAAAACCTTATATTTTTTCACTTAATAGTTTCAAAAACGACTGTGTTTAAAATTTGTAAAGTTAAATTGCAGAGGAAAAAAAACTTTTAAATGGCTGCCATTATGAAACCGTTGGGTGAAATTTTTTGGAAAAACTACAAATAATTAATTGGTTTAAAACTTTTGCAAAATTAGGTATCAAATCTGTATTCGTTCTGGAATTATTTTTTTGTTATTGAAAATCCGTTTATTTGCTTCTAGTCCTTTCTTTCTACATTTTTATAAACATCATATGCTTGTCATTAATATATCTTTAAAAGATAACAATAATATTTTAATTTCTGGATTTGTATTAAGGAAATTTTTAGTTTTAAATACCTAGATATTTTACTCCTTATAACCCAAAATTCTAAACTGAATTATTTTACAACAGATTTTTAATGGCAATTTGATTTTTATTGTCATGAAAATACTTTTACAATCAAGTGTCATAAATTTTAAATTTTTTTAAGCTATATTAAAGCAAGATTGATAGCAATACACTCATTTCCTTCAGGTTCATTATCTGTCACATTTTATTACTCTTTCGTTGTCTGTTACGTTTAATTCTCCATAATTATCATCGTTTATTCCATTAATTTCTCCATTATATATAACTTTCTTTCTAACAACGATTGTTGAAGTAAAAGCTGAAACAAAATAACATTATTGGTTGCACTTAACCCTAGAACACTTATGTGTCGTCAAAATGACGACATGCAAAACCCAAAATCGGCGTATTTGACAGAAGAGTGGTGACCGCGCATCCCCTCTCCCAGTACCTTCCTTACTCTAATAGACAAGGCCAGCCGCGGAATTTCACCCCTACCAGCCACATGTGTCTGTACTTATTTGTGCTCGCGTCGTGCATTTGACGATACATAAGTGACTGCGTTACTTTTTTTGTAGAGGGAAAAACCATTGTTTTTACTAAGGTTTAACTATAACCTTGTTTAATTAGTAAAATAAGATTGTACAACCTGTACACTTTAGATAAATATGTGTTTCATTTATAAAAATACTGTTATACATAATTTATAAAAATATTTTCTAACCCTTGTTTTTTTTCCTTTCAAAAAAGTAGTCATTCATTTTTATAGTTTTTTATTACTAGTTGCACTAATAAGTTTTTAAAACAATTTTTTTCCTAAATCTAAAGAGTACTAAAACATAACTATAGCAACAAAAAAAATTTTAAATTAGGTTTCTGTGAAGTAAAAAACAAAAAACAAAAATGAGTAGTCAAATTTACGATACTTAAGTGATAGTGTGACTAAACCATATTCTAAAAACAGCAACCAAAATCTTATTATAATAATTAATATGTTGTCATACTGAAGGCTTATATGTAAATTACTTTTATAAAATTGAGTTTCATAAATTATAAACTTATTTAAGCTATATTAAAGAAAGCCCACACCTATACCAATTTTTTTCCATATTATTTGTATAATTAATTCATATAATATACATAAATTTATATAAATTTCTAGTTATGAATTTAGGTTAAGTTTAGAGTTTAATAGGGCACTTAGCATATTATGTTTGGATTTTGTATGGCTAGGAGACACAGTATTACCTTAAAAAGTGGTCCTTGGTATTACTTAGTAGTACACAATTAGAAAAACACGATAAAATTCAAAAATATTTTGTAAACGATGTTCACTTTCTCAATCAATAAGTGAGTATAAAAAGAAGATTAATAACAATAATAATTTTAAATAATATAATAACAATAACAAAACATTACTCTGTGGTTCAACAATCAACACAGATCGATCCTCTGCAACCAGACTACAACAATTTAGTCTTCTTTTTACACTCTCTACCTACTGAAGGAAAACTTTAGTGTTTTATTATGTGTTTCTAACTGTGTAATACCAAGGACCATTTTCCAAGGTAAGCCTGTGTCTTGGATTGTTAGAATATTTTAGTCTTGACACAAATATTCTGTTTTTTTTTTTATTTTGACAGCTGAAAACTAACTGTATGTAGAAACTAAGACATCTGTAATTTTCATTGTATAATATTCATATATTTATAGCATTTTTTAACTGTCTTTTACAGATATTCTTCATATTGTACAAAATTGTTGTTTGTTTCTTTTCACTGTTTATTCTACCGTTTTCAAGTAAGTAACTCAAATTAAATTCACATAATATATCAATATTTTGGATATACTAGCAGATTGTAATTAATTTTCATGTACTGTATTAAAATGCTTTTTATGGTATAAAGGTATCGTTTGATTCGGAGAAACTTCATTTATAACCGTATGAATTTAATTCTATATACTAAAACATTTTAAGGTGGGAATAAAAAAGTTTTCACTAAAAATTCCATTCTTATTATTTTTTTTTTATACATTTTTTTTTTTTTACAAATTTGACATAAAAATTGTGTAATTACATATTATTTATTTCATTTTCAAAAATAAAATATTTGATGGTATTTAAAAAAAATTGTTTTACAGAAACTCTACAGTATGAACAAAATTGCTGTTTGTTTCGTTTTGATGTTTAGTCTACCAATTTCACGTAAGTAACTTAAATTGAATTCACATCAATTAATATTTGAGATATACTGTACTAATAGATTCTAATTAATGTTACTGTATTAAAATGTTTTTTATGGTATAAAGCTATCGTTTGATGTGGAGAAATTTCATTCAGAACTGTACGAATATAAAATAATACATTTTAAGTACGTTCACTAAAAATTCCATTCAATTCGTGGGTCATTCGGAAATTAAAGAACTTTTTTACTCTAGACTTTTGTTTAAGTTAATGAAACAAAACTTATTTTATAACACATTTGATACCCTTAACTATTTTTCTAAATAGTCACCATTCAAATTTTTTAAAAAAATTGTAGCGTTTCATTAGCTTTTCTATGCCTTCGGAACACTTTAATTGTCGACAGGTTGTTGAACCACTCACTAAGTTCCTCTTTCAGTTCGTTTTAACTTCCATAGTGATTTCCTCCCTAAAAATCTTTCAATTTGGAAAAAGATGTTAATCACTTGGGGCTAAGTTCCTGGCTATAAGGCGGATGTTCAAAACCTCCCATTTAAACTGTTAAAGCAAATTCATCGTCAACGCAGCAGCATCCAGACGTGCGTTATCGTGAAGAGGGACAATAGCACTTGACAACAATCTACGCCATTTGTTTTGAATGGAGCTGCGTAGTCGGTGAAGAGTCTGACAGTAAGCTGCTGTATTTATGGTCTCGTCTCTAGGCATGTAGTCGATGAGTAGGACACCCTTACGATCCTAAAACACTGTAGCCAATAACCTTCTTGATTCTCAGAATTTGTTTGGCTTTTTTTTTAGATTTGTTGGGGAACGAGAATGATGTCATTCTATTGATTGTCACTTGGTTTCTGGAGTTTTATGTAAAATCCAGATCTCATCACCAGTAACAATGTGGTTCAAAAACTCTTTGCCATCCTTGTCGTAATGACTGAGAAAAGTCAGTGCAGCTCCCATCCTTTTTTTTGTATTCGTCTGTCAAAACTCAAGGAATCTATCAGCACGCCTATCACTAAACATTTCATAAAGAACTGTTCTTGAAATTTCAGGAAAGATAGAACTCAGCTCATCTATAGTGACATGTCAATACTGTTGAACTTATTTCCTCTATCCTTGATTTGAGCTCGTCAGTCACAACTGAAGGTCGGTCTGTGTGTTCTTCTACGGCCACTATTAAACAAGATACACCATTGTCAAACTGAAGCTTCATTCATCTCGTTACTATAAACCTCAGTTATTTCTTTGTAAATTTTGATAGGGTGCTCTTTTTTCGCATACAAAAAGTGTATTACACTACAAACTTCACATTTGCTGGGATCGTTAATTTTGTCACACATTTTAAAGTCGCACTAATAAAAAGTAAAGGACTAGTGGCTTCCTGTTATCCTAAGACTTTGGTAAAGGAATGAGAAAGTCAATGACACAACGGCGGTGGTGGAACTGAGCGACTCGTCAAATCAAATGTTCTTTACTTTCCAAACAACACGAATATATTTTTTTTTACAAATTTGACATACACATACAAATAAATTGTGTAATTATATACATATATATTATTTATTAAACTGTCAAAAATAAAATATATTCAATGATATTTTTAAAATTTGTTTTACAGAAATTCTACAGTATGTAAAAAATTACTGTTTGTTTCGTTTTGATGTTTTTCTACCATCTTCATGTAAGTAACTATTGAATTCACATCAATTAATATTTGAGATATACTGTACTAGTAAGATTCTAATTAATGTTGTGTTAAAATGGTTTTTTATTTATGGTATAAAGCTATTGTTTTATGTGGAGAAATGTTTTCAGAAATTTTCAAATCTATTTATGTAAACTTAGGTCAGAATTTAATAGGGCATATAGCGCATATCATATTATGTTTAGATTTTGTATGGACAGGAGACATAGGAAGCTTTCCTTGGAAAGTGGTCCTTGGTTTTACTTAGTAGAACATAAATAGAGAAACATAATAAAAAACTAAAGTTCTAAAATATTTCGTGAACAATGTGCCCTTTTTAATCTGTAGAGAGAAAATAAAACTCAGTGTTATGAAATATTTCAGACCTTTAGTATTGTATTGTGTTTTTTCTATTTGTGTTCCCCTAGGTAATACCAAGGACCACTTTCAAAGGTAGGCCTGTTTTCTGTGAACTTAACCATTTTAAGCTGGGGATAAAAACTTTTTGCTAAAAATCCCATTCAATATATTTTCTCTATATATTTCTCATGCATGTACAAATAAGTTGTGTTTATATATTATTTATATAATTGTCTAAAATAAAATATATTTGATAGCACGTTTAAAATTTGTTTTTCAGAAATTCTGCAGTCTACAAAATTGGTGTATATTCATACAATGTGCATTGAACCATCTTTTAGTAAGTGATTTAAAATAAATCAACATGTTAGTTAATTAATCTTTATGTATTATTATTATTTTATGTAAGGTATATTATTACCACTTGTATAATGTTTTTTTAGATATGAGGATCAATGTATATACAATGTTTTTATTTCATTTATTTAAATGATGACGACTCAAAATTTTTAATGCACAGTTCTAGCATAAATGATTACAACTTGTATTTGTCCAAACGTTTTAATAAAATGTTTGTTATGGCATTTTTTTATAAAGTGTTGCCCATTTTAAGTCAATAAATACCAGTATACATATTATGTTTTTCAATACATAAGCCTATATATTGAATTAATAAAAATAACTGCTCTAAAAATTCTTTCAATTTATCTTGTTTTGTTTCAGAAAATTAATGTGAATTGAACTTGAAAACCCCCAAAAAAAATAATATATGAAGAAATGATATAAAAACTTAAAAACTACTAAAACGAAAAAATATCCTTTACAGAAGACAGATGATTTAATAGTCTGTGTTTGTTAAATAAACTGGATTTTTTATAATTATTGTACAATAGTCTTCAAATTTATTTAAAACTAAATTTGTTTAACCAACTTTATTTTATACACCTAACATTTTAGTACATCCATTTTAAATGTCATTTTTATAAAGTTTTCTCATTTTACTTTCTCACATATACATAAAGTTATGTGATAGGTTAAAAAAAAAAAAACTAATTTAGAGATTTTCACTGTATAACCTGTTTTGAGTTCCTTTGAGTCCAAAAAAGTTTGAGCCTTGATGTCTGTTCAGTGTTCTACAGAACAAATGAGTGGACAGATTTTAATCAAATTTGGTATGTAAGAATATTTTGGCCATATCTCTGCACTTAAATTTTTTTCAATATCTCAAAATTTGGGGGCATTGCTTTTAGCTTTGCCTTATAACAAAAACTCAAACATCCAACTGTAGTCAGATCTAAAGATTTTGATCAAATTTGGCTAAAATGTAGCCCCTAATTATAAAAACAAAACTTATTGGTCGCCATCACTCCAAAATGCCAGTTTGAGAGTTATTAATAAACAATATAAAAATTGACCTTGAAAAGCTGATATATAAAGATGTAATCCTCAGAGGCTTAATAACGGGAATTGATTCTTATTCCCGAAACGTCGTGTTTTGATTTCTAACACACAAATGATGGCAAATGTGCGAAAAATGTATAATAATAAAATTAATAGAAGTTTTATGTTATGTTCTTTTCTTGCTTTTTTCATAAACCAATGATGACCGAGAGGTTTTTTTTTTACCTCTAATTAGAAATAAATAATATATATAAGATGTAATTTCTCAAAATTGGTATTAATGATTTTGTTTAAATATGAAGAGGAGTAATGACACAAACGCATGTGAAAAATATTACGGTTCAGGATTGGTAAAACACAAGCATTATTTTGAAGAAATACGATTATATGAATACATTCCATGAGTATACTTGAAGGATGTGTTTATGGTACAAGCGAAATAAGTTTAGCCCCTATTTATACTTTCCAAAGACTGGGTCTACAGTTCATTTTAATTTCTTGACCAATACCAAACTGATATTTTTGGCAATGAATAGATTAGGCTGATTTTGGGAATAAGTGAGTAAGAAAGTTGTGCAATGTTTAAACAAAGTTTCTCACAAATTCGTAGTATAGAAAACGTCGTGTGATGGATAAAAAAAACTGGTGAAGTTTTTTCGTGAAAATATCCATTTTGAGATCCTCCAAGTTTAAAAAAGTGGCCTTGGGAATGATTCTGTCCATCTACCATCTGTGGAGTGAAGTAATATAAACGAGTGGACTGATTTTAATAAAATTGGTTTTGTTTTGGCACATATTTCACACAATATTTGTCAAATACAAGTGTTAAGAATTCGCTTTTGATTCCCTCCTGGGTTCTTTTGTTACAATAAAACAAGACAGTATTTGAGTTTATAATTAATTATTAAGTAACTTTTATTTCTAGTTATATATATTCGTTGTACAATTTCTTTTAAATACAAATCTCTTTTATTAATATAATTTATTTCTTAACATTTCAAACCAACAAATCTATTATCATTATCAATTCAATAAACTAAGAATGATTCCAACTATTGTGACCCTATGTTATTTTAATCTCAAACAATTACAAGTTCCTTTTACACATAAAGTTTGCTCACCTTTGCAAGGTCTTTGTATGATTCACTGGTCTGGTTTGATATCGTCGGAAGTTCTTTCACTCCAAGTTTGTCTTGGCTATCTTCTAGAACCCTGCAGTCGGTCCCCTCCTCAATGATTGATGACCTGGTTTCTTTTCGCCCAAAAGTTTATATACCTATTACGACTCGTGATGTCCACCACACTTGCAAGTCAAGCTATTTTTTCAGTTTCCAGCTTTGTCACAATAATTGTTTCGTTCTGACTTCTCAAAAGAACTTATACTATTACTCCTATTCCTAACACCAGTCACATAAGTAAATTGGTTTTACTTAAATATCTCTTTTCACACGAGACGAAGATAATTTATAGTGTAAATGATCCTTTTGAGATCAGAAAGTTACAATGGCTTATTGGAGGGTGTAGTCTTTTAAGGGTGGTGAAAACCTTTAGTGTGAAGTCAGTATATAAAGAGAATAGTCCAAACAAAACACAGCAGTTGGCTAAAATATTTCATCTCCCCCCCCCAACTTTTTCATGAAATTGGTTAGACAAAATGAAGTTTATACCTGATTTCTAATACTATGTTTGAATCCGCCTTCTTTGGATTCAACCTATGAACGCATACCATGATTTTATATCAAGTAAATTATAAATCAAGAGGGCTACTCAACAAACAAAACACCCTCTTTGTAGAGTTCTATTCCGATAGAAAATAAAATCTTAATAAAAAAACAAATGGAAAATACGAAATACCCGTATATGTAGGTTATGTACACATAGCAATGGAATGCGTCTGTAGGTGTACTACATCAGAGCATAGTCAAGAACCACATTATAAATACGCTTGGCTAGATGGCTATATATACTGTATTTGACTTGCTCTCACTGTTTTTTCTCCAAGCTGGTGGACGACCCAGATTTCAGAGAAAAAGTTCTGTTCACCGATGAAAGTAGTTTCAATCGAGATGGCGTATTCAACAGTAGAAATAGTCATGTGTGCGCTGAAGAAAATCCTCACAAAACCATAACGAAAGGAAATCAGAATCTATTCTCAGTTAATGGTGTGGGCAGAAGTTTTCGGAAACCATGTCATTGGTCCTTACATTCTACTGAATAGATTGAACTCTGCTATCTTGTATTTTGAGGGATATCCTTCCGGAATTGTTAGAATGTTATGCTGGAAGAAAGACAAGGCATATGGTTTCAAGCACAACGTTGCTCCTGCGCATTTTGGAAATAATATGCAAAGGCATTTAGATGTGGTTTTTGGTAAATGTTTGTTAGGCCGAAAAGGACCTACACCGTGACTACCAAGGTCCCCAGACCTGACGCCATTGGAGTATTACGTTTGGGGACGGATGAAGGATCTTGTGTACTCATTACACTATGATTGGATCAATCTCACTGTAATAGACGTGCAATGAAGGAAACAGAGGAGCATTTCGTGGCCTTCTGTGAAGGATATGGCAGAGCAAGATGTGAAGTACTTGGGTGTGGAAGAGATACAAGAGATTGGCTTTCCTGATATGCTGAGGTTTATCAAAAGGATGGATAGCCTTGGGAAGTGGTAGTATTTAGGATAATGTTTTCTGTATGAGGTGTTGGGTAAAGTGTTCATGAGGCTTAACATAGGAACATATAGCTTGTCCCAATACAGAATAGAATAGAATAGGTGTTTAAGAAAGCTAGAGCAATGTCTGTGAGTTAATTTTTTAATAGCTAATGTTTTATTTCTGTAAGTTGTTGTACAATAAATGTAAAATTATATTTTTATGTACATCTATGAAAAGAAAAAAAAATTTCTGAAGAAATCAGACCATCTGTATATTCACTCTTCTAATTTCACAATGTAATGTTCTTTAATTCCAGTTTTAGTTGGAATTACATAGCTGGAAGACTGCCAATGAGGTAGATTCCACCTCAAGCATAATCTTCATAACCTAAAAATAAACATAATTTCACAATTTTACATTATTTTGGATGTGGTAATTGTAATTAAAAAAATTTTCATCTTAAAATTGATCAAAATACAAATTAGACAAGTAACTAGTAATGTTATCAAGTTTTGGAAACTATTATGATGAGACTGGGATAAATGAGATTGAGATGAGCATTATTTTGTAGTTAACTTTAACCATTTAAGATAACTAAAAACAATATCAAATTTTTGAATAAGTAAATGAATTACCTTATCGGTACGTCAACTAATCCTTCCGTTGATTTACAGATTACTGCAGTTTCGGGCTTCGTGAGTCCATCTTCAGATCGTATAAAGTATTTTTTAGTTTATATTAAATCGTTCCATATGGAGCTTGTCAATAGAATATACACAGTACATACATAATAATACAAAACATGACATGACACTATTACGCACATTTAATGTTCATACGATCACAAAATGAAAATAATTATATATCGGTCGGTATGTATTCCCTGGCGAATCGATTGCGACACTATTTAATCTTATTTCGTTATCTGACTTTGAATAAACGGTTCCTGTTGTTGCATCTTGATGGCGCTGTCGAATAGAATATTGCATGAGAACGAGAGTTGTTCATTTAATATATTACTAGGTTGTTGTTTAAACGCTTTGTATATTTCGAACTCCTCCAAGGCATATATAAACTAAATACTTTATACCATCTGAAGATGGACTCACGAAGCCCGAAACTGCAGTAATCTGTAAATCAACGAAAGGATTAGTTGACGTACCGATAAGGTATCTCATTTACTTATTCATAAATTTACTAATCCGTTGGCTACAATGTTAAATTTGAAATCAAATTTTTGTTTAGTTTTAAGAGCATAAAATAAACTCCTAGTTCTAAAATACTCTAATAGCATCAGGGTCAGAAAAGAAGAAGAGTTAGTCAAGGAAACCTGATGGGAAAAATAAAAGAAAGGAAACTAACCAGAGACTATACGAAAAAGGTGTAGATCCAGACAGATATTAAAACAAAAATAGTACCATTTTGCAATGTAAATTGTTAATGCCAAAAAGGCTCACCTCCAAAATAGGTAGACATTATATAAAATAATTTTAAAATGCCCCAAAGAACTTGTGCAATACAATTCCACCCCAGAAAAAAGTATTTATCTTATTTTACTCAATTATTAACCCCTCCCCCAATATATATTATAAAACATTTTACACAGAGACTTTGTATTTTTATGAAAGAAGTAAAAATAAGATACTTGGGAAAAAAGGCATGAACGGAAAATTTTTGTTTAGTGAACATTTATAAATCACCCAATAAGTCCAAAATACATTATAAAAAAAAGCAGCAAACATTCATAATTATACAATTTTAAAACCTTTGATTAACCCTTTTTTTATGATATTTTCAATCTATATCTTTGTCCCATAAGTGGCGGATAATCAAGATTATACAATGTGCCCATAAAGATACAATGGGTGAGGTTTAAAATAGTTATGGCTCACTAAAGTAGGTTCAAGAAAACAGCTGTTAATTTTATTCATATTTGAATAACTATTGTTGTGCCATTTAATCATATATGATCCATTTCATCTAAAACTAAATATGTGCAAAGGAAAGTTCTGTGTATATTTTTGTGACTTGTAAAATTCAATTCTGTAACTCTAGTGCTACGCGAGTACTGGTGTGTGTTTCATGAAGAAAGTCCACACGAAAATATAATTCGTAGATGAGATAAACAATTGAAAGAAACTGGTAACTCATTGCACATATGATAAGTTGTCAGTCAAGAAGAAACTATTTAAAACATATGAAAATTTTTTTTACAAAGTTAAAAAAAGTTTGTTTATAAATACACTGTGAACTAGCTATTCCTCATGTTTTCAGTCTTATAAACTTCAGTTAACGCATACTTTACGGCCAGGAGATAACCTTTAAAGGCTGTCAAAATTATTGATGAAATTAAAGCCAATTTTCTAAACTGTGTTATGTTTGCGATGAGGCCATTTTCCATATTTCAAGACATGTACATCACCACAATGTTCAAATTTGGGCAAATTAATTCTCTTGTACGTTTATTTGAGCATGAACTTCTCACCCCAAAAGTCAATGTCTGGTGTGCTCTTGTCAGACTCACATTATATGCTTTTTCTTTTACAAAGGATGAAAATGAGATTTTTCAACAAAATGGGGCACGGTCTTACTTTGTCAATGATTTTCGCAATGAGAAATTTCCTCAATTTGATATTAGCCACATGCTTACACAAAAGATTCAGAACACAGAAGACTTGAAGTCCACTTGTTGCTTGAAGGTGAAAACCCTCTAGGTCATCACCACCCAATAGAGACTTGATAAGAAAAATGAAAGATAGGAATCCAACCCAAGACTATATTAAAAAAGAGAAAAGAAAGATCTAGGTCCCTAGGAATTGCCACACCAGTACTCACTATAGCGAGGCTCTGAGGATTTGAACATTTCAGACAACGTATTCAAGAAGCAGTGGCATCAATACTCCAGATGTTTTAGCAGGATCTTTTGAGATGTGATAATAGTTAGAATATCAATTGGACATTTTCGTAGCTACCCACGGGGCTAGATAAACAAGAAAAAAATTTGATCTGTTCTTTTATTCTTTTATCGCACACTGAATAAAACAATTGATTCAGGTTTATTATTGTCACATTCTTCGCTCACTGAACAATAAAAAGGGGTCGAGAGGCTGGGGAGGTGATCACTCAGTTGAATGTCTGGTCATTCCCCTAGTCTCAGGGGTACAGTATATCCGTACTCAAGACCGACGGAGTGGGTCGCACCAATAAGATGCGGCCCAGTGCAGTGAAGAACTGCATCCTGCTCGAGGTGACCCTGCACTGGACAATTAGTCCAGACTGAATCCGTCGGATCTAGGGGAGTAAACCCTGAATTAAAAATCCCTAATCTCAAGGCTGATACCTAATCTGAAAAGATGAATGGCACAGGCGTCTCTAACATGATTGAAGCTCTCGGAGATACAAGATTTTGAAATGGACGAGGACAATTTTGAGTGGTCAAACACTGCACTGGGATATAAACTGCTTTAGGTAAAGAAGTAGCTTTAGACTTGTATCTTAAGAGAGAAATAAGAAGAGTTAATGTTGAGGTGTACTGTAAATTGTGTTAATAAAGCGTAGGAGAATGTACTGTATTGTTCTGTAACATCCCAACCGATATTTTGTATAGCACTAACAAATCTAAAAATAATAAAAATAGTAGGAAATATAATGTATACGGCAGAAGGAAAATGTTGTGTATTCGAGTGTATAGTGTCATTATCATCCTTGAAAATTAGCGCACTCCGCTACACTACTTTACCCTTAAATAACTATTAATGGAAGAACATAGACTTACAACTTTAAAAACATTGTTACTATTTAGTATGACGAGCTAGCATGTCTTACCATTTTACTTCTTTCGGCCTCCTCTCTCCTTGAGTTGAAGTTGTATGACGGTGCCTGGCATCACGTTGTAGTAAGCCAAAGAATTGGAGTCTTTGAAGAACAGACCCTAGAACACATAGATTAACTTCAGAAACAAATTATTTATCTAAAAATAATTCGATAAATTTAACATTAAAGTTTTTACAGACTGTAGTAAAGTTACATATAATTTAACCTTTTGGGCTTACAGCATATTGAAAAAGACCAAGTCTAATTGTTTTCAAATGATTTACATAAATAATAATAACTTTATTATCCCTTGACATATTTGTATAATTTTAATATCATTTTGCTTTTGAAAACACGAGCTTTTAATAAATGTATGTCATTTCAGACAGCTCTACAACTATTTATTATTATTGTTTATTTTTTGAAATTTTGTCTTTAGTGTGACCGCAAGTTCTGCACAATTTTATTGTTAAAAGGACGTTTTTTACTTAAGAACAAGTTTTTTTATATGGACAGCAATGATTTCTTTTTCTTGTTACATTCATGGAAGAACCTAGCAATTGTTTAACATAACATTCTTCATTATTGAAACTAGTTTGTACAGATTTGTTATCTGTAAAATCCAAGGTCAATCTTTCTGTCTCTCTCTCACTCCTATCTCTATAGAAAACTGTCTAAAATCTTAACTTCCCTGAGTATTAAATCACAGTTTTGAATGAGGCAAGTAGGTTGTATAACTAGTGCATTCAATAAAAATGTAAAAGTGAAAAGTTTCTTGAAAGTTAAAATCGTGAGTGGAAATTGTTTGAAGTTCATGTTCATCAAAAGGAAAATGTTCAATGAAGTGAAAAACAAAATTAGAATCATAAAACCTTGTATGAAATGTTAAAATAAAGAAATAATAATATGCAATTGATGAAAGTGTTACATGTCTTTATAACTGTTATAATTAGGTCATCAACTCTGAAAATAGCAGTACGTTGGGTGAAAAATATTGTAATGAATACCTTTATTTACACAGCTAAGCCTTTTGAATTAATTCTTCTTAAAAATTCTTCAAATTTACAAACTATTCACTGATGTGTGCATCACAGTTCATTTCTTGGCTCCAAAGCGACACATGTTACCAAATTTACCAACAGATTGGTAACTGCTTGTAGTTTGTTAAATTTACTTGTACAAATTAATTAATTAAAATCTTTTCTTATTATGGTATTGAAACAGCTATGGTTTCTCACTAATACTTGTAGATAAGTATTGAGTAACTTATTTCATTAATCAAGTTTTTAAGGATAGGGGTCCAGATTTATTTTTGTCAATTATTTTACTTGTGATTTTGTACATTAGTTTGAGCCACTAACATTCACATTTCACTAAAATTTGAACGAAATCAGTAAAGTCTATTTTGAGAAATTGACTGATTTTGTTTTTTTATTAATAAATCACAAATCAGTAATTTTGGAGAAATGACAACCAAAAGGTTTTGTTTGGGTCTTAGATGGTTATCACCCATCGCATAATTTTTTACATTTATGTGAGAAAGTAAAAATACAAACCTCCCATTGCAGCTTCTGTTTTCCTGGTGGCATTCCTGTAGCTTCGTGGATTTTGGATTTGATGACAGCCACTGAATCCCTTAGAGGTAAAGTAATATTTAGCAATTGTCCTTTGAGTTTCCATTCTGGTTTGTCGTTCATTATCGGCACTGCGACCTTCAGCATCACAGGGCTCTACAAATATAATAGGCATATATATAATCAACAATTATTTACAAAAATTAAAAGTAGTTGTTATTGATTATTTGATTGTTATTATGTATTATAATGATATATGCATGATAGGGAAACACCTCAACCTAGACAAGAAAAGGTGTTCACAAACAGGGTTTTTGTTATTTCAAATTTTTGTAGGACAAAGCATGTTTTTATTGTTTTAGGTTAGCTTTTTTTCTTTCTAAAGTATAGTCCTTTTTAATTTAAAAATATTTTAGTGTTTTATATTATTTTATATTTAATGTTTGATTTGTAGTAATATTCTGACTATTGAACAGTCAGGTCATCCCTCACATATGCTATCTTTTCCCCTCCCTGTAACCTCGTCAGTTCTTTTATTTTTAAGCACTTCCTTTCTTTCCTGCACAAGTGTTCAGTTTCTTCAAACGAGAAATGTTCGCTACAATTTCTTTTTATCTGGAATACTTACAATTTACAAATAATCACTGGTGACTTACAAGCTCAATAAGCAAAACTTAAAAAGTATCTCTTACTACTGAACACCGTCTCCAACTAACATAAACATAAATATTCTGAATTTCCCAGTTTAGTTAGTTTTTCGGTCACCATGATGGGGTGTTTCCACCAACTGGTGTTTGACCAATTAAAACCTTGCTAATAGTACCAATCTACATGTTAACCCATTGGCCTAGACATATGGAACTGTTCTGTATAGTTCCCGAGCGGCCCACTAATAGACATACGGAACTTCTCCGTGTCCCGGAAAACAACGTTCTTTATTAAGCGTAGGTTTGACTGGTTTGACGTAGTTTCGAATAAATGTGTTAGATGACAGCAGGGTCCACTGAGAATGGTTTCTTTACATTTTATTGAGAAAATTACGATTAAAATGTAATTAAATTGCACTTTTTTATGAGCAGTGTTCACGCGCAGTCCCTGTGAAACCTTACGATGCGTGTGATATAAGCTAGATTTATTCACTTTATAATACAATATCGTTATTATACTTTTAGAATATTTAGATTACTTGATGTTGGCAACACTTGTAAGCAACATATCAAATAAACAGATGACTTCTGTGTTCTGATTAGGTTATAAACATTTGTTTTGTTTATGATTTTAGTGAATACTTACGTTGTGCTGTGTTTCGTAAATAAAAATTATAGAAAATCGTTATTGTACGTAACTTATATTTGTTATAGAGAGAATTTAATTTAGAATAAAATGGTGAAAACAGAACTAAAATCACAATTACGAATCAAAAGTTATTTATATTTTTCTAATAATGTACAAAATCAGCCATTTTAATTGCTAGATTAGGGTCAAGCAAAGTTTCCGAAAAAAGCTAGGCCAATGGGTTAAACTGCCAGATAAGTTCCTGTTAGTTAACGGCAGGATAAAAAATCATTGTAGAATGGAACATTCATGTTGATAGGTTAAAATTATCTGCAGAATAAATAACGGAAACTTTACAGGGAGATTGTTGAACCAACATTATTTTAAGTTTTGAGAGTATCAAAATTATATAACTAGGAAGATAGTACAAATCTTTGCAAAATGATTAAAATGCACAGATTTTCTTTTGTTGGATTCCAGTTAATAGGTTAACTCAAATCCAAAGCTTTATCTAAGAAAGTAAAATGTAAGTTTAAATTTACCTTATTCTTTGCAAGGAACAAACTTTCAGGCATCAGAGATTCTTCAGTTCTCATCTTCTTTGTAGGTGGTTCATCATCATTCATGGACATATCTGAAGGGTGTTTCATTCCCATCTACAAATGTCAAATATTATATTAACATATACTTTAAATGAGCAGCATTTATAGAAACTACAAAAATAATTTTACTGTTATTTAATTATTATTGTGATGAGAAATTAAATGTTTATTAGTCATAAGTTGTGCAACAAAATAATAATAGTTTTACTTTATTTATTGTTATTATTTCACTTTAATTTGAGTTTATTCACACTCAATTAATCATGTACACATATACATCTTCCCATTATGCTCACAAATGAATTATGACTATTTTTTTAAAATAAGTTTTTGTATAAGTTATCAGTTTTGTTTACAATCTCCTAGGCTAAATGTGTTTTGATTTTTTAAGTATTGTTTCATATATAAATAGTGAATTTGTGTTTACAAATCTTTAAATTAAATTTTATTGTGTTGGTGATGGGTATTTAACTTCAATGTTCTATAAATTATTATTTATATTGACTATTACTTCCCTTATATAATTACTTATATTTATATAAGGATTTACAAAACGTTAATTGTATTTAAAAACGGCAATCTGTAGGGTACAGAATCACGATAAATCTATTATAAACCTGCAAAAAAACTTCCACATGAGACTTGCATATTACACTGGGTGGATAAAAAGTCAGGCCCCCTCCCCTTTATGTTTTCCTTTAGTAAGTATTCAGAAATATCCTTTGGGTAGTGGTGCAATCTTGTAGGACGTTTCATTTTAAGATTTTGGAAATTTCGAGTGTCCCCCAAAAATGGGGGATTTTGGGGACAACTCAAAAATATTAAATGTAAACCCTCTTCAGTGACCCCTTATTATGAAATGCTTAAAAACTTAAAGAATTATGAAAACTAAAAATCGCTATCTCTTCTTTATCCAAAATGGTAGCCAGTATTATTATTACATTGATTTTTTTCCTACCTTATTAATGTATTAAATCAATTGAAGGTGGTGGTTGAAAACTACTTAGTTTTTATAAATTAGAAAAAAAAGCCATAACTCACATTATTAACACGTTGAATGCTAATGGCAGCAATAGTTGCCACTGAAATATATGGAAACATTTTGCAATTTTCATGTTTAAACATGTCAGCCGCAGTCAACGTGTTAATATCACGTTGCCTAGTCAAAGCAAATGTTCAAACTGAAGCCCTCTTACTATCTGGCAGTGAGACAAGCGTAGGGTGAACTCCTCTTTCACGTTTTGAAAAGTCTGAAGTGGTATGTTGTTGCAGGCTTCAACAATTCTGTTCCTTAAATCTTCAAATTTTGCTTAAAAATTGTGGATTTAATATGAGCCAATAGAAAAAAGTCTGGAGACCGCACAGGCCATTGGGAAATGTTACAAACATTTGCTACTGATCTGATCGACTGCTGTGGACCTTCAACATATCGTGCTACAATTTCAAACTGTTTGTCTTTGTTTAAGACCGACCTGAGTATGGAGCATCTGAAATGGATCCAGTTACTCGGAACTTATTTACTAACATTCTTAAGTATTTCCTTGTCACAGGTCTATCAGATGTGCAACATTAAACCTTCTTTCTGCCTCGTGATAATTTTCATTTGAAGCTCCGAAAGTAAATATCATTTCTACTTTATTGTTGTGCCTACGGGGGTATTATTATTCGTAGGCAGTAATAATTAAAGGATCAAAAACCGGATCAAAATCGATAACTTATTATACTAAAACACAAAAACATTGCAGAACAGTAACCACACAATAATCACACCAATACTGGATTTATGAATACTACAATTTATTTATTTTTCTTTGACAGTGACAATGATTTTGTTATTACTCTAAACTATGACCTATTCTGATGAGATTGAAACAAAGATTGTCAATCTTTATTGAAAACAATAAAGAACTTTGTACTAAACCGTAGTTCAACCTGCGAAAGTCTGCAATACTAAGGCAACTCATTGCAAACAAACTTCTTATCGGTGTGCTTTTCTAACCTTCGTCTATTGGATTCCTAACTGATTGTTAACACAACCAACAAATAACTTGGTTTCTTTCAGGCAGTAACTTTACCTAAAGAAAATTAATGTAAGCGTAAATACTTCAGAAAACTTTTGACGGGCTACCATTTTGGATAGAGAAGAGATACCGATCTCTAGTTCTCATCATTCTTTAAGCTCTTCAAAATGAGGGGTCACTTTAAGGGGGTTTACATTTAAAATTTTTGAGTCCCCCTCATATTTTATGAAATTTCCAAAATCATAAAATGAAACCTCCAGTCAAGATTGTACCACTACCCAAAGGATATCTCTGTATACTTACTAAAGGAAAAAATAGAGGAGAGGGGGGTCCTGACTTTTTATCCACCCAGTTATAATCTTGCAGTTGATACTTAGTCTAGGGATTGGTACTGCAACTTTAACCCTTTCGCGGGCAAGGTAACGATCTGTCGTTACCGAGTGTACTTGCTAAAATGGGCAGAGCAATGATCTATCGGTACCCTTTAAGCTTGCCCATTCTCGTATACACAGTTGATAATGCATTGCCCGTGAAAGGGTTAAAGTGTCTTATATCTGGGTTTCAAAATGATCGAAGATATAACAATTTAATTTCGCAATACATTAAATAATAATCTCACCTGGGGTGGAGGTTGAGGTGGCTGTGGAGGCATAGGTCCGCCTGGTGGTCCCATAAATCCAGGAGGCATTGGTGGTGCAGGAGCCACTACAGGGAATGGTGGTCTAGGAGGCACTGTACATAATAAAATTATGTTATAAAAATACCAGAATACAATAAAATAGTAGGACACAATCTACAGAGCTCATAATAGGGTGTAACAATTCCTAGGTTAGGAATGTTAAAAAAAAGCACATATAGGAAAAATTTAAATAATAAATGGAAGGGAAAAAAAGATGTTATAAAATAGAATTTGAGAGAAACATAAATTAAAACCTAAATAATAACTAAAATAAACAATAAAACAAAACTAAAGTACAAATAGTATCTGTACAGTCCAAATGGCTGAACTAGCTTTAAACAAACATTTTACAGAGGGATGGATAGAAATCATTCTGAAAATGGTCTAAATTTGTTCCAAGAAGCGTAAAACATTAAGAACCAATGAAAACATGAGATATAAAAAATTAGATAACTGTCACAATTCTTTATAACAAACTAAATTATTTTTTAATTCAATAAAACATTATTCTATATTAACCAATTAAATAACTTGCCCATCATAGGTGGTCTCATTGGAGGCATAGGTGCGGGTACCATCATCATAGGTGGTTGTGGAGGTAAGATACCAGGTGGAGGTGGAAGTGGTGCCATGGGTGCCATCGGTAGAGGTGGTTGTGGCGGAGGTACCGGAGGAGCAGACACAGGAGGTGGAGCTGGCATGGGAGGAGGCTTCATTGCAGGTGGAGGAGGCATTGGAGGCTGTGATGGCCTTGCTCCGCCAGGACCTGCAGGTTTAGGCCCAATCTTCTCCTTTTCTTCATCAGGTAAGAGTCCTTTGACTTTATGGATCTGATGAATCTGTTCTTCAATTGTAATGTTTGCTCGTGCGGCACGTGTTGCTGCTTCTACACTGGACGTGTGTCCATCCCATGTTACCTAGTTTAACATATATTATATAAATTATGAGATACCACATTGTTTCATCAAAAGCCTACAATAAGGCCCCTAAATGTTATCACAACTATTCGTTAACCTAACTTAATACGTAAATTGTACTATTATTTAAATACAAAATGAAATAGTTTAATATTTATAATTGTAAATTGAAAACAAAATAATATACACTATATTGATGTCAATTCAAGTTTATTATATTGGTATTAAATCACAAATGAGCAGAAATCAATGAAAATTCAACATGTTTTAAAGTAGACCATATGCTATTGAATTGTTAGTTTTGCACCTCACAAAGACGGATTTTTTAGCCAAAAACTTTATACGGTATACATTTCTCATTAGATTGTATTAATCATACAAAAAACTATAATATTTGATTATGTACTGCAATTTAATTTAAAACCCAATTAAATAAACAGTAAGAGACAGGTGGCACAAAATTTCCCCAACTTTGATTTCCGAAATGCTTATACTCAAATTAACCTCCACTCTGTCTTGCCAACAAAATAATTATTAAAAAGGAAAAAAATATTATGACTAAAACAATATAGAATTTAATTGATCATCTTACATCAATGGTGACAATATGGCAACATTGCAAAATGAAAAGGGGATACTTTAGATTAGGCCTTTAATACAGTTGATTAGGCCCGCTTAATTTGAACTTATGTATTTCAAAATCATGGATAATTTGAACTTTGACAATAATGTAAAAGAATCGTCTGTAAATAAAACTTCTGTTTGATAATTCAAAGTTAAAACGAACAAAATTCATTACGACACATTAAATTGTAAAAGAATCTGAAAATATAAAACAAAACTGCCAGCTCAGTAATTACAATTCGCAAAAAATTACAAAATATGCATATAAAAAAAGAAAACTAAATATTATATGTCAACTAATTTTTTTTACATGTATCTCTTACCTTATAGTTAAATAATGCAGATTCAGGTAATCGCCCATCATTACGTTAATAAAAACACAATTAAACATACATTCAAATACAAAAATACATATGACTCCATGCGGAGTTGGTAAATAATTCAAATATGAGCGGATCTAGGCACAAGACATGTACGTCTGACAGGCGAGTCGACACTAGGATAGGTTTTATTGTCCTGTTTCTTATCTCCAGTCTATGGAATCTCTGCTTCAATAAAGATGTTAAACATTATATTTAACTGGAAGGAGAATTGGTTATTAACAAATATACCCCTATAAATTTCATACTCTTCAATGGTATTCATATATAGCAACTCTATCTGCAGACGTGTATTAGTTCCAAATTGGTGTTAAATTAGAATACATGTGGCAATTGTTTAGTTGTTTTGCAAAGTTAAAACTTGTGGTGTTCATTTCTTTGTTGCTCCTTAAATCAAGGGGCGCCTTGTTTAGTCTATATAAAAACTAGGACAATCATGTGAATTTCAAATACACTTGATTTAATCATTATCTTGAACGTAATGTAGCATTTAAATCCAAAAAAAAGCACTTCCGCAATAACTTAACTCATTTCGTAAATATACATTCCACTTTCCGTCGCTTGACAGATGCTGGCATCTAGCGGCCCGCTCCTAAACCAAGCATCACCTGATACTTGAAACCAAAGTACATTTTCGCCGGTCAAGCTAGCTTCTCGATTACCGGTCCACAGTCTACATGCGATAACAACATGGTCTACACTCTTCATAACTCCGTTAGCTAAAAGTTTTTCTTTCTTCTCTCAAAATTACCGTCTTTCTAAAACATCAGGTTAAATTACTAATTGTGCGCCTTAGTCTAATAATCTGGTTCAAAAATGTTAAAATTAACCATCATTTTCTCGGTACTACCTCACGTGATCTGCGACAGGATTTACCAGGTACTTCAACCTTACAGATTTTGTCATATTATAAATTTTGTTAATTTTTAAAATAATTTGTTAATTATCATGTATTCTTTAAAATATGTATTTCATGTTTTATTCAATATTCTATTTCCTTTTGAAACTAAATGATTATAAAAATTTTCTTTTCTTAAAACATCATTTACAAAATCTTGCAAAGGCACATTTTACGTTTTGAACATTTTTGTGAAATAAGTGCAAACTAGTGTTGAACATTAAATGATCAGAATATGAACATGTCAAATATAAAACAATTGAGGAAATTTCTTCTAAATCAGAAAATTTCGTTTTACAAGCTTTTGCAAAATCTTACAAGTCTTATACAAGTTTTCTTTTAAACAAAATTAAAATATATATAAATAGATTTATAATAATCTAAGAAGCTTTTAAGTACCATCTTAACGAATTTCTGTTATACAATCAATTTTCTTTAATTTTGGCAAATAATCAGATATTTCTTTAATGATGAACATTAATGCTAAAACATGTCTGATTTTGTACAGACACTAAAAGAACATGTTTTTTGCTCACAGCTAATATGCTGGTAGGACAAATAGGAGAAATTGGAGAAATAAAGAAATTCTTGTCTCACATTGCGCAAACCAACGAAACATCCTAACAAGTTTCGTCCTGTTGGCAAAACACGTTTTTTTTGTATAACGTAACTTCACATTTTCAAGTGCATAAAAGTGATGTCTTTTTCTACAGCTGACTTTACAGAACTTTAACTAACTCATTTTGTATATGTGCCTAAATTTACTTTCGCAAATATGTGTTCCTTAAGACTATTTTCTAAATGTAGACCTGTGTAGTTAATTATAAAATATATATAAAAAACAATTATTGGGTGGAGCCTGCATGCAATTTTCGGTCCTAACAACCTCCAAGAGGTTAATTTCCAAATTAAAATAATTGACGTCAATTAACAAAATTTCAAAATTCTAAATTCCTTTTTTTGTTTGTTTAAAATATATAAATTTATTTGGCCAATATAGTTTTTAAGAAATTTTTCAAACCAGTTATATTATGTATCTTTAGTTTAGTGATAAACATGTTAACTATAGATATGATTTTTGAACTTAAAATATCAAACTCTTTTATATTTTGTTAAATTCTGTAATTGTTTAAAAAGAAACTATCATCTTATAAACTAAAAAGGGGGGGATAAGTTTTTTTCTTTTTTTTGAATCTTTTGATTAAATTTTTTTTTTATTATTATACTTTTACATTAAGGGCGTATAATCTTTTTTTTTTTTGATTAATTATAATTCTGTGAATTATTAAGCTGTGCTCATTGTTTTTTTTTGTTAAATTTTTGTAACTATAAATATACATATTAAAAGGGGGGATAAATTTTTAGAATCTGTTGATTAAATTTTTTTTTTCTAAATTATTATATGTTACAATTAAGGGCTTATAACTTTTACAATTTATGATATTGTTAATCATAAGTTTTTTTTATTGATGATTTGTGTCAGGATGTCTTTTGTTGTAAATGACAAAGTCTGAAGCGCCGAAATTTCCTTCTGCTTTCAATAAACTTGAGCCTTGTTAATTACTAAATTTGTCTTTGTCTTTTTTTTATTTTTCTTTTCAAACATTGTTACCATTTTGGTTCCGCCTTTATTAAATTTAAGTCCCCTGGTAACATGTTTTTGGTAGCAGAGCGTGGTTAATTTTAAATTCTGGAACCGTAGTTAATTTTCAAAATTTTGCATTGGAACTATCTAAATTTAAATTCAAAATTATCTTTGTAAACAAGGCTCTTTTTTATGTTTTGCAGCTTTTTCAAATACTGCACAACTGTTGCTGATGAAATTTTTTTTTATTTAGTTTAAATATTTAAATCTCTATAAATCTATAGTCTCTTTTTTTTATTATTTAGTTATTTTTATAAACACTTACACAAAAACTTTTAAACCAATTTCGATAAAATTTTTTTTTATTATTTTGTCTGCTTAAATATTTTTTTTATATATATATATTTACATACACTGCACCCTAGTCATTCACTGAATTTGATCCAGACAGCGGGGTCATTCGGGAATCCAAAAAAATTTTAAATAAATAATAAAATCCAAAAATAGTTAAAAACAAAAAAAAAAAAAACAAAAAAATTTCAAAAACTCCTTCAAAAATTTTCTCGAGTTTTCTTTCGCTTGTCTGTATCAATTCATACTTACACACACACATATATACACAACAACTACACTACATATAATTCTTGAGTCTTTCTCTGGCTCTTTCACCTTTTTTACATCATCTTAAAAGAAATTTTTTTTATTTAAAAACACTTGATTAAATTTTTTTTATTTATCAGCAACAGTTAAAATGGCAGTGGATTTGCTGCGATTAGTGGACCCGTTAAAGAACACGGAGCTTGCTTTTGAATTTTTTTTTGTTTTCGTCATCTTGAAGGAAAATTATTTTTATTTATTTTTTTTTTAATTTTATCATCATGGCGGTGGACTGGTTGATGCAGATGGTGGCACTTTCTTAACAGATAATTCATTGAAATGTTGAACACTGTTTAATAATATATCATTGTGTACAATTTTTTTTTTCTTTTCCAAATTATAGGGGCCCAGTTTTTGTATATAGGACGACATGGTTGGCCTGTTTGTTTTGATTAATTTGTTTGTTTGTTAGTTAGCAGGTCAACATGTTTGTTTCCTGATTTAGTTTTTTTTTGTTAGGGTTGAGAAAACCGGAGTTGGGTTTTCCTCACCATGGGTCACCTTTTATTTACATATTTACTTTGCTACACCTTTTCTTAATACATCTTTCTTTGTACATCTTTTTTTTTTGAACACTTATCTTATTTTGATGAAATTTTTTTTTTTTTTTACATAATTTTTTTTGATTAATTTAAATTCCTTTTTTTTGGGGCACATGATACACATACATAAGACCTTAAGTCAAACACCACATGCCCTGCCTTGGGCACTAAAACAATTTTGACTCCCCAACGTTTCATACTACTTTTTTGTTTATTTTTCAAATGGATTATTTGTTTAGACCCTTCAAAATTCTTTTTTCTCACGGAAATTGTTAAGAGCCGTGAATAGTTTAAATTTCTCTTCGTATGGGAGAAGAGGAGTTTAAAAATAACGACGCTGAGCATGATCTGACCTAAAAGGCTTCAGGAGTTTTTCTTTTATTTTTATTTATTTTTGTAATTAAATGTTAAGGTCGGCTCAGAGGATACTCCCCCCGTCTGAGTCCGACCTTTCCTGCAAGTCCTTAGTGCCATGCACTTTTCCCTCCCCTGGTCCCCGGAGTGGTCACCTCCACTTGGTTTCCCGAGGTGCCACTCCACCCCTTTCCCCACGTACCTTAGTGTACAAAGTCAGTTCATGCACAGCAATGTCGACCTTTGCGTCACCCTTCAGCTCTTTCTGTCGGGGGCTTGTCCTAATGATAGATGGGAAGAGCTGAGACGCTATAGAAATTTCAAAATTTAATAAGTAAGTGCCGAAGGAGGCTACACCCTAGAGTGGTGATTATTAAAGCATTATGAAGCGTTGTTTCTATCAGGTGCCCTGATTTCAAAATTTTGTAGGAGGCCCTTCTGGCCCCTTCCTTAGAATCCTTTTGGAGGCCCTTCTGGCCTTTGTCCCTTTTTTTTTTTTTTTTTTTTTCAAAATTTTGTGGGAGGCCCTTCTGGCCCCCTTTCTGACTCCACCCTAACTCCGTCTTTCGGGGGGGGAGAGCTGTAGCATTTAAATCCAAAAAAAAGCACTTCCGCAATAACTTAACTCATTTCGTAAATATACATTCCACTTTCATATACACAACTTCACAAACATATACACAACATCTACACTACATATCAAAAACATGTTACCAGGGGACTTAAATTTAATAAAGGCGGAACCAAAATGGTAACAATGTTTGAAAATAAAAATAAAAAAAAGACAAAGACAAATTTAGTAATTAACAAGGCTCAAGTTTATTGAAAGCAGAAGGAAATTTCGGCGCTTCAGACTTTGTCATTTACAACAAAAGACATCCTGACACAAATCATCAATAAAAAAAACTTATGATTAACAATATCATAAATTGTAAAAGTTATAAGCCCTTAATTGTAACATATAATAATTTAGAAAAAAAAAATTTAATCAACAGATTCTAAAAATTTATCCCCCCTTTTAATATGTATATTTATAGTTACAAAAATTTAACAAAAAAAAACAATGAGCACAGCTTAATAATTCACAGAATTATAATTAATCAAAAAAAAAAAAGATTATACGCCCTTAATGTAAAAGTATAATAATAAAAAAAAAATTTAATCAAAAGATTCAAAAAAAAGAAAAAAACTTATCCCCCCCTTTTTAGTTTATAAGATGATAGTTTCTTTTTAAACAATTACAGAATTTAACAAAATATAAAAGAGTTTGATATTTTAAGTTCAAAAATCATATCTATAGTTAACATGTTTATCACTAAACTAAAGATACATAATATAACTGGTTTGAAAAATTTCTTAAAAACTATATTGGCCAAATAAATTTATATATTTTAAACAAACAAAAAAAGGAATTTAGAATTTTGAAATTTTGTTAATTGACGTCAATTATTTTAATTTGGAAATTAACCTCTTGGAGGTTGTTAGGACCGAAAATTGCATGCAGGCTCCACCCAATAATTGTTTTTTATATATATTTTATAATTAACTACACAGGTCTACATTTAGAAAATAGTCTTAAGGAACACATATTTGCGAAAGTAAATTTAGGCACATATACAAAATGAGTTAGTTAAAGTTCTGTAAAGTCAGCTGTAGAAAAAGACATCACTTTTATGCACTTGAAAATGTGAAGTTACGTTATACAAAAAAAACGTGTTTTGCCAACAGGACGAAACTTGTTAGGATGTTTCGTTGGTTTGCGCAATGTGAGACAAGAATTTCTTTATTTCTCCAATTTCTCCTATTTGTCCTACCAGCATATTAGCTGTGAGCAAAAAACATGTTCTTTTAGTGTCTGTACAAAATCAGACATGTTTTAGCATTAATGTTCATCATTAAAGAAATATCTGATTATTTGCCAAAATTAAAGAAAATTGATTGTATAACAGAAATTCGTTAAGATGGTACTTAAAAGCTTCTTAGATTATTATAAATCTATTTATATATATTTTAATTTTGTTTAAAAGAAAACTTGTATAAGACTTGTAAGATTTTGCAAAAGCTTGTAAAACGAAATTTTCTGATTTAGAAGAAATTTCCTCAATTGTTTTATATTTGACATGTTCATATTCTGATCATTTAATGTTCAACACTAGTTTGCACTTATTTCACAAAAATGTTCAAAACGTAAAATGTGCCTTTGCAAGATTTTGTAAATGATGTTTTAAGAAAAGAAAATTTTTATAATCATTTAGTTTCAAAAGGAAATAGAATATTGAATAAAACATGAAATACATATTTTAAAGAATACATGATAATTAACAAATTATTTTAAAAATTAACAAAATTTATAATATGACAAAATCTGTAAGGTTGAAGTACCTGGTAAATCCTGTCGCAGATCACGTGAGGTAGTACCGAGAAAATGATGGTTAATTTTAACATTTTTGAACCAGATTATTAGACTAAGGCGCACAATTAGTAATTTAACCTGATGTTTTAGAAAGACGGTAATTTTGAGAGAAGAAAGAAAAACTTTTAGCTAACGGAGTTATGAAGAGTGTAGACCATGTTGTTATCGCATGTAGACTGTGGACCGGTAATCGAGAAGCTAGCTTGACCGGCGAAAATGTACTTTGGTTTCAAGTATCAGGTGATGCTTGGTTTAGGAGCGGGCCGCTAGATGCCAGCATCTGTCAAGCGACGGAAAGTGGAATGTATATTTACGAAATGAGTTAAGTTATTGCGGAAGTGCTTTTTTTTGGATTTAAATGCTACAGTAACAATCATTTGATTTTTTTTTTTCCATTACATTTCACAATGTAATTTCGAATGTATGTTTAATTGTGTTTTTATTACCTTGATAATGGGCGATCGTCAAACTGAATTAGGGTCAAGGTAAGGGATACCTGAAAAAAAGGATTAGTTGATGTATTCAATATTAAATACTTATCCGCAAGCTACCACGATGGAATTAGAACAGATATTTTTTGTTATGAACCTATTGAATTAAACATTATTTTTTTCACACTTTTTATATTTAATCCATGATTTTTTTTAAAGAAAATTACACATGCACCAGTTAATCTGATTTATTTTCTTTCAAAGATTGTATTTAATTAAAATAGCATAATATGAACTTGTAAAAGTAAGAAAGATATAAACTATATCACTAGAGAACTTTATTTAACATATATGACACCAATATAAATTTTTACCTTGTCTTCTTTCTTTTTATCCTCTTCACCAATCTTTTTACCGATAGCAGTTTCTTCATCTCCAACACCAAAAATATCAGTACGTCTCTCAGCAAGTTGTTTCAAACTAGCCTCGATTGCAGACCCTGAGATAATTAAAAAAAATTGTTAATTGCACAACAAGACCTTAAATAAAGATGAAATATTTAAGTAGTTAAATTGTACTTAAATTATTAATAATTAATACTTTAGTTTTTCCAACGGTTTAACTAGCACAGATGGAGACATTTTAAAACATCAGATGTAAAGTACAAACAATAACAATTAAAAGTTTAAACAAGTTATTGGAAACCATTACAGTACTTACCCAGCCCCATCATAATATAATGTAATACCAACAACTTCTATAAATTTAATCCCCAAAAGTTAACCTTGCAGGAAATGTTAAATTGTATTGGTAGATCAAGGGGTCTTACCTAATATTAGTAAAATTTAATAGAACACATAGCCTATTAGTTTAGATGTTGTATGGATAGAAGGTACAGGCTTACCTTGGAAAGGTGGTCCTTGGTATTACCTAGTAATACACAAATAGGAAAACACTTAAGTTCTGAAATATTTCTTAAACATTGTTTACGAAATATTTCAGAACGCTACTAGTGTTTTATTGTGTTTGATACCATAATTTATATTTTAGTAGTCAAATTGACAAGTAGAAAGAAACAAATGAAATATAAATTGAAATAATTATGTGCAATTTGAAGTTTGACAAAAAGTTTGTTGTTGTTTTTCTTCTTTTTTTGTAAGAAATTTTTGTGTGAAGTAGGGCCTAAATATATCATATCTCTGATTTATTTCATAACCTCTTTTTTACACTGTGTTTTAACTAATAATAAAGAAGGCTACAGTGACTCCACAAATTTTCAGTTTGTAGCACTATCTTGCTTCTATCCATATCTGAAATCTTTAAAGAACACAGATACAAAGATCACAGGTCTATATGTAAACATAAAAAAAAACGTTGGATATCTATAGTGAGATTAATTATTAAAATAAGATGTTACCTGGTGCATAGACCGTCTCCTGATTCAATTTATCCTGTATATGTTTGTCTCGTTGTTCGACCCACCGAGGATCAAGAAGTCCTATACGCATGTGTTCCTGTACTTTGCTAGCTGGAATCTTCTCTCCTGTAATTGGTGAGATCAAGAACTCGTCTGTTGCAACTGCTTTTACACTCTTCACAGCTGAAACAATTTAAATACACACATTTTAATATATTATTAACAAAGTAAAAGAAAATAATATAACAATAATAATTCATAAGTTATAAAAAAACAAGTTGACGAGCACCATCCTGGTACTTACCCAGCCCCATAATGCAATGTAAAGATGTAGGATTAATATTTTTAAAATCAATACGGGAAACGAGTTTGAGGAGTCAGTTAAGAATCAAAAACTGTGATTTTTCTTTTTGCCATTTTGTTTTTTAATGGAGAAGGATAATCCATTACAGCAAATCCGATAAGAATTCAATATCCTAAAATACATATGTGAATGGATTTGATCAAAATGGAAATTTGAAACTTACACGTGAACTACAAATTCGCAGTTGTGTATATCATTACTTTCTTTACAACGGATAAACCCTAACAAATATATATATAATAAATGGCGCAAAAACACTGCACAAACTTTCCTACTTAACCATCCCCAAAAGGGAATGAAAACCAACCAAAACTATTAATCATCAAAAATATCAGTTCGGTAGTTGTCAATCAAAATGAAAATGAACTATGGATGTCTTCTCTGAGCAAATATTTATATATTTAAATACGAACCTAAACTTGAGTAGTTTGTGGTATAAGCACGTGTTCAGCATTAATCATATTGATTAAAATGTAGCTTTTAATAATGGGGTTAATTTTAATTTTTTGTTAATTATTATTACTGAACATTGATATTTTTTTTTTTAGTTGGAATATTCCACATGAGTGTGGACCATTTAATCTTCACATTTCACTAAAATTTAAATGAAATTGGTGGAGTCGATTTTGAAAAATTACATATTTTAAAATATGCCTTAGGCACCTTTTTGAAAAAATAAACAAAGATTTGGTTGGATTCTTGGAGGCAATTGTAGAGCAAAATTTTACAAAAATCATTAAGAGCCAATTTATTATTTATTCTTATGGCAACTGTCCCCAAATTTTGAGTTATTAAAAAAATAATAATAATAATCCGTCCTGAGATATGATCAAACTTATACCCACATAACAAATTTGTTTAAAATTGTTCCACACATTTGGGCTATAGAGGGCTGAACATATGACAAACAGGGCTTATTCATTTTTTATGTTGGTGTAGAAAATTAAAGGGAAATTATATGACATGCTTATAGATGTTTTTTTTGTAATATAATTAGCCTCAACTTCCAAGCAGGAGAAGCCACAGACACAGCTCTAAATAACAGCTGTTTAATGCATCTACAATGTTTCCTAAGAGGGCCATAACAATATGAAACCATAACTATGACTTTAAAGACACAATGTAATTACCTTGTTTAGGATTGTATCCTTTCTTTACTATAACCTTATCTGGTGAAGGAGGAAGTGGAGGTGCTGAAGTTGTGACTGGAGCACCAACTGTTGTTGATTTCCTAATATCCGGAGGCGGAGGCGGTAACAATGGTCTTGATGGCCCATCTTCATCATCTGAACTTGAAGAATCTTCTTCCATATCTTGAACCTAAAATATAAAAAAGAAACTTTATCACATGTATCTACTGTAATAAAACTTGTGTTACCGTTGCCAATTACTAACTCAATAAAATTATTAGGTACTTTTAGACATGACAGATACTTCTAGCTTTTATAAATATACGAGATGTGATCAACAAGTTTCGAGAATGATTTAATTTAAATAAATGGTGTCAAAAACATTGCACAAACATTCTCACTTACCAATCTCAAACCAAAACTAATCATCACTAAAATTATCATTTTATTAGTTGGCTATCAAAAAGTAAAAATGAACCAAAACCATATTAAAAAAAAAAACCTAAATTAGCTTCGCTTGTGATATAAACATGACCTTGGGTTAAATTGTATTTGAATAAAATCAAGCTTTTAATAATGGAGACAAGAGTTCATTTTTTGGCCAATTATTTCTTGTAACAAGTGTTTTTTTGGCCAATTATTTCTTGTAACAAGTGTGTTTTTTTGCAACATGGTCACCCCAATTTTATAAATGTGGACACATACAGATCTCCGAACAGGTCATAAAGGTAATAGTTAGTTCGCATTCTCTAAATCTCTCTTCCTAACCGGCTCAAAGGTTTTCCTCAAAACAGTTCTTTCGAATATCCGGAAGTTGCCATCATCAGCCTTTTAAAGGTAGCTCAAGTCTTGGCTCTATATGTTAATACAGGATTATAATTCGTCACCCTATTTCTTTTAAAACATTATTCTTGGTGTTCAATTCGGATTCCAGATAATTAAATTGCTCCACTCGCTCAAATTTGTGTGATAAAATGTCTAGACATGCTTCCTGGTCGCCTACTCCTCTAACCTGCATATATTTTGTTTTATTTTAATTTATTTGAAGCCCAAGTTTCCTTCCAGCTCCCTCTAGAGCCAGAACTAGGCAATATTGATTCAGATCTAGCAACAATGTTAACATCATAAACATATCCGAACAGTTTGACAAGCCTATAAATATTGTCCTATTCTCGAGCTTTCCTCTCACTGTAATATCAATAAGGAGACTTGCTAGGGCATCTTCACCAGTGAAACTTAACTCTTCAACATGTATGGCACTTTTTGTCATCTTTACAAAATGTATTAATTTCTTTGAAATATCGATTCATCCTCCTATATAAATCTCCTTAACATTAACATCTAAACTCTTTTTCAGCTATCTAACAAAAAAATATGTTGAAATAAAAAAAGCTTACTATATACTAAACATACCTGAGTGTCATCTTTGGCTTCTTTATCTTTCTCTTCTTCCTTCTTGACATTCTCCTCTTCTTCCTCTTCGGAGCTTTCTTCTTCCTCATCATCTTCTACTTGTTCCTCGGCTTCTCCTTCACTTCCTATTTGCATTTCATTTTCTTCCTCTCCTCCATCTTCAAGACGTTCCTAAAATACAGATTGTATTACCAAATTTTTTCTTTGAAACAATCAAGATATGTTTTTAATGTACAAGATCTAAAATTCAAAACATGTTAATGAACTAAAGAAACAATTAAAATCAAAATGAAGTATAGCAGAATACTACGAATAGTCTAACGCACAATATTCTCACAATAATATGAGGCAATAAACATGAAAGAATAATATAAATTGTTTATATTACCAACATTATCATTTTTAAACTAGAAAAAAAAAAAACAGAATAATCAAAACTAACACAAAGCTTTAATAATCCGTTTTCCATAGACCTTTACTCAATGAAGACTGGAAAGGGGGATGTACAGGTGACTGATGCCAGACAACTGGCGTGGTACACGGATGGTTCATTGATAGAACAGAAATCTACTTTTGGAGAGACTGGTAAGATTGTTGTACATAAGATAACTACTCTAAAGTAAATACCTGCTTCTATTTAATAAATCTACATTGTAACAAATGTGTATCATTTTATTTAATAAACCAAACATCAAATGTTACATAATCATAAAAATAATAAGTGTAGTTTAAATATGGATACAGGTGACAAAGTGACTATTTTTCCTTTTAACTTTAAAAGTAAATAACAACAATAAAATATATCAAACTAGTATAACATTGGAGGCCTATGGAGGTTCTAAAATTAAACCTATAAGTATGGAAACATTGATTTGAAAACTATAAAATAATAGAAGATAACATTATTTTTGTAATTGTTGAAGTAATATTAATGACAGAATGAAACCAAAACTAGGCGTAAATGTCATACATAAATTTTGATAAACTTAATTAATGAGACTAAGTTGGATGACATTACTAATATAAAATAACTTTCATTAAAAGGAAATTGTCATTTGTTCACAGGAACAGGAAAATTCCATGGCTTATGTAAAATAGAATTAAAAGACAATATAGTTAACCCCCTCATAGAGTGTCTATTTCAATTAGAAATAAACTCAAAGAAAAGTAAAAATTATTTCTAAACTTTTGCACTCTGTTGGAAAATTTATAATATGTCTAATAGCTCGGATGGCCACTTGCGGTGGCCGCCATCAATTGAGCTATACACTCAGAGCATTTTTGTTTTTGCATTTGTTCTGCCAGATGGGATGGCCACCCCTGGTGGATGCCCAAGTTTGGCGTGAAAGCTCGGATGTCGATCATAGGTGATAGTTATTTAATTATATTTTAAATTAATTGTTGAGTTTTAATCTGTTAACCACCTGTTACCTCGACTCTATGCATAGAACTATTTAAAGAACTTACAGTAGTTCTCTAGTTTCTACTAGAATAAAGCAGATAAACCTAGTTGTAAAAATACCCTGTCTAAACATCTGTCACATTAGACAATAAATCATTACATACCACACATGGGAGTCGTTCTTAAAATTTTAAAAACTGATTACTTTTAATTTTTATTATTAGTATTTATAAAATAAAATAATTTATTTATTTTTATTTTTTTTTTTACTTATAAATTAACTTTTTATTCTTTTATAACGCAGCAAGTAATATTATGAGGTTTCCATTAATTAAATGTTAAGAATATTTTTTCAATATAACTAAAACAACATGAACTGGTAAGTTATAAAGAATAATCTATAAAAATTAAAATTATTATATTGTGACATTACTTGGGTATATGGCTGCCAAGCTCATCGCTAAAAACAGCGCGGCTACCAGGAGTGAGCTACTGATCTGAACAGACAAAAGATGAAAGGAAAGTATACCGGCCACAAGAAGTGGCTATCTGAGTGCAAAAGGCTAAAGTTGATCAACCAAAAAACTGGGTTAATAATTTAGTAACTATTGAAAAGTGATCGACTATGAGACTTTGGCAGTAGATTTATTTTAGATGGCGACAGTTATCTAGTGTTACTAATCCTATCAGATAGCCAGGTCAACCTCAAGTGCCTCGATTCAATATAAATTACCTTACAGCTTGTATGTGAATGATTTTGAAAAATTGTCTGAACAATGTGCACCTTGGCTAAGTGCCAGGACAAAGAGGAGTCGAGGGCAACAAGCGTGAGACAAACTGGCCAGAAAGGATGGATTGCTATATTTCATGAAATCAGAAGCGACCTTCAGTATTAGAAAATCAACTGCTTATAGTGCAATATAAAATTACCCAGAGAGGAACACTGTCGTCGGTGGCAAAACTACTCTGTACAAACATTAACCAAAATACTTGTAAGAGCCCCATGTGCTCGAATCACCGGTTATCTAGTGGGTTTGAATCAAGAAGGTCTTAAACAAGTGACTATGCTTAGACATGACAAATTAAAAAAAAAAACACCTGCTTAAATTGAGCATAATAAGAGGAATCCTTCTTATAAAGGCTATGAAAACAGTCCGATGAGAGTGCTAATCAGATTGTTCTGGATTGTGAGAGATTGAAAAAAGAGGTCTCTTTGAAGCATTTCAACTATTGGAGGATGCTGATTCTAGTATTGGACAAAAGTTGTTGAGTCTTATTGAAGGCGCAAAGACTGGTCTGATCTGCTATGTCCACTGAGGAGCACTATAAGCCTCGGTTGTTGTGCAGAGGCCTCAAATCCAAAACCTCTAATTATTTTATTATTTTATTTTTTTAACACAAACCTGCATTAAAACTCTTGCTCCAACTTCATCAGGCGTTGTAGGAGCAGGAAAGTTACCGACTTCTCCTGGCAAATAGTCAACAGTTTCAACCACCACAAAATCATGCCAATCAATCTGTGCATACGCAACTGTAAACACAAAGCAAAATTGAAATATATCTCGTGTAGTGCAAATCAGTTGATCATGGAATATGATTTAGATAAGACTAGAATCATAATTTTTAAAATCACTATTATTTGAAAAAATAATTTTAAACTTGATTGTTTACATAAGGTTTTCATATTTTACAATCTTTTAGACATACCCAATTGTATCAGTAAATTTTAAAAGTAGACATTTTTTTTTTTAAATCCATAAAAAGAAAGTTGTTATAGCGACGCAGCTGAAACTCTGGTTTATAAAGATTTAAGGATTACTCAAGGTGAAAAGGAAAAGTGGGTTGTAAATTTAAGCACAAAATATGCATTGTATAATATTTTGAGACCATTTGTGGTCTATAAGCCTTAAAAGTTATAAACACATATAAATTATATATTTATTTATGGATAGGAGATGCAGGCTTACCTTGGAAGTGGTCCTTGGTATTACTTAGTAGTACACAATTAGAAAAACATGATAAAATACTAAAATTTGAAATATTTTGTAAACACTTCACTTTCTCAATCAGTAGAGAGTATAAAAAGAAGACTATTTTTAACAATAATAACAAAACATTACTCTGAGGTTCAACAATCAACACAGATCGATCCTCTGCAACCAGACTACAACAATTTAGTCTTCTTTTTATACTCTCTACCTACCAAAGGAAAACTTTAGTGTTTTATTGTGTGTTTCTAACTGTGTACTACCAAGGACCATTTTCCAAGGTAAGCCTGTGTCTTGGATTGATAGAATATTTTAGTCTTGACACAAATATTGTCTGTTTCTTTTTATTTTGACAGCTGAAAACTAACTGTATGTAGAAACTAAGACATCTGTAATTTTCACTAAATAATATTCATATATTTATAGCATTTTTTTAACTGTGTTTTACAGATATTCTCCCTGTATTGTTGTTTCATTCTTTTCACCGTTTCTTCTACCATTCTCAAGTAAGTAACTCAAATTAAATTCACTTATATATTAATATTTCTGATATACTAGTAGATTGTAATTAATTTTATGGTATGTTTAATTATAGGAGAAACTTCATTTAGAACTGTATGAATTTAATTCTATAAACTAAAACATTTTAACCTGGAGATAAAAGAGTTATATTTATATCATTGTCAAAAATAAAATAGTTTTTGTTTGGCAGCTACCACCAAATTTTGAGTTTATGAACAATTTTTTTTTTTAAATGCCCCGAGATATTGTTAAAATATACCCACATACCAAATTTGATTAAAATCAGTCCATACGTTTGGGCTGTAGAGCACTGCACATACGACACATTCTAAAAATCACTTTTTAACTCGAGAGACCTTAAATTGAATAGATTAAAAAGAAACTAGACATAAATGCTTTTACTCTAACATTTCATTCTCTATAGTATGTATATCTGAGAAAGTAAAAGTATAATAAAAAAAAAATCACTTAATTTTGAATAAGAGTTTTATTTGCAAAACAAGACTATCAGATCACTTATAAACTTATCAATGTTACGATAAAGTATTTCTGATCCCTTACCTCTTTCTTTCTCCAGCTGTTGCTCTTCCCTCCTTCTCTGAGCCTCCTGATACCGAAGCCATTCTGCCCGATACTTCACTTGCTCTAAAATAGCACCCATACTGGAGCACTCGTCTTTTAGTTTCCACATCATATCCTTGGGAGGGATCAAAACCTAAAACATAACAGTATTTTACTGTATATTGATCAGTCATTATCTATTATGTATTGTTATTTTCTCTGAGACTATGTACTCTACATCTTTTGCTAGGCTCTTAATAAATGTAATAACATGAATCCTATATGATACATTCTTTTATAAAAGAAGATAAGTTGTAAATGAAACATCAAATAATGAGTTCAATTTTATAAACTGAGTTTTAAACAGTAAAATCAAATTGGAATAGTCTAACAACTTATTACCTTAGAAAACACCAAACAAACTCCTTATGAAAAACTGTACTTTAATTATATAAAATGTTATAATATAGAATACGATTATCTTAAATCCAAAGCACCATTTAACCTCTTACATGATCTTATATCATCACACAAATACAATTTTTAATCAAAAGTTGCTAAAACATCCATTCAATGATAAAAAACAATTGTATTGGTCATCAATCCTCAAAAATATTAGTTTAGAAGTTATTGCTTAGGTTAGGTTATAAACGTATTGATCATCATATTTCCAAAAATATTAGCTCAGGAATTATTAATTTGAAGGGAGTAAGGAAACATAAGCACCGTTTTAAAAGTTGAACATCTCAAAAATCTGTTCAAGAATATTCATTCCATTAAATTTGGAGAATAGGGAAGTTTTATAACACAAACCAATATGCACAAACTTAAGTAAACGAAACACACTTCCTTACATTAACTACACACTCTTTATAAATATAATATCCTAATCTAAAAAATTACAAACCATCTACAACATAAAAAATCATCCTTAAATATTTTCATAACCAAAGCTTACCTTTGTGTACTGTTCCAAAAGTTTAGTGAAATATTGAAACAACGAATGCTGAGGTCGAAGAAAATCAAACTGATAGTTCCTTTGTTCACGATTCATCAAGTTGGTAAGAAACTGACGGCCATTACGTGCTACAAATTGTGCTGTTAGCTTAACAATGTCCCTAAAAAAATCATAGTGAAATGAGTTGCTAATTAAAAATATACATATAAAAAAAAAAATGTTTTAACTTAGAAAAGTACAAAATACAAAGCAAGATAAATAAAAAGAAGTTGGTATGCACCATCATTATACATAATATCTAGTCCCACCATACAATATAAAATAAACACATCAACCAGGTCCTCTAAATATAAAAGTTGATCTCTTGGGCTCTGAAGGAAATTTAAATTGTATTACCCAGTATATAGTATAAATTAGGATGTAAAGGAATTCTAAATAATAAAATATGAATTGGCACTTGCGATTTTGTTGAGCAGTGCAATATCACGTAGAAGGGGTGGGAGAGACGAGGAGTGGAGGGCTTGAACCAGCGAGCCGAGCGAGAGTCTGTTCCGAGAGCCGCGAGAAGGAAGACCGCTACGGGACGAGGTCAATCCATTTTTCGGCCACATGCTAGCTAAATTATAAACGGTATGTTTTTCGGCCACTATTAAGGCTTTATCTAGCCGTTGTCTTTTTTATAAATTATAATATTTCTGTAATCTTCTAATTCGGCGCTAAAATAAAAGAGAACATTTAATTTAACTTGCATTGCGTGCGTTCATTAGCGTCCTAACCCGACTCCTTGGCACATACTGACAAGATTCGGCTAAAGTGTACGCGGTCTCCAGCCAGCCGGAGCTTCCAGCTGGTCAAAAGAAGTGGAGACGGTCACAGGATAAGCTTGTTTTGAAGCAGTTGTTACACAGATTTTCTGAATCTTGTAATTGTACTTTCTTGACATGGTATTATTAAAATTCCCCCACCCGCTTCACTCGTATCAGTGTCTTGGCCATGTCTGGATGCGAAGATGTACAACTCCACTTAGTATGCTCGTATTGGTGACCAGATCTCGTAACTATACATCACATTTTCTTTGGAGATCAGAGTTTGAAATTACATTTTTGACAATAAATTCAGTATTTGTCATCATAGAGAGATGGAGTAGATAGATACCAATACATGCAAATTTCTATCTAATTAAATTTGTTATAAATTGAATAATACCCTATTTAGGGGAAAAAACTCTTCAAAATATCTGTAATTGTTAAATTTTTAATTGATTTCTATGAGTTTCAATAGGTTTCTATATTATATGAGCACACTATATCAAATTCATACTAGATAGAACTCCTAGATCTATCAATAGGCCTACAATTTAACATTTTCTAAAAGATCCAAGAGATCAACTCAACTTTTAGACTTATATTTCAAGCATCTGCTTGTATTACATTGTATGATGGAGCTGGATAAATAACCCCTGAACTTATTTTAAAATGAGTTCCTAAGGGTTCAAGAATTTTAAAATCATGTTAAAAATATCTTCACTTTAAACTAAATAATTTCCCTATACGTACATTTTATTGAATTTTAAATTAAAACTATTAAATAAAATTATTTGTTTAATTAAACTTACAAGTCAAGCGCTGAAATAGATGGTGGATCCGCGATAAATTCAAACTCAACTGGAGGATCTTTTGGTATAAAAGGCTGTTCAGAAACCTGTTTGAGAAGTTCTTGCTGCTTAAGTTGAGTGGCTGATGTAACAGTCTTCTGCTGAAATCCCGGCAAAGTAGCCACCGGTTCTTGACCTGTATTAAAATATATAGAGATTTAAATTGAAAGGTAGTGACCATTATATAATATATCAGACGATTATGGTATGATTATTATATTTGTATCCGCCTCACTCCAACAGTCAGATTTTAAGACTACTGAAAGAAGAAAACACGAATACAAATTAAAACTAAATTAAAGGTGCAAAAAGATTGCACAAACTTTCATACTCTCATATAAACTTTCTAAAACCATAAAATTTCAAACATACCTATTCGTCTTCAAAAACCTAAGTTCAGTATTTATCTGTTAATAAAATGAAAATAAACTATAGATGTTATTGTTCCAAAAATAGTTATATTATTTATATAGGCTATATATTAAAAAAATTGTGCCATAAGCATGCTCTCAGCTTAAATTGTATTTGATTAAGAACAATATTTGAATAACGACAGGCAAGATTAATTTTTGTTTTTTTGCCAAATATTCCTGAAGAGTAATATTTTTACATTATATAAACTCACTTGCTAAAAATATTTTTGAATTTGCGCAAAAATAAAAACACGTTATAAAGTAAAATTATTTATCAGTTAACAGTAAATCAAATATCATACTACTGGGCTACAACAGTTCAAAATTTAATTTTTAAGAAGCTGTCTCCAATAATCTGAACATAAAAAAAAAAAAATCAAAATAGTCCCTCTTGATTATGATAAAAAGTTGTCAAATTAACATTAATTGTTGACAACGGTACCAATTTCTTTAACAGCATTATTATTTACTGAAATTAAATAAGAAAGCTTACCTCGCCCCTCTCGAAACTCTTTAACCTTGTGCTGGTAGTAAGCATGATATGGATCACCAAAACTCAAAAAGTTAAATTTTGGATTACCAAGTTCATTTTGTCTGATTCTAGACTCAAATTCTGGTCCATTACGAGCAACAAAACTTGCAGTCTTGTCGACGATATCTATAACAAAAAGCTAAGGAAGATAAATAATAAATGTTTCGTTGAAATTAGCTACATTCTAGTTTTAAAATTCAACATAAGTTAAGCCTACATGAAAATCATATTACTTATTAAAATAGTCTTTTATAAATTTATATGAAAGCAACACACTAGGCCTATTAGGTGGCAATCGATGTACTACTTTATTGTTGATCGTCTAGGTCATCAGCCATTCTAACTAGCTGTAATCTCCTATAAGAGAGAAACAGGAGTTTTTTTCCTTGTTACTTCATTCAGAAGAGGTCTGTTACGAATTCCTTTACTAGGTCTGGCTAGGTCAATACAATATAGGCTATACATAGTAACCTGCCGAGACCTAGTTGACAAGATTCTGAATCATACAGCATAGTAATATTAACTTGTAAGAAGACAGTTAATGTGCATTCGTCCAATGACACACTATTCTATTACCGGAACCTTTGCCTAACCTATGAAACCTACATACGTAGGCTTATTGTGTACTCTGAAAATTGAATGCAAACTTGCATTTTGCTTATTTTAGACAGAAATAATAGATTTTATGATTTCATAAGTGTCTTCCAAGGTAAATGGATGATCTAATTGTTTCCAGTGGAAGTATGTAGAACACACATACTTCCATTTAAAAAAATTTCACTACTGAATCGTTTCTACAAGTACACTATATACCAAATTTTGGTAAATGTCCAGTAATTGATTACAATTACTTTGTCACCTCTAACTTTTTTAGTATGAAGGCATTTGACATATTTATTGAGAAACAGTTTTGTTGCATTGTTTAGACACTTTCTTGCGGCTACTGTTCATTACAATGACACGTTTGTTACAGCGAAACTGACCTATTTCCTCATTTAGAGTCATGTCATTACCGCACTCCGGACATTTTTTTGATTTCGGCAAAACACCGTTTGTATAAGACATTGTACAAAGTGTCTTTATTTTCGGTAATCACTATAAACTTACTTAAAGTTAGCTCGCAATTGTCGCACAGAAACGGATTGAAACCGAAACATCCCGCCATTAGAACTGACCCATCCACCAGCCCAAACCTTTCGTATGTTTATTTAAGTTAATAATGCTTACTTTGCGAGATAATTATATAGGCTATCATGACAGGTTTGGCCAGGTAGCTATATATATATATATATATATATATATATATCCACCTGGCCAAACCTTTCATAGGTTAACGGATTGAAACCAGAACACGACGCCATTAGAACTGACTGCAAAGGACCGCTTCATATCGCAGCATTGATAAAACTTTGACCCTGTGTAACTGGTATTTTCTAGTTGTTTGAGCTTCAAACATGTTTATCTGTCGTTTGTAGTCCATTGTTGATAACATATCTAAAATACTAAAGAAGTTAGAGGTGACAAAGTAATTGTAAACAATTACCAAATATCCAGTTGATACCGAGTTGCGATTTAATATAGAAATTTTATGAAACTGTATTTTACATACCTCATTATGACACAATTGGATCATCCTTAAGCTGGAAAGACCATTTTCAAGTATGAAAATCTATTATTTCTGTCTACAATAAGCAATTTAAAAGCGTGCATTCAATCAGGGCCGGATTTCCCAATAGCCTATGGGCGCAAGCTCCCTGGGGGCGCACGACCGAGAAAAAAAATATTAAAAAAATATCTAGAAATAAAAATAAATAGCTATAACTTAACATATTTTTTGAATTGATTACCAAAAATCATTCTTATTTTGAAGTTCATTGGAACAAATTTAATAATTGTTGGTAAAGTTAAACTATTTTTCAACATTACGCATCAACTTCGTTACAACATTGATCTCAAACACGGGAGAACTGGCTGTAGGGAATGCTTTGTTGCGGGAATGTTCTGCGGGTTGGATCGTTTGGTTTCAGTCCCACAAACATGAGCTCACTATTTAATACATAAAATTACTAAAAGTGTTTTAAGACGGCATTTTGTTAAGTCTAGAACTGCAAGTAAATTACTCAAAAAACTTACAATGGTAAAATTGCATCGTGGAGTGGTGTTTAAGCAATTAACATATAGGCCTGATATAATTTTTTAATAAAGGTTTTTGGGGAAGTAACTTTAACCAGACTAGGGGGCGGAAAAAATTATTGGGCCTAGGGGCGCCAAAATGCTAACTCCGGCCCTGCATTTTCAATGATCAGAATACATGATGAGGATGAGCCTATGCGTCTAGGTTCATAAGTCAAGAATAGTGTGCCATTAAAAGTGTCATAACATATATGTATTATTACTCTATATAATTTCAGAATTATGTGAACTAGATCTCGGGAAGTAAATGTATAAATGTAGTTTCTTTACCAGGTCTGGTTAGGTCTTTACTAAATATACATTAATACATATAATTACCTATCTGGACTTATTTACTTTGCGCGGATGAACATAAATATCAAGTGATGAGACTCAATATATTCACAATCATTGCCATATGAGTTACCGTAAACAGATACCTTAACCTAATAAGGCTAGGGTTTTGTACTTTCAAATTACTCATTTTAGACAGAAATAATGGATTTTCATACTTGAAAAGGGTCTTCCCAGCTTGAGGATGATCCAATTGTTTAATAATGAGGTATATAAAACATGATTACATGATATTTCTATATTAAATCTCAACGCAGTATCAACTGGACATTTACCCAAATTTTTAATGAATAATTAACGACGAAAAATTTACATACCACAGCAGCATCATATTAGTTTTTTAAAGGATACTTCTAACTTCAGGAGGAGGATAAATAATCCCAACAATAGGTTGAGTTGTTGGAGTAGTATTCTCTAGAACTACTTCTTTTTCTACAGGTATAGGTGTTATTTCTAGAGCAGGCATTTTTAATTGTGATGAAGTAGTTACTGCTATATTATTAATGATTTTGAAAAAAAAAAACGCTACACTGAAAAACACATTTCTTTAATACATTACACTTTCAAAATAAACAAAAAATACTATCAAAATACACACACAAGCTAACAGGGTTACTCCTTTGCTGCTTATGCCTTGTGCATAGATAAGACCAAGTATCTCTGATAGAATGGGACTGGGGGATCACGATCACGATTTCAGGTTGATTGTCAGTGGTTGTATTTTATTCCATAAACATTTGGAAATAACTAAGAAAAAAGGGCGACAAACTTTGAAGGTGATACTTTCATTTTGTAATTCAACAAAAAGTAAAAATATTTCGATAATATGGTGATAAATCAAAAAAAGGTTTGAGTAACTAAATCATATAATTAGTCGTGGCAACAGAGACACGAATAACTTGAGTCATATCTCCTAATCTATGAAATTATTATGTATAATTCTAAAATCAGCTGATTGCAGATGAGCAGATGCTCGTTCATTGTTCAGTGAAAGGTTAGAGTTTTAATTCAAAATTCAAGGTTATTCTTATTAAAAGCAGCACATGCTCATATCACGACCTCATGTTTTAGAGCAGGCTACATTCACGTGAATACTATGATCAGTTTTTATTCATAAGCTCTCTTGTTTTATTTCGAACTTATAGCATTTTATCTGTACTATGTGTTTGTTAATCAATTATGGCTAAAAACATATAGGCTAATAATAGTTATGAAATTCAGAAATAGGTCTAATGTTCTTTACCCCTAGGTCAATGAAGTAGTACAAGAATATTTATATTTTATTTTCCGTTTTAAAATGACGGTTACTCAAAAGAGTTAAAAATCGTTCCAAAACTCCTTATTGAAAACTCCAAACCATTGAACATTTTTTATAAACATATTTCCTAAATTGCTTAGTTTTATATCTAGCCGCCATTTTGTGTTTTTTAACAAAAACATTCATATCTTTTTAACAGTAAATGATATGGAGTTTAAATTTTGCATAATACTTTGTGTTATAAAACCCCAATATGATGAAAAAAATATTTTCCTTTATTTATTTCAAAATAGCGGCTATTTAAACTATTTAACGTTGAATACTTCAAAACTTTAAATTTTACAAAATGTTTTCAAGAGAAAAATTAACTTTGGAACGACAAATAAAGGATTATTTTTATTTTCTTGTAACTAAAAGGATAACTGAGTTATCGACAAAAACTGAAAACAATAAATAATTGTCTCCAATACTCTCGGTTCCACGCTCAATTGACATGCGGGAGATAGCCAAACTACAACCTAAACCTGTAAAGGGTGTTGCACCGATACATTTGCAGGCGCCAGCCTACTTGGATCTTTCTGCACCCAGTAAGACGGACAAGAGAGGTGTAAAGAATATATTTGTGTCATTATAACACTATTAAGTAGTTTATATGATTTGCCTAAAAACACAGACAACTAATTTTTTTTTAAAATCTTTTCCAAAACACGGTACAAGTAAATCCCTCAAATCCAATAATACAATTACTAATCAGTAACTACTTCTTACTTTGTAGTGATTAAAATAAATAACCTTTTAAAAGTTTGCAAAAATTTTACTCTCTTCGGTTATGTACACTGATAATAATACATAAACATTATTTGTAATAATATACTAGAATTTTTGATTATTTTACTTTGAACTTAATAAAAAGGTAATCAATTTAAATTTATTAAATGTATTTGGAAGGTATAAACACTAGTAAAATTTAACTAGTATAAAAAATCATATTTTCGAATTAATTTCGGCTTTTATTTTAACTAATAATATTTACAGAACTACAAAGCCAATCTGAAAAATAATAGTTACATTAAATATACAAAATGGAAAGAAAGAGATAAAAACAGTCGGGGATAAGGACATCCGTCGCATGGAAAAACAGTTCTATTGTAATCAGAGAGAGAGAGAGAGAGAGAGAGAGAGAGAGAGGGAGAGAGAGAGAGAGAGAGAGAGAGAGAGAGAGAGAGAGAGAGAGAGAGAGAGAGAGAGAGAGAGAGAGAGAGAGAGAGAGAGAGAGAGAGAGAGAGAGAGAGAGAGAGAGAGAGAGAGAGAGAGAGAGAGGGAGAGAGAGAGAGAAGGAGAGAGGGAGAGAGGGAGAGAGGGAGAGAGGGAGAGAGAGAGAGAGAGAGAGAGAGAGAGAGAGAGAGAGAGAGAGAGAGAGAGGGAGGGAGGGAGAAAGAGAGAGAGAGAGAGAGAGAGAGAGAGAGAGACTATCTTTTGCAATAGTCTACACATGTTTTATCTTTTGCAATTAATTTCAATTAGTATGAATTAAATATTTAAATATTATATTTGTTTGTTTTCTTTCTTTAAATACCTATAAAAGTATCGATATTCTTGCTAAGCCTTTAGTTGAAATATTTGCCCTTTAACTAATATCAAGTGATTACAAAAAAGCTGTGACACTGCTTGCTCGATATGATGAAAAAGTCAATTCCCACGTCCTTCTATATTTTGTATTTAAATTACAGTTGGCCTTTACATTTTAAAAGGCTGAAGACTAAAATAATCCTATTAGTGTAGGTTAAATATTTTCTTAGACAGAGTTGTTTTCTGGAAGGGTCATATATGTACGTACAAATTCCATCTCTAAAAAAACGTCACAACTTCGTTCAAAGTTTTTTTTTTTTCACTTTTGATCGATGACAATAAATTAGGCAAAATTTGAATAGATGTCAAAATTAAGTTTTATTTGTTTAGGTTTTTCTTTAAATATATTTGTGGTGGGACATGTTGTGCTCTATTAATTTATTTGAGCACTGTCAATATATCACGGTCAACGATATCATCTGGAGAATACTTACCAAAATTTAGAGGTTAGGTCTGAGTTCAAGGTTAGGCCTATTAATTATTCCCAAATTTTCATTGTTGTACATTCAACTAGTCATGATCATTAATGTATACAATCACCGGATGCAGTGTCTTAGAGCGGTTTCTTGTGTTCAAACCCAGAATCACAGCATTTATGTTTCATTTGTACAACTGAAACTATCCGGCGATTTTACTCAGAAAACTTGTAAGAAATGTAACATCCTAGCATATTGATGCGTGCATTTATACAGCATGCGAAATTCCTAATAGGCCTACATTGAAAGCTTCAAATTTTTGAGTGCAATCATTTTATTTCTGTATTGGATAAGTTTATCGTATACCTACAGTAGAATAGCCTAGGTTTAATTTCTCTCAAAAAATAAAATAATAAAGTTTAAACAAATAATAACACATTTTTTTAACTAAGGGAAATTACTTTTAAGTTAAATACTTCCTTTTTATGGGAGGGAGTGAAAGGGTTGTAAAATCCGATTTTTACTATTATCCCTTAAAATATGAATTTACGAAGAAAAAAAAAACAAAGTTTGAAAGATCATAAACATTTTTATTCGTTTTGATGTGATTAATATTGACTGAGTTACGGTCTTTTATATGGGGGGGGGGTGAAACTAACCCCCCACTCGCAAATGCAGGTGTTTTTAACCAAGTTATATTTACTGTGAATTTATCAAATTCGAAATAATAAAAAATAAGTTTTTATTGCAATAATAATGTCAAATTAAAGTCCACTGCAAATTGAATGGAATAATATTTTATTAATAGAAATAATGAAACAATTCTTTAATTCTACAAATAGCATTACTGAGCGACATTGTTTAGCCGTTAGGTAACTTCTAGTTACCATAAAGCACCGAGTGTTGTTACGTTAAAATAATATTTTTATTTATGATTGTACGAGTTTTTTTTTTTTTTTTTTTTTTTTATGCACGTGTATTTACATTGCACTAATTTTATTACTCACCCATTACCAAAACCAAACCAAAATTAATAGTCACCTAACAAGTCAATCAGGACTCCATTTTACGGAAAAAAACATTAATGAGGGCCTAACCTTGTTTCTCTTATTGTAACATAAACACATCAGTGCAAATAGTATTTGATTAAAATCATCCATTTGATAGCTGTGGTCAAGATTCATTTGTTTTGTTTTTTAGTCGCTATTAAAAACCTGTGCCGCCATACCTGCATGCAAATACAACAATAAATAACAAATACAATTATTCGGTTTTTAAATTATAACTTTTTAATACTTGCGATAAATGATTTTGAAATGAAATTACAAGATTATTGTCCCGTCTTTATGTATTTGTTGATGATTTTCGGTGCCAATAAATTAATATGTTACGACCATCAAATAACTTGAGAGGTACATACAGCTGACCACAGCTGAAGACTGAAGATATGTTATCAACTCTTCCAAAGAATTTTCAAGTTAATCATATTTTAGCCCAAACCTTTGTTTCAAATACTACCAAATTATTGATATTAAATCCAGGTTAGGTCTAACGTAAAATTGTCTTTAATTGTTGAATCTGATGAACCAAATAATCTGTTACATTTTATTTTAGGTTAAAACTTTTTTCGGTACTTACGTATTAACGCCACCGCAGCAGAAGTTGCTAATGCGCATGCGCCAATATTTGCTTACTTTGCGATATAATTATATATCACGACAGGTTTGGCCAGGTAGCTATATATAATATATATATATATATATATATATATATATATATATATAATCACCTGGCCAAACCTTTCGTAAGTTTATTGAAGTTAATAATTTGAAATTAGATCATGGATAAACAGTTTGCTCTTTATTGGCGCATGCGCATTAGCGCAACTTCTGCTGCGGTGGCGTTAATACGTCAGTACCCTTTTTTCAAATACTGTTCCAAATTTATTCATATTAGTCTAGGCTAGGGCTAACCTAAAATTACCTTGAATAATTGAATTATTGAAGCTGATGAACCTAATAAGCTGTTATATTTTAGTCCAAAACTATGTTTCAAATATTGTTCCAATTTATTTATATTATTAGTCCTGACTAGGCCTTACTTAAAATTATTACAATAACAATTTAATTATTGATCCTAATGAAGCCAATCAGCTGTTTTATGAGTTATTACATGCAAATGGTTGCTATGGTAATAAATACAAAAATAGCTACAATTCAGTTATAGACCACTTCGTCCGTGTTTATCATATTCAAAATGTCGACAAAGAGCTAGTTGAAGAAACTAGTTATATGGCCGAGTGAAATTTGATTCCCCATAACTAATCTGAGTAAAATAAAAAGATACTCTTCTTAACAAAATAAAGGACTTTTTACGAGTAACTTAATGGGATATGCTTTACATTTAAAAGAGAGAGGGAAAATACGTTTAATAGTTTTAGAAACACCCTGTATACAGAGTTTTGTCACACCCTATAGATAGCCCCAATCTAGAGCTTTCCAATGATGTGTTTATCACCTTCCTACGCCAATTAGAAGCTGAGATATTGCAATACATCCGGGACAATAGCCTAACCCTGTGTTTTTAATTCTTCTTGTACAAACCTCCTGGTCATCATTACCTTATAAAAGCAAGGAAAAAATAACACGAAATAAAGAATTTCAGTTCTGGAATACCAAGACTACATGGGAAAATGTGTAGATCCAGTTAGGAAGCCTCGGGAAATTAAGAATGAAGCCCTGAAATAATCTAATAGCTTCAGGGTCGGAAGAATCAAGAGTTGGTCAAGAGAGAGCTGATAGGAAATATTAAAGAGAGGGATCTAAACCAAGACTACATGGAAAAGGGTGTAGATCCAGTTAGTAAACCTCGGGATTTCCAAATCGTTCTCACTAAAAAAGTGAATTAATCATATTTGTCTATTTTTAGGGTCCGTAGGTAAAACCAAGGACCCTTATAATTTTACGCGCGTGTCTGTAAGTCGCAACCAGTCTAAACAAACAAGACAATAAATCCTATATATTGTACTACAAACTTTGTATTGTCCCACATATAGGAAAAAAATATTACGGTAATAAAAAATGACCTTGAAGTAGACCTTGTAGTAGTGGAGAAAATATCGAGTTGATAATTTTAACTTTGGAAATATTATATGTGGGATATCAAATAAAATTATAAGTTATTCTGATTACATATATATGTTTGTTTATTTGACGAAGAAATTAATATGTTAGTGCTATGCCGCTTATAAGCTTGACTTTTTAAAATGACTGTACCTATATGCTTCGGTTTATAAATCGTGTGGATTTAGCAAACTGACGGCCTAGACCTTGTCATATAATATATTTAAATTAGCTAATCGTAATCAATTGTCTAGTAGAGAAATAAGAAATGAATTACTAGGTGAATAATGAGGCAGCCTAATTGCCGATGACTTGATTTCGTGAATTTTGAAATGATCATTCTAATCAAAGACCTTTTCAACAACCCAAATGGATGCAATAGATAACTGAATAAATAAACGGCACAAATCTTTGAATTAGCTTTCTCACTTCGTCTATAAAACCAAAAATAATATTCGTTGTTATTTTACCAAAAAATTTAGATGAGGGAACAAAAATATTATTTTAAATTACCGAGTTTTCCCACTGTATTTCTTGTGTTAGGGTTTGATATAGAAGGCTGTGTATAAAAAACCCTGACTTCCCAAGAAAATGTGATATTCTTATAGTTTCGAGAACCGCTACGGTCGAGACACTGACTAGAGCGAAGCGAGTGGAGATGGTTTAATACAGATTATATTTACGATACCTGTTGGAGCCTAGCAAACGTTAAGAAAACCTGTGTAACAACATGCGATACTATTTGGTTGCTATGGTAACTTAACTTGTGTGTAAAATCACAAAATCTAGTTTTAAAACACTTCCAAATTGTTTCACATTGGTCTGTGCTAGGCCTAACCTATTTTTGTGCGTTAAAAATTCCTTCGGATTCAGGTAACCATCAGAGATTGGGGATGGTCTCGTTGGAAAGCTTATTAGGATCTGAGGATCTATATTATAATTATATAGAAATTGACCGTGCGACCTAACTCACGGTCACAAAGGCACTTTTGGTGGGTTTTTAAATGGTTTTTGGCGACAACCTTATTTCTGGAGATCTACCTGGTCGATTTTCATGCGGTTTGTTTTAAATGAAAGAACATTTAATTCCCCCCCCCTAATTTATTACCATATTAGTTTTTATTGCTGTAGTTATGAGTTTTGAAACGTTATTTAGTTCTATTTGGTGTTTAACTCATTTTGTTTGTTATTACAATCACTGAAAGTAAAGAATCTATCGTATCTGAAAAACTAGGATTCTATTATTAATGGAGTCATAAATTAATATTTTATTTATACTACAAACTATTAAAATATTTAATAAATTTTAGAATAATACCAATTTCAAAAATGAGACAATTCTCAGAAGTCCATTATCCTAAGACAATTTTTTTTCTTAACACTACCGAAATAGCCGATCTCTGGAGGATTTTAACCTAGTAGAAATACAACAGCTACAGAAGTTTCTCTTTTTCAACAATACTTCAAAAACCAACATTTTTGTGGAGATGGCGAGAAATTATTTTGTTTGCTTAGGTTTTGATTTTATCTAGGCATGCTACAACTTATTACAAACACATTGGGTATGTTTTACGATTAACAGTTTTTATTGTTCAAAAATAATTTATTTAAAAAAATAGACAGGAACACGATGAGAACATAGATTTTTTTTTGTCAGTGAATAAAGAAAGATTAGAAAATATCTACTTTGTAAACATTGAATTATCATTGGACAGAAGGATTAAAAAACAAAGTCATGGAGTTTTTTAAATTATACACTTTCAAGGGCAATATTAAAATCAAAAAATTAGCATGTGGGTTATAATTTTATGCTGCATAATCAGTTTTGATCGGCGTGTCTTTGCTTCGCCAGTGTGTTTTGATAGTGTACTGTGTAAAGCCTAAGAAACTTGGATAAATCAGCTGTGAGTAGAAAATAATATTTTATTTTTTAAGGTTAGAAGAAACTTGTTACATTTTCGCTACTACCTAAATGAGAGTTTTACATTTCAGAACAGTTTTCCCAATAACTACTTCTCAGATAAGGTTCAAATTTTGTAACAAAGTTTAACAAAAATCCCCAAAAGATTTATATAAATAAATAATAATTATTGTATGAAATTTATCAATTTAAACTTTCAATGAATAACAGCTGATTTGTAAGTTACTGGTTAAGTATATTTAGAATTTTGTTCAATCAGAATTTTTTACAAGGATTTAAATACAAATTGATTGGTGCCATCATGTTACTTACCCAGCCCAATCGTACAATGTGATGCAAGCAGACCACCTAAATGTAATCCTCAAAGGGGTCATTACATGGTAACTAACGTTACTGTCGCAAACTGTTTAAATAGTGATTCTGGTAGAAAAATGTAATAAAAATAATTCAAAATATCTTTGGAGATTCCTTTAAAAGTTTTCTTCCAGCTGGTATTTTTTAATTTTTTATCAGACATAATGTATTTGAGTTGAAAAGTCAAATATATGGTAACTAACGTTACCCTAAAAAGAACATTAGGAAAGTCACAATTATTTCAGCCTAAGTTTTCTCCTCATCTAATTACCTCAATGGTAAAAAAATTTATTGGGTTTCACCTTCCTTCAATGTTGTAATTGTAATACAAATCTCAAAATTTAATTTTCTTAAAAAATACAAATTAGGTTGGTTTCTAAAGGCTTGTAGGAAATGTTAAATTGTATTGCTAGATCAACAAGTAGGGTAATTTTGTTTAAAACTCTTGTTACACAGGTCTTCTGAACCTCTTAATTAATTGTGTGTATCACTACTTCCTTCAGTTCAGTTGGGCCTCTTAGATGTGATTATGTGTAATTTAAAAAGTCACTGCAAGCTTTGCTCGTATCACTGTCTCGGTCTGGCAGGCCTCATAGCTGTACATATTTCAAAAATCCTCCACTCGCTACTCCTTTGTCAGTGACTTGACCCTGCCGGATCTCGTAACTATACGAATATCACACTTTCTTGGGAGGTCGTAGTTTGAAATTCAATAATTTCTATTTGTTATTGTAGAGAAATGGGATTTGTATGACTACATGCAGAATTTAAAACTGCAAGTTTTATCTAATTTATTGTGTTGTAAGTTGAATAACACACAAGATATAAACAAAAAAATGTTAAAATTGGACGCCATTTTGATATTTTCAATTCGATTTTTCTGTATTTAAATAGGGTTCTGTGTAAGCACACTATTGTAGTCTGTACCAAATTTCATGTTTCTGTCTTATCTTTTATGGTCTCTATCCTGCTTATGTACAAACAACAACAACGACGGATGAATGGAATGTCGAAAATCACTTTTTCTTTTTCCTGAGGCCATGAAACGTGAAGATCTGTCAAAATTGGAGGTCTAGATTTTTGAAATTACCAAACTTACCATATACTATACTGGGTAAGAAAATTCAGCCTTAGTCACCACTGACATTGTCTACTTAATGCTTAAAAATCTTGATTATTGGCTTAATAGTCCCCGAGATACTGTGTGTTACATTTCGATTTCAACTCTGTGCCAAGGGAGCTCTCTTACAGTTAAATTGATCATTTATATTCAGTATAATTTAACTTAATATGTCTAAAACACTCTTTATTCATTGGAATGTAGCTACGGCCATTTCATCTGTAAAAGACATCTTCAGGTTTTACACAAACATATAAAAAATACACAAACACTCAACATATTACATAATACAAAAGCAGTTATTAATTAAGTTATGATTGTCGAGTGGAGGCTACTTCAAATATGTACAGTTACGAGGTCCGTCAAGGCCGAGACACTTGTGACGCTTTGGAGTCACGGTTACCAGTTTTGAGTCCACTTGGTTACACTCCAGGTCTGATAATAACCTCGATTGCCAATTGTGGTTGCAATGTACCAACTTTTAGCATGGGCTTTCACTTTATAATCACTATGGTGCAAACTTGGCGTTGGTTGGACGACACAGCATGTAGTGTGGGCTACTCAGCTGTTGAGAGTAGGAAAGGACAATGATGTGTCCCGGAACGGTTGGACAGGATTCGTGTAGAGTTACCTCAATTTATTTAGTTTTTTAATCCAGAAAAGTTTGCTATATGATTATGTTGGGCTAATTTTTGAGAAATGGTGTTAATATGTCGGTACGTGGTATATGAATTCAAAAGTGTGAGTTAAAAATGGGCCTTTTAACTTAGAGTTGTGTTTAGTTACTTTTATAATTAGACTAAAAGTCCTCCAAATTTTTTGTAACAACTGATTTATACTATGTGTACTGGGTAAGACCCCTAGATCTATCAATTTAACATTTCTTACAGACCCAAGAGGCCAACTTTTAGAACATTTTGCTTGTATTATATTGTATAATCATGTGGGATAAATAGCATAATGTCAGGGACACATCAACTTGTTTACACAAATATATTATGTTTATTTTGTTCCGCCAGGAAAGTTTAAAGATTTCTACATCCAAATACTAGACAAAAAATTATAACCTTTAAAGATTAATGAGTAGAGGGTAAAAGTGTAGAAGTGTCTAAAAATGCAGCCTATGATTTTTAGCCATCCAATCTTTTTGTTGTTATTATTATTTATTTTGTTTAAAGGCATAAAACCTTTCGGTTGTCATCACCTTATATAAAAAAACGGAAGATAAAATAAAGTCTCATTGCTTCCGTATACTGAAACAAGTCAAAATGATGCAAATATAAAGTTTTAAATAAATCATGTTTTAACAGAAATGTAATGTAAATAAAAATGTTTTAATACGACAATGCCTAGCGGCAGACTCGCGAACTATGTTATAAATTAAGCAAGCCTAAATTAACAAATTCCCGAACGAATATGAGAAATAACTTAATACCGCTACATTTTACCTAAACCTAGACTATATAAATTAAAGGCCTAAACATCTCGGTTATCTAATAAAAGTAACAAAACGGCAGTAGAAAGTCAAAAAGAAACTTTTAGAAGCGAAATTTTCCAACACAGAAATGATCGCCGCCTTAGAATAATAGCGTCAGAGAAATTGAAATAGTAATAAAACCAGGATAGCTACGACTAAATAAACTTGGCCTAAGGAAGAAACAGTTATTTCTACGTAAAATTTGTCACCTGAATTAATATCAAAAACCTCAGAATAATTAGGTATTTACATAAATACGACAAAAGTTCGAAATTCAAAGATGGCTGCCTAGATCCGTGTTGGACACATATTTTAGAACGATCCAGTCACGTGATCAAAACAGTTTAAAAAAAATATTAATAATAAATGATATAAGCGGGAATTTTAACCAACTTTAGATTGTGACCAAGATAATTGTATTTAGTTGTAAGATAACTTTAATGATAAAAAAAAAGAAGTTATTTGGATCCCTATAGCATGTCTTCAACATCAAATTTTATTAAAAGTAGAGTCAGTAATTATTAATGAAGTTATTAATAACTTTTGTCATGTAAATTAGGGTCATATAACTTACATTTCATTTGTGCTACAAATCCAAAACATGATCGAAAAAGAAAGTGTATAAACGTGAATCTCTTTGTAGAGCCTAACAATGGATTTGGAGTGGGGAGTCACAAACTGATATAGCAATCGGCAATACCTATTTAAGTTTGGCTCCTGCCTGAAGATTTCTTTTAAATATAAAAGTATTGTTTTGATTTTCTAAAAGTGGATGAGGGGAAGCCTAGAAGATCAGTGTTTAATAAAAATAAAAAGTTAAAAAAATATACCCCAGGATAGATTGAATATTGACCATTTTTTTACTGCTGCATAATCCAACCTGGTGAGATCGTTCAAGTTATTACTATAATATTATCTCATTCCTTTTAAACTATTAAGCCTATGAGGCATTATTAAAAAAGAACTAAATATTCACAAGTTTAGTGTAAAAGAAAGTATAAAACGTAGAAACAATTTTATATATATCAAAAGTGCAGAATGACTGCTATATAAGTCAACAATCATCTTTTCGTCTTCATCAAATGGAAAAGGAGATAATCCTCATTATTTGATTTGATATTAATTGTGTTAATATTTTGTAATTACCTGACTTCCTTGATAAAAGTCAGCACCAACCCGATACCCCGAAATAAAGAGACTTTGTGCATTAATAATTTTTTTACCCCAAGATATAGGGCAGACTTTTATAATTACATCATTAATTTATGACTTTGATTGCTATGTATGTGAATTTTACTCTCCGAGATATAGACTCTTATTATTCCCCATAATCATTACCACGAGAATAGACTCTAAAATATTCATGAATTATATGTGTATTTTTTTTTTGTTATTAATTTATGTATATACCAATTTTTTATGTTCAATTTTTAAAGATCTTTTGTTTTCTTCAAAAAATATTGCTAAATGATGTTTAACCAGCAGATGAATTTAATGAATATTAAAGAATAATAAATCATTTACATCCTGTTAACAATTTACAATTTTTTATTTATAAATTTAATATTAGATAAGATTTATTTATAATAATACTCTATAGTTTGTCAAATGAACGAAGACGGCTGGCTACCTGGCTGTTGGAAGGGTCGCCTCAGTATCACACATGCAGCTTTTACTCACACATTCACATAGCCCTTCTCGACCGGGTCATCTAATGGACTCACCTCATTGCAAAATATATTTTTTTACTGCGTAAGATCGAGGCAAAAATTAAAATTTGTTTTATATATATTTGACCAATAATGTTTCTAAATCATAATAAATCTTGTAAATCAGTATTTAAAGAATTAAAGATTTCAACATTGCCCTCAATGTATATTTTTTAATGTTTTGTTTTTTTTTACATAAATAAATAGTTATTTTTTATGATGACCAAAATGTTATAACACAAAGTTTAGAGATCAACTCAAACTCCCATTCGTAGACTTAAATTATATGAATGCACTCCTTATTATATAGGCTTAAATTTCTACAATAAATTGCCAAATCACTTTAAAATGTTGATATTTACAAAGCTTAAGAATACTTTTTAGAGAATTTTAATCTAAAAAAATACTATAACATATCTGAATTTTTAAATGACAGTTCATTGGTGTTGCGAATGTTTAATTAATTTTTTTAAACTTTGGTTGGTATTTAACTGTAGTTTTAGTGAGTTTAAAGACATTCTGACAATCACACTGTTCATTAATAAATATTTTAATGTTTGTACTGACTTGTACGAATGTTATATTGCAATGAATAAATAAACAATTACAATGATTCGGAGGTACTGTGGTACAGTACCAAGAGTTGACAAGAAGTTAAAATGCGCAGAACTTTTGCACAGTTTCAGTTAGATGTAGATTAAAATTGAATACAATGTTTTAATTCTATTCTAAAGAATGTTTTACGTGTTGTAGATAAAATATGGCTGATGATAGATATGAAGTTGTTATCTCAGGAATCGGTGGAAAGTTTCCCGAAAGTGACAATGTTGATGAGTTGAAGAAGAATCTTTTTGAGAAGGTGAACATGGTTACAATTGATGATCGGAGATGGGTGAGAGGTGAGCATAATGTCTAGAGTAAATACAAGTTTATAGTTTTAACTTATTTATTCAACAACCATTCCAAACTATTTAAACAACATTAGGATCTATATGATTCGGCCCTTCTTGATTTATTTATTAATAAAAACTATATTAAGAGAGTTAGTCAGAAATTAACCTCCGTTTAGCCAGTAAGTTTAAATAAATACAGATACAAAATTTGTATTATACTAGTATACAAAAGTGGCATACAAATCTACATTATTTTTCAACATAGTCACCTCTTATATTTTAACACTTGTTGCACTGTGACCACCAGCATTTGTATTCTTTCCTCAATGAACTCTGCCCCCAAGGAACTAATCCAGAAATTAATTAAATTCATCGGGTCTTTATTTGTTAGAAAATATTGCGTAGCAAGCCAGGCTATCAGCTGTGTAAAGAAGTAGTAATTACTTGATGTTGAATTAGGGTTGTATGGCAGGTGGTAAAAATTTTCCACTTAAACTGCTAAAACAAAACAGTCGCATGAGTTGCAAAGTTGCAATATGGGGGCGAGCATTGTCATGGAAAAGAACAAATCACTGCATGAGTAATCCTCGTCGCTTCTTTTCAATCAGCTTCAGAATCTTTATCAAGGTTTTACAATAAACATCTGTTGTTATTGTTAAGCTTGGTTCCATAAATTCACTCAGTATAAGTCCATTGTGGTCCCTAAACACTGCCATATTTCCCCCTTATTTTTTGTTTAAATTTTCTTCATTTGTTTGGAGACTGATGATGCATCCACTGTTTGGATTGTTCCTGGATTTTAACATATACAAACTGAACCAATGCCTAATCCTAGTCACAATTTTGTCCAGGAATTCATCATAGAGATAAAGGAAGGTCAAAGCTGTGTACATTCTTGTTTTATTATGTGATGATCAGTCAACTGCTTAGTCACACACCTTGCACAAATACAATTAGCAGTAATAATTCCATAGAGTGTTTCTAGAAATCTGATGCAAATCCTCTTAAAAGCTGAGAAAGAACACTTTTTACGTACAGTTTATTCAAGTTTTTGAACCAGTTCATTAGTCACAATTGAATGACGTCCTTTTCTTTCTCCGTCTTGTAGATTTTTCATACCTTCCCCTCCCTGTAAACCCTGTACCGATCTTTGACACTACTGAGACTCATAGCATTGTGGCAATTGAATACCAGCATCATTTTGTCCTTCTACTTCCAGAATAATTCGAATCACCATATGAACTTCACTACTGCAGGTATTTTCAATAGAAAGCTCCATTAAATTATTCAATAAGCTTCCACCCAATAAGCTTTTAACGAAAACCAATACAAGGTTTCAAAAAAAATTATATAGTATATACCTAAATTTTAGAAAACCCCTATTATAAATTTGAAAAGTTTTACTATAATAATGTAAATATGTGATACGGTTTTACTATTTTGTTATTTGTGTGATTTTGTAAGTTTATTTGTTATTAGAGTTTACTTTTGTCGCTCTGTTCTTGTTATTCTGTGATATTGATTATAATTACCAATTTATTTTTATAATAATAACATACTGTGTGTGTGTCTTATGATAAATATATCAACACATTATTAATATAATTACAGTATTGTGACTTTTAGTTGAAGAGGATTTGGTAGGTTTTGGTGCATAATTGAAATTTTGTTATTGAAGTTTGGTATTTTTTTCATTTCTGATTTTTTAAATCTGTAATAACTCTATAATATCAATATGTATGTATATGTCACAAATTTTTGTTTGTTTTAATAGCCCAAGTGGCTGAACTTTCATCTTGGATAAACCATACAGAAACGTATTCATGGATTTTTGCTGATATATCCGTTTTAAGGTCCAAAAAAGTGGGTTTTGGAATGACATCTGTCTGTCTGTCATAAGTGTAGTGGTTTACAGCCCAAATGTGTGGACGGATATTAATTGAGTTTAGTATGTTGGCAGATTTTGACCATAATTCAAGGTTTTTTTTTGTTTTTTTTATAATACAAAATTTTTTAGTATTTGCCATAAGAAAAACAAAAAATTAAGATTTTCTCAAATCGACTGTAACAATTTTTATATAATTTTGCTCAAACATACCCTGGTAAAGGACCCCAAAAAACTAAATAAATGCCAATTCATGAGTTATAGGTAAAAAGGTAATAATCACCCATTGAGCTATTATAAGATGTAATTTCTTTAAATTGACTCTTACCTATTTCATTAATTTTTTTGTGAAATTAATGACACAAACCCATATATTAAAATTGCAAGAATATTAATATTTTAATTCAGGATTAGTTGGCGGAAAAAAAACGAACTTTGACCAGTGTCATAAAGTTTAATTTTAATTAAATATGATTTACACTGAGAATATGTTTACAACACAAGCAAAGGAAGGTCCTTATTATATTATTTTTTTTCAAAAACAACATCCATGGTTAATTTTCACTTTTTGATTAACTGACATTTTGAATGAAGATTAATTTTATTTGGTTTTGGCCATAGGTGAGCAAGAAAGTTTATGCCCTTGTTATAACATTCAATTTGATTTTTGTTTGTTTTCAGGGGATATGGATGTCCCAGTTGGATTGGGAAAGGTGAAAGATATCGACCGCTTTGACACAACATTCTTTGGCATCCACAGAAAGTTATGCGAAAGTATGGACGCACTAACTAAACAGTGTATGGAGAGGACTTATGAAGCTATATTTGATGCTGGTAAGAAATTTTCTTCTTATTTAAATTTAAAAAAAAAGACTCTGTCATCATCGCCTTTTAATGAAGTTAATGGGAGCCATCATGTTCATTGTAATAACAACAGATTGTCTAAATGTAAAATGCCCAACAGTTAGTTTTAATGGGCATTGTAAAAAATGTGAAATTGTGTTGATAGATCAAGAGGTCTTATCCAAGTAAGGTTAGTTTGTTTAAAACGGTTGTTACACAGGTTTTCCGAACCTTGTAATTGTATACATCACTACTTTCTTGACATTGGCTAGGCACTAATGGGCCTCGCAGATGTGTATACAAAGTCTCCATTTGTTTTGCTCGTGTCATTATCTTGGCTCTGTTGGACCTTCACTCACTATGCTCATCCTAATAACTTGACTGGTTGTTGTAACCTACGAATATCACATTTTCTTGAAAGGTCAGGATTTTAAAATGACTTTTTTGACAATAACTTCAATATTCGTCATCACAAATTATCATTTGTGATTTAAATCATCTATGAGAAAGAATTAAGACAAGTCGTTGCAACTATCATACCAGTGTACATCAGTGGCGGCGATAAGAACCCGCGGGCCCCCCCGCAAATTTGTTCATCGGGCCCCCCTCTCCCAATAATATTTTCCCGGATGTTTATCTTTTCGCCGGCGAGTCACCGCGATGCACGACGTAGCGATAGCTGCATTACTTATCGGCCAACGTTAAACAATACATAAACTTCGTATCATGACATTAAATAATAAATACTGCTCTCTAAAAAATAATGGCTAATGCCGTTTTGGATGCACGATGCACAATCTTGTCTGAAGACATTTTACTTTATTTTAGTAATTTCTTGACAATACTCATAAAAATATTGTTATAATAGGGGGGGGCCCGTGTGGCAGGGCCCGTCGCGGTTCCGGGTCCTGGTAAAATTTCCCCCCGCACCGCGGGCCTTGTGGGCCCACTATTGCCGCCACTGGCGTACATGGATTATAGATATAAACATAAGCCTAATATTTTTTGACTACATTAGTTTAAATCTGGTTCATATTTTATTATAATCAGTTAAGTTTGTATAGAAAAACTGTAGGCTGTATCTGGAGGAAATTATTTTCACTCTTTCAAATCATAACACTTCCCCTTCTGAAACTGCCTTAAATAATGTGTGAGGAAGGTTTGTGGGTTAAATTACTATTTTGGTTCTTAAAGTAGATGTACTAAAAATCGTCTCTGCTAAGTTCAGCCTTACGTTATTTTTGTACTATTTTAGAGCCAAACCTCTTCTTCTTTTTTATTTTGTTCAAAGGCGAAAAAACTTTAAAAAAAGTTTGCCTTTAAAAAAAGTACATAAAATAATTACTCCTAACTTTCGAATATTCTAATAGCGTCAGGGTTGGAAGAGAACAAGATTTGATCAAGAGTAACTTGATAGGAAGATGACAGAGACGAATCTAACCCAAGATTCAGCAAGGATGCCTCAGTATGCCATGCCGACTCTCCATTATTGTCATACTTACTATAAGAGAGTTCCACTTATGATTAATGTTCATCTACCACTATAAAAAACTAAAATTTGGATATGTTCAGTTTAAGAAAAATAAGCACTGTTAGGCTATTCAAATATAATGACTGACAACATGTTCTCAAACAATTTTTATTTACGACTTTGTATACAATGTTAGTTTTATGTTTTAGGTATTAATCCAGTGGAATTGAATGGAACAAACACTGCTGTATTAATGTCATCCACTGTCAGCGAATCGGAGTTTATCACAATATTTGATACTAAAAGAGACGGGTTTGGTATTCTTGGTCACAACCGTTCCATGCAAGCTAACAGAGTTTCTTATGCATTTAACTTTACAGGTAAGTTATGTTATTTTGTATACTTTCATTATTTATGATGAACGTTACTTGCTAAAGTAGCATTTAATACTTGGTTTTTCAAAGAGATAATAATTTTAAAAAATTAAAAAAATTATTCTGCAATAATACTTTCTTGTTGAGACACCCAAACATTTTTATCCAGGTCACATATTACTTTACGTTGAGTATATTAATTTGATAATACATTTCCTTGTCAATTTATTTAAACCTTAGTTTAAAAAAAAGGAAAGAAAATATCAATGTACAGTATAACGGATGAAAATCTCCTTTAAAAAATAGCTTAATGCAGTGCTCACAATTCTTTCATACCTACAGTATAACAAACACAAATAATACGCCTAAGTATCAGACGCGTTTCAACGAGAAGGTCGTCCTCTTCAGTGATACACGAGCTACATCAATCAAACTATAACTGAATCTAATGTTGCGTCGAACCCCATATTTATACAAACTGAAGGGGGCGTGGCTTATCATTTTACACTGCCAAGGCGATAGTAAGCGGCACGTGTCAATTTAACTATTTAAGATTTAACATATAGCTGATACAAAATAATCGAACTAACCCTACATTTAACATTATATATTATATTTTACATTAATATAGAATTTTGTATAGGTCCCGGTTCATTATTTACAATTACGTTTTGGTGCCTATTAATATAAAAAGTTTCCCAAGCATCTTTTGGTATTAAAAGGTATGCTCTCCATGCCTCAACTAATAGAAACTGGTGTCCACAAGGATCAGTCCTTGATCCATTACTGTACCTTTTGTATACAGTTTTATCACTTTATGTTTCTGCAATTCCTCATTGATAATGCTATATTTTATTACACGTCAGCCAGTCTCAACTAAGGGTATAACATGAGTTGGGTATACTTGAGCCATGTTTTTATAAGTGGAAAATTACTGATAAAACTGTTGTATCGTCCACAACAGCTATTCATGTTCTTAAACAACATTCATAACTTCTATACTTTTTAGAAAGTGTTTTTTCCCCAATATATTTAGTGTTTTAATGTAAATAAATTTAATCTAATTAAACAATAAAATAACTTTGCATCAATAGATCGCACAAAGCATGAAAAAGATAGGTCTGATACTTTAAAACCATTCTTCATTAGATCTCATCATATCTTCAAAACACAAGGGATAAGTAGCCACAAGTCCTTTTTGTGGCTATCATCATCACTTCTTCCCATGTCCTTGCAGTTAATCTCAACACCTGGTCTACCATAAATCTCAAAATCTTTTTTGGGTCGTTCCTTCCATCTCTCTCCTTGAAGATTCATTCCATTACCTTTTTTTTTGCAATTTCTGCCTAATTTTCCTGGCTGTGTGGCCTAATCATTTCCACTTCCTCCTTTTTATTTTCATTTTTGAAGGGAAGCACATCATAAACAGAGTGAATGGGCCTCAACACAGGCCTAGCATCTTTAGTTTAGTTCTTCTGCTTTGTACTTCTATGATGATCAAATACTTCATTGCTTCTTTCCCCTTTCTGTGTAGAACCAGTTGGAGTGTTTTCTTTTCTATTTTAATACAATTTTTCCATTTTACTTATATGTTTTTTATTCCCTCTACAATACCTCTCCCTTTTAAATCCATATATAAGAAGATTCGTCTAATCCTAGTATAAATTACTTTTTATTTGTGTGTCTAGGACCTAGCTATAGCATGGACTCTACATGGGTCGGAGGAATGCAAGGCCTAGAGATGGCTAAACAAATGATATCTGATGGACATGTAAGATCTGCTCTAGTTGGTGTCTCTAATCTAGTAAGACATCCAACTATATCACTTCAGTTTCTAGGCATGGGCAAATTAAATTCTGACGATAAAGTCAAATCATTTAGTGCAGATGGTGAGTTCAACTATTTCAATTATTGTCTCTGATTAGAATAAATCAATAAAGTTACTTCTAGGCGTGGTTATAGACTGTACATTTTACTGGGATAAACATTGAGGAGTGGGCTTACTTGTATATGGGTAACTGGGATCTACCTTTGTTGTTGAAAGGGTTAAATCAATGGTTGTATTTAATTGAGATCAAAATATTGAACATAACCTCCAAAAATCATGATTAGAATTGCAAACAACTTATGTACAGTAACACCGGACCAATAATTCAACCCTGAGAGATTTTATATTTAATAATTATACCTTTGGACAAAGCTCCAGCAATCTCAACTTGTTGAACTCTGTTTGTTATTTATGATTATTTCATTATACAATTGTAATACAATCATTTAATGTCTACAAATTGAGGCTTCATAAAAGTATTCCATTATCTTTAAAATTATCCTACTGGACTCAAGCTTAACTTTTATTATGTACTTTCAAGTGGTAAAACAATAAAAACAAAAAATCTAAACAAAATTTGTTCTATAACATTTAGTTACCTATCAAGATATTTAAATGTTTGCACATAGTGTAATTATTAATTAAAAACACATGCTTTGACTTAAACTTATATAGATTTTTCAAGGAATGTTTTAAGTTTTATGGGAAAGAACTGGAGTCACTGTCTGACATTGCAGGTATCATCCCCACTGGGTATCTAAAAAAAATACTCTGAAAACAAATCAGGGGCAGTAGAAGTAATGATGTAGGGGTGAATTCCACTGGAACCTCTAAAGATCTATTACACATCCCCTCTAAATCTTCTTAGACTCTCGTCTATAGAACCCCTTCCAGCCCCAACTCCTTTAGGAAGTGCAGCAGATGAAGGGGATCAAGGGTATGTATCTACTCTAAATCTTCTTAGACTCTCGTCTATAGAACCCCTTCCAGCCCCAACTCCTTTAGGAAGTGCAGCAGATGAAGGGGATCAAGGGTATGTATCTACTCTAAATCTTCTTAGACTCTCGTCTATAGAACCCCTTCCAGCCCCAACTCCTTTAGGAAGTGCAGCAGATGAAGGGGATCAAGGGTATGTATCTACTCTAAATCTTCTTAGACTCTCGTCTATAGAACCCCTTCCAGCCCCAACTCCTTTAGGAAGTGCAGCAGATGAAGGGGATCAAGGGTATGTATCTACTCTAAATCTTCTTAGACTCTCGTCTATAGAACCCCTTCCAGCCCCAACTCCTTTAGGAAGTGCAGCAGATGAAGGGGATCAAGGGTATGTATCTACTCTAAATCTTCTTAGACTCTTGTCTATAGAACCCCTTCCAGCCCCAACTCCTTTAGGAAGTGCAGCAGATGAAGGGGATCAAGGGTATGTATCTACTCTAAATCTTCTTAGACTCTCGTCTATAGAACCCCTTCCAGCCCCAACTCCTTTAGGAAGTGCAGCAGATGAAGGGGATCAAGGGTATGTATCTACTCTAAATCTTCTTAGACTCTCGTCTATAGAACCCCTTCCAGCCCCAACTCCTTTAGGAAGTGCAGCAGATGAAGGGGATCAAGGGTATGTATCTACTCTAAATCTTCTTAGACTCTCGTCTATAGAACCCCTTCCAGCCCCAACTCCTTTAGGAAGTGCAGCAGATGAAGGGGATCAAGGGTATGTATCTACTCTAAATCTTCTTAGACTCTCGTCTATAGAACCCCTTCCAGCCCCAACTCCTTTAGGAAGTGCAGCAGATGAAGGGGATCAAGGGTATGTATCTACTCTAAATCTTCTTAGACTCTCGTCTATAGAACCCCTTCCAGCCCCAACTCCTTTAGGAAGTGCAGCAGATGAAGGGGATCAAGGGTATGTATCTACTCTAAATCTTCTTAGACTCTCGTCTATAGAACCCCTTCCAGCCCCAACTCCTTTAGGAAGTGCAGCAGATGAAGGGGATCAAGGGTATGTATCTACTCTAAATCTTCTTAGACTCTTGTCTATAGAACCCCTTCCAGCCCCAACTCCTTTAGGAAGTGCAGCAGATGAAGGGGATCAAGGGTATGTATCTACTCTAAATCTTCTTAGACTCTTGTCTATAGAACCCCTTCCAGCCCCAACTCCTTTAGGAAGTGCAGCAGATGAAGGGGATCAAGGGTATGTATCTACTCTAAATCTTCTTAGACTCTCGTCTATAGAACCCCTTCCAGCCCCAACTCCTTTAGGAAGTGCAGCAGATGAAGGGGATCAAGGGTATGTATCTACTCTAAATCTTCTTAGACTCTCGTCTATAGAACCCCTTCCAGCCCCAACTCCTTTAGGAAGTGCAGCAGATGAAGGGGATCAAGGGTATGTATCTACTCTAAATCTTCTTAGACTCTCGTCTATAGAACCCCTTCCAGCCCCAACTCCTTTAGGAAGTGCAGCAGATGAAGGGGATCAAGGGTATGTATCTACTCTAAATCTTCTTAGACTCTCGTCTATAGAACCCCTTCCAGCCCCAACTCCTTTAGGAAGTGCAGCAGATGAAGGGGATCAAGGGTATGTATCTACTCTAAATCTTCTTAGACTCTCGTCTATAGAACCCCTTCCAGCCCCAACTCCTTTAGGAAGTGCAGCAGATGAAGGGGATCAAGGGTATGTATCTACTCTAAATCTTCTTAGACTCTCGTCTATAGAACCCCTTCCAGCCCCAACTCCTTTAGGAAGTGCAGCAGATGAAGGGGATCAAGGGTATGTATCTACTCTAAATCTTCTTAGACTCTTGTCTATAGAACCCCTTCCAGCCCCAACTCCTTTAGGAAGTGCAGCAGATGAAGGGGATCAAGGGTATGTATCTACTCTAAATCTTCTTAGACTCTCGTCTATAGAACCCCTTCCAGCCCCAACTCCTTTAGGAAGTGCAGCAGATGAAGGGGATCAAGGGTATGTATCTACTCTAAATCTTCTTAGACTCTCGTCTATAGAACCCCTTCCAGCCCCAACTCCTTTAGGAAGTGCAGCAGATGAAGGGGATCAAGGGTAAGTATCTACTCTAAATCTTCTTAGACTCTCGTCTATAGAACCCCTTCCAGCCCCAACTCCTTTAGGAAGTGCAGCAGATGAAGGGGATCAAGGGTAAGTATCTACTCTAAATCTTCTTAGACTCTCGTCTATAGAACCCCTTCCAGCCCCAACTCCTTTAGGAAGTGCAGCAGATGAAGGGGATCAAGGGTATGTATCTACTCTAAATCTTCTTAGACTCTTGTCTATAGAACCCCTTCCAGCCCCAACTCCTATAGGAATTGCAGCAGATGAAGGGGATCAAGGGTATGTATCTACTCTAAATCTTCTTAGACTCTCGTCTATAGAACCCCTTCCAGCCCCAACTCCTTTAGGAAGTGCAGCAGATGAAGGGGATCAAGGGTATGTATCTACTCTAAATCTTCTTAGACTCTCGTCTATAGAACCCCTTCCAGCCCCAACTCCTTTAGGAAGTGCAGCAGATGAAGGGGATCAAGGGTATGTATCTACTCTAAATCTTCTTAGACTCTCGTCTATAGAACCCCTTCCAGCCCCAACTCCTTTAGGAAGTGCAGCAGATGAAGGGGATCAAGGGTATGTATCTACTCTAAATCTTCTTAGACTCTCGTCTATAGAACCCCTTCCAGCCCCAACTCCTTTAGGAAGTGCAGCAGATGAAGGGGATCAAGGGTATGTATCTACTCTAAATCTTCTTAGACTCTCGTCTATAGAACCCCTTCCAGCCCCAACTCCTTTAGGAAGTGCAGCAGATGAAGGGGATCAAGGGTATGTATCTACTCTAAATCTTCTTAGACTCTCGTCTATAGAACCCCTTCCAGCCCCAACTCCTTTAGGAAGTGCAGCAGATGAAGGGGATCAAGGGTATGTATCTACTCTAAATCTTCTTAGACTCTCGTCTATAGATCCCCTTCCAGCCCCAACTCCTTTAGGAAGTGCAGCAGATGAAGGGGATCAAGGGTATGTATCTACTCTAAATCTTCTTAGACTCTCGTCTATAGAACCCCTTCCAGCCCCAACTCCTTTAGGAAGTGCAGCAGATGAAGGGGATCAAGGGTATGTATCTACTCTAAATCTTCTTAGACTCTCGTCTATAGAACCCCTTCCAGCCCCAACTCCTTTAGGAAGTGCAGCAGATGAAGGGGATCAAGGGTATGTATCTACTCTAAATCTTCTTAGACTCTCGTCTATAGAACCCCTTCCAGCCCCAACTCCTTTAGGAAGTGCAGCAGATGAAGGGGATCAAGGGTATGTATCTACTCTAAATCTTCTTAGACTCTCGTCTATAGAACCCCTTCCAGCCCCAACTCCTTTAGGAAGTGCAGCAGATGAAGGGGATCAAGGGTATGTATCTACTCTAAATCTTCTTAGACTCTCGTCTATAGAACCCCTTCCAGCCCCAACTCCTTTAGGAAGTGCAGCAGATGAAGGGGATCAAGGGTATGTATCTACTCTAAATCTTCTTAGACTCTCGTCTATAGAACCCCTTCCAGCCCCAACTCCTTTAGGAAGTGCAGCAGATGAAGGGGATCAAGGGTATGTATCTACTCTAAATCTTCTTAGACTCTCGTCTATAGAACCCCTTCCAGCCCCAACTCCTTTAGGAAGTGCAGCAGATGAAGGGGATCAAGGGTATGTATCTACTCTAAATCTTCTTAGACTCTCGTCTATAGAACCCCTTCCAGCCCCAACTCCTTTAGGAAGTGCAGCAGATGAAGGGGATCAAGGGTATGTATCTACTCTAAATCTTCTTAGACTCTCGTCTATAGAACCCCTTCCAGCCCCAACTCCTTTAGGAAGTGCAGCAGATGAAGGGGATCAAGGGTATGTATCTACTCTAAATCTTCTTAGACTCTCGTCTATAGAACCCCTTCCAGCCCCAACTCCTTTAGGAAGTGCAGCAGATGAAGGGGATCAAGGGTATGTATCTACTCTAAATCTTCTTAGACTCTCGTCTATAGAACCCCTTCCAGCCCCAACTCCTTTAGGAAGTGCAGCAGATGAAGGGGATCAAGGGTATGTATCTACTCTAAATCTTCTTAGACTCTCGTCTATAGAACCCCTTCCAGCCCCAACTCCTTTAGGAAGTGCAGCAGATGAAGGGGATCAAGGGTATGTATCTACTCTAAATCTTCTTAGACTCTCGTCTATAGAACCCCTTCCAGCCCCAACTCCTTTAGGAAGTGCAGCAGATGAAGGGGATCAAGGGTATGTATCTACTCTAAATCTTCTTAGACTCTCGTCTATAGAACCCCTTCCAGCCCCAACTCCTTTAGGAAGTGCAGCAGATGAAGGGGATCAAGGGTATGTATCTACTCTAAATCTTCTTAGACTCTCGTCTATAGAACCCCTTCCAGCCCCAACTCCTTTAGGAAGTGCAGCAGATGAAGGGGATCAAGGGTATGTATCTACTCTAAATCTTCTTAGACTCTCGTCTATAGAACCCCTTCCAGCCCCAACTCCTTTAGGAAGTGCAGCAGATGAAGGGGATCAAGGGTATGTATCTACTCTAAATCTTCTTAGACTCTCGTCTATAGAACCCCTTCCAGCCCCAACTCCTTTAGGAAGTGCAGCAGATGAAGGGGATCAAGGGTATGTATCTACTCTAAATCTTCTTAGACTCTCGTCTATAGAACCCCTTCCAGCCCCAACTCCTTTAGGAAGTGCAGCAGATGAAGGGGATCAAGGGTATGTATCTACTCTAAATCTTCTTAGACTCTCGTCTATAGAACCCCTTCCAGCCCCAACTCCTTTAGGAAGTGCAGCAGATGAAGGGGATCAAGGGTATGTATCTACTCTAAATCTTCTTAGACTCTTGTCTATAGAACCCCTTCCAGCCCCAACTCCTTTAGGAAGTGCAGCAGATGAAGGGGATCAAGGGTATGTATCTACTCTAAATCTTCTTAGACTCTCGTCTATAGAACCCCTTCCAGCCCCAACTCCTTTAGGAAGTGCAGCAGATGAAGGGGATCAAGGGTATGTATCTACTCTAAATCTTCTTAGACTCTCGTCTATAGAACCCCTTCCAGCCCCAACTCCTTTAGGAAGTGCAGCAGATGAAGGGGATCAAGGGTATGTATCTACTCTAAATCTTCTTAGACTCTTGTCTATAGAACCCCTTCCAGCCCCAACTCCTTTAGGAAGTGCAGCAGATGAAGGGGATCAAGGGTATGTATCTACTCTAAATCTTCTTAGACTCTCGTCTATAGAACCCCTTCCAGCCCCAACTCCTTTAGGAAGTGCAGCAGATGAAGGGGATCAAGGGTATGTATCTACTCTAAATCTTCTTAGACTCTTGTCTATAGAACCCCTTCCAGCCCCAACTCCTTTAGGAAGTGCAGCAGATGAAGGGGATCAAGGGTATGTATCTACTCTAAATCAATCTGGTACCCACCCAAACTTCTACTAGGGTGGGTGGGTACCCATTTTCTTCCTTGTAAAATTCCTTATAATTTTCTAATCTAATCTTTTTAAGGTTTTCCCCGAGTCTACAATGCCATGATAGGAACATTTGTGTTCCCTTCGTACTGGTTTCACTCAAATAGGCTTGCTTTGGTAACTTGGTCCATCCGGCCAGAACTTCGTTTGGTTGGGTGGTTGGGTAAAGCTAAATATAATGGAAGATCACCAAGTATCCCATACGTTACTATAATGCAGTTTTATGTTTCAACAGCTGATGGATATAATCGCTCAGAAGCTATTGTTGTGTTATTTCTTCAACGAGCTGAAGATGCGAAACGTTGTTACGGTACATTAGTTCACACCAAAGCATGGAACTTTGGAGATCGCTTTAGTTCTTATGATCAGATTTCTTCTGAATCATTCAAGAAGCTCCTGCAAGATGTGTATTCTGAAGCTGAAATAGATCCTGCATCTATTGCATATCTAGAGGCTGATGGTGCTGCGTCTAAAGTAAGTAAAATTTCTGAGCATATTTTTACATATTTCTAAAGTATGTCAGCTGTTATATTCCTTACAGGGAGGTAAAAAAAACTGTAAATGCCATCATTAAAAATTTGATTTCAATTAAATACAAATTTTTCTCCAAAGACGGTGTCCTTTGATCATTTTCACATTTTGATTGACATCTACTGAATTGATGTTTTTGATGACTACCAGTTTTGGTTGATTTATGTTTGGTTTTGGGGATAGGTAAATGCATTGTTTTTTCACTATATATTTAAACTTCCGACATTGAAAATAGTGTTATTACAAACAGATAATTTTCTCATAAACCATTGAACCAATCAGTGAGATTTTAGGGTTTCAAGGGTTTTTTTGTATGTAAAATATCTAAATCCACATTATTTTTCAAGAATTTTTATTCCGAATAAAATTTAAAAACAAACAACTTGTTTGAGTAACAATTTCAAAATCGCTGCTGATTTTCTAAAGCTGAGAATGATGTTGTAACAATAAGAATTAATGTTTTAAATTATGACAAAATAAAACAAGAAAGAAGTAAAGTTTAAGAATTACTGGTGGAAATACATTGTCAGAGTCTAGTAGAAATAATTATAGATGGATGGCATTCAAATATTATGTATGTAAGCATTTTTGGAGGTAGAGGGGGGGGGTTGAGCTATGCTGACACAGGGAGAGTCAAATAATGTTTATGTAAGATACAGGCAAGAATGGAGAGGGCACATCATAAGTTGTTCACACATCTAAAGGAAGATGTAAAACGACCAAAAGAAGAAATGAATTAATACAGTATTGAGAAGTTAACAAAGCTCCAGTTTTCCAACAACCCCATAAGAACTCAATAATTAAAAGTTTTTATATATTTAACACCTTGGTTGTTAGACTTTATTTATTGATAAATTTTTAAAATTAATATTTAAAAAAAAATTCCAACTAAGAATAAATTAAAATTTAATAATGTTAAAATTACATAACTTTTTTTATATTTTCAATGTTTAAATACAGTAAACATAAAATTATTGTATACAAATTATTTTATACAGTTAATTTACATCTCACTACATTAATAATAGAGGCTTCCATTCTGATGTAGGAAGCTCTTGATGATTTTTGGATTTTTAAGATTTGTGACTGATCTAGAATAGGACTAGGCTATTAATGTATGTTTAAGAAAAAAAGGTTCTTTAACCCTTAGGAGGTTCTCCAACTTCCAATTGCTCTATTTATAAAAATGCATTCCCTCAAAAAATAATTAATTTCAATCCCATAAGAACCTTGCAGTACAGATAATACAGTACAGAAAATTTGTATCAAACGTATGTAAATTTGTACCTAACTTGAATGATATGCAGTACAACTGCTGTTTGTCAATTGACCTGTGTTGCCAATTTCCGGGGAATTCCACGGAATCCGGGGATTTAGTGTTTGTTCCGGTATTTTTCCGGGTTTTAAAATTTTCCGGGTTTTTTTTTAGTTTCAGGCAGTTTTTCGATAATATTAAAAGTTTTGCGGTGGTTTGGGGAATTTGTACACTAAAGTCGGGAAAGTCCATTTGTTATTGATGGCAAGGTTGGCTACACTGGGGCTGGCTTCCGTATGCGTAGAGTAGAGATAGAGAGAGAACACTGGTAGTCGTAGCCGTTGTCTTGATGTTGTTAGTCGGTGTGATTGTATATGATTATAATTTATAAGTTAAGGTTAGACTTTAAACTAGCTTATAGTTCGCTATGGATCGCTTTATTAGTATCACAACCACAAGGAAATCTAAACCTGAGGTAAGAATATGAAAGATTGATTATAGATTAAACAAATTAATTAGCCTATCAATGAAAAAATGCAGTAATGTTTCTTGTTTTATTGAACCATAATCGAAATAAATGGGAGCATAAATTGTACAAATTACAATTTAAATAATTAAAACTAGATTTTGTGCTCACTTTTTAATATTATTTAGTCTTTATTTGATATAAAAGTGCATTAGTTGAGCCTGTAATAAACTTGATGTATTGTTAACTTAACAAATCTCGTTCAACGAATACTGCATTTCACAGACATCAAAACATGCTCATAACTGGACCAATTCGTTTTGGACACTACTTATGGTGGAAGTACAAAAAATTACATTTAAAATTATTGAATAAATTTACCTTACATATAATCAACAATTTTATTGTTAGCTAATCACAGCCAAAAGATAGGATATTAGTCTGCAGAAAAATGTAAATCAACTGTGATTTTGCATGATTAAGCTTCTTATAAGTTGATAGTTTCTCAGATATTTTTTTTGTTTTTGTTTTGTTTACAGGAAGATCTCTTAAGACGTGGTCCATCAGGAGAAACTCCAAGAAAACAAACAAAGTTACAAGCAGAATCAAGTGATGACAAGTGCCCTAGGCCTGTTGATGATGAGGAGGAGGATAGTGACTTAGAGGAAAAGCGTTCTTCAAAGGTTATTAGGCCTACTACAAAAGGAAAGAAAAAAGGTAGAAAATACTTCATTAAATTTTCTATGAAGTGGCTAGAAATACCAGAGTACAGATGTTGGCTGGAAAAATCTAAGAATAAATCAGGAGAGCACGAACTAGCTTATTGCAAATTGTGTGATATGCATATCACAGCACACAAAACTGATATTCACAGACATTATTTGTCTGAAAAGCATGTTCTTCGTGCAAAAGAAATCAAAGGAAACCTTGATATCAAAGATATGGTCAGTAAATTAGTTACTCAACAACAAAAGAGGGCTGAAGTAAAGCTAGCTGGTTTTATTGCTGAGCAGAATTTACCTATACAGACAATAGACACTCTAATTCCACTAATTTCAGATATTTGTCTTGACTCAAAAATTGCTCAAGGTCTTAGACAACGCCGCACTAAAACCACTGCTGTAATAAAAAACTCTCTTGGTTCTGAATTTAAGAAACAATTAAATACACACTTAAGTACACCAGGTAGCTATTTTAGCATAGTAATGGACGAAACAACAGACATGTCTTCAACAAAACAGTGTGCGTTTGTTGTCATATACTATGACAATGAAGTAAATCAAATCAAAACAAAATTTTTTGACATGATAGAGGCACCATCTTCAACTGCTGATGACTTGGTGCAGTGTTTGAAAGAAGTTCTAAACAGCAACAACGTTCCATTAGAAAATCTTTTAGGATTTTCCTCAGATACGACCAACGTAATGTTTGGAGAACATCATTCTGTTGTCTCACTTTTGAAAGCAGAACTTCCAGACGTTGTGTTCATAAAATGTTCATGTCATATGATTCACTTGGTAGCTTCAAAAGCCTGCTTGAAGCTACCAAGAAGTGTAGAAGATCTGTTGCGGAATTTGGGCTCACACTTCAGCCGGAGCTACCATAGGCAACAGGCTTTTGTAGAATTTCAAGAATTTTACTCAGTTGAAATCCATAAAATTTTGACCCCTTCAACAACAAGATGGCTCTCTTTGAAGGCTTGTGTTGATAGAGTGTTAGAGCAGTACGTAGCATTAGAAGCCTATTTGACGCAAACCGTTTTTGATGATCCCTCAAAAACAACAGAGGAAATGTTAAGTACAATGAGATGCAAATTCACCAAGATCTATCTAGAGTTTATGTCATATGTCCTCGTCCAACTCACAGAGTTCAACACCATGTTCCAATCTGAGAGCCCTCTTTTATACAAGGTGAAGCCTGAAGTTCAGCGACTCTTAAAGAGACTTACAAGTAATTACATGCAGTTGAATGTCATAAGAAACCAAGACATTTTTGAACTGGACCACAAAAACAAAGACCTTTTCATCCCTAAAGAAGAAATTTACCTAGGACTTGAAGCCCATGAATCTGTAATCAATCTAAAGAATGACCCATAAGTCCCTCAACATGATCTTTCACTCTTTTTTGAATCCATCCAGAATTTCTATGTGGAATCAGTCACCCAAATTAAGAAAAGATTTGTCTTCAAAGATGACATTTTTTCAATAGCATATAATCCAGAGATTGTTGACCCTGAGGCAGCACAGTCCCTTAGGGTTAGATCCTTAGAAAAAGTATTTAAGAGATTTAGCATGCTAAAGGAGACTGTTAACCAGTCAAAGGCTGAGCAAGAGTGGCGAAATCACGCTTTATTGGAGTTTGAAGTCTACGGATTGGAATCCACTCTGCCTCCGGAAGTATACTGGAAGAAAGTATTTTTGCTCAAAAATGCTGTTGGAACCCCTTTGTTTCAAGAGTTAAAAAAAATCATCAGTCTCCTAATGGTGCTACCATTTTCAAATGCTTCAGTTGAGCGAGTATTTAGTGTGCTAAAAAACATGAAAACTGCTCATCGGAACAGACTGAAGACTGAGACGATTGTATCCCTAATGGCTACCAAAGAAGGCATTGCTGATGAAGGTGGATGTACAAAGTTTGAGCCCTCACCAGCAATGTTGAAAGCAAAGATTTGGAAGTAAGTTACATCAATCAGTAAAAAAAAATCAAAATGGGTTTTTATTGTACTTTTTTGTTGTTTTCTTTTTGTGACTAAAGTTGTTAAAAGCTAATGTTAATTTGTTTAAGACTGATTTTTTATCAATGTCAATCCTTTGTTAAAACTTTTGATTTATTTGTTCTAGTAAAGATCCTTTACCTTTAACTTGCTGTGACTTAATATTTAATGATATTTATTTTATTGACTTTTCATTAATTTGTTCTAACTTTGTTGCCAGAAATATTTATTAAGTTACCCATATTAGTCAAAAACTAGGTGTATTTTTGATATTGTAGTTTTATATAAACTAAGACTGATTTTTACCAAATTTATATTATGTATACCAAATTATTATGCATCTTAGAAGTAGAAGTCTGTTTAAAAAAATTGTAAAATAAAAAAAAATTGAAAATTTTTGAAATTTGTTTAAACAAATTGATTTATTTTTTATTTCATATTTTAATTCTATAAATCATCCTGAACATTTTGCTATCACATTTGTAAATATCTGAGCACTAGAAGTCAGTAAAAAAAAAAGATTGAATATAAAAAAATCATGCCGGGGATTTTTGCTGATTATTCGGGGGATTTGTGAGGAATTCCGGGGAATTTGGGATATCATTCCGGGTAATTTCGCCCATCCTTGTTGGCAACACTGCAATTGACATCTCTATATTCAGGTGGGTCAGTTGGGCCAGGCTTTTTAGTTCACGATTTGTTTATGTTGTGTGAAATTTTTTTTATAGTGGTTTTTGAAGTTTTTTATGATATTTTGTTATTATTTGAAGTTTTCAAAATGAGTAGGAGGGCAGATTTACGTACCAGTGAAGTTGATAGACTGCTTAGATCAGAGTTAGATGGAGAGTGTGATAATGGCATTCAAAATAGTGAAGAAGAGTTAGGTTTTAATTTGAGTAGTGAAGATTCTGTTTTGGGGTATGTGGATGATACAGATGAAGATCACGATTTTGACCCCCTACGAAAAGATACATCACCTGGAATATGCTATAGGTCTTTTTTCCAAAATAATTTTGGCATGTCAGAAGAAGATAGTATTATTGCTGATGAGCCTAGGCTAGTGGAACCAATTCAGAGCATTTACAGTATTACACTTTTATTTGACATACCAAGAATACTTATTTTTGTATTGAAGAATTTTTTTTGTGTTTTAAAATTTTTGTGAATACAATTCTATATTTCAGGTCAATACTAGATTTTAACCCAATTTGGTGAGTTTACATATTTATGTACATTTTATTTTCTTAGATGTTTGTCATTTTATTATTTTCCCTATCTTTTCAGCTAAATAGAAGCAACTAAATGTTTCCACCTTTTTGTAATTAATTTTTGGAAAGATTTTATGTAGCCTAACCAAATGTGGCAATTTGATCAGTATTAGGTCAATAAAATCAACATTACAGTACTCAAGCAAAACATTTTTCATTCACTTGTACCTTTGTTTACATGTTTAGAAATAGACAAGTAACAAAAATATATGCACTCTCACAATTGTTTTATGCAATAAAAGTACTTTATGGAGAAGATAAAATTAAAAAAAAAAATTATTTATTTTTTTAACAAAAAAGTACCGAAAAAGGAAAATATAATAGGCTACATATTTTATAAGTCAAATTTATTAGTAACATAATGTTAGAAAGTTTACTTGATTATCTTAAACTGTTTAGAAGTTATAGTAATTTTAATAAAAGCTTGCAAATGTCAATATATAGACCCTGGTCTATAGGGCTATCCTAGTATTTAGGTGCTGGTCACTTTAGGGTTAATATAAAATTGAATTAAATTGTCATTTCATATTTTTTTTTTTTGCAAATAATAGCAAAATGTTCTTTCATTTAAAACAAACTGCATGAAAATCGGCCCTGTAGAACTCCAGAATTTTATCAAAAATTATTTCAAAAACACCGCAAAAGTGCCCTTGTGACCATGGGTTAGGTTACAATTCTATATATATACTATTGATCCTCAGTTTCGATGAGACCATTCCTATCTATGTGTAGGTCAAGTGGGAGCGGAGAAGAATTTTAGGGAACATGTATAGGATCTGGTGAGTTATATATATATATATATATGGTAAATATGTATTGTAGCATACATGTTGAATATTTACTTCTATTTTGTGAAATCGTTAAAAATCTACCTTATTATGTACAATTCACATCTTAGTGATTATAGGATTTGTGCCAACACCATTTTCAATGCACCAAATACAATATTTATGTAAGAAAATAACAAATATCCATGTATGGATAGTACAGTACTTTGCTGTCATTAATATATGCCTGCATCTGTATTTATATCGCTCAATACATCAAGAATGAAGTTTCGTGTGACAAGCCTCCTAGATATTACGTTGTTTGACTGTGCAATAATATTCAGTAGGTTTGGTTGAAGCAAAATTTAAGTAGGTTTAAATGAATATGTAGGCGTAGAAAAATTATTTATGTGAAGGTCAGGTAATGTAAGGTGTATATATACCGGATGGTTATAAAGTCCCTTCCTCCTACTTTATTTCTACAATTTATATTTAAAGTGTTTTTCAATGATATCATTCATTATATTCATATGACATGTGGATTAACACTGCCTTTCCCCCCTGAAAACAATGGTGCAATTAAAATTCAAAAGGGTTACACCGTTTCCAAGAAATAGGCCTAAGTAGCCTAGGTCAAAGACGAAGGAGTCGACTTAAAAGTTGTAATGAGAAGATAGTCATGCGGCAACTCGATTAACACTGCCTTTTTTCCCCTGAAAACAATGGTGGAATTTTAAATTCGAAAGAGTTGTACCGTTTCCAAGAAATCAGTAGGTCAAAGATGAAAGAGTCGACTTAAAAGTTGTAATGAGAAGATAGTCATGCAACATGTCGATTAATACTACCTCTTTTCCCCTGAAAACAATGGTGCAATTAAAATTCAAAAGAGTAGTAGTTGCCAAGAAATCAGTAGGTCAAAGATAAAGGATTCAACTTAAAAGTTGTAATGAGAAGATAGTCATGCAACATGTTGATTATCACTGCCTTTTTTCTCCTATCGCATGACTATCTTCTTATAATGAATTCGGAAGTTGACTCCTACATCATAGACCTCAGGTCTCTCTCTCTCTCTCTCTCTCTCTCTCTCTCTCTCTCTCTCTCTCTCTCCCTCTCTCTCCCCCCTCTCTCTCTCTCTCCCTCTCTCTCCCCCCTCTCTCCCCCTCTCCCTCTCTCTCTCTCTTTCTCACATTTTTGGGAAGATTTCTAGATAAGGGAATGATTACAGTAAACGGATACTATGTTAATAACAAACAACATTTCACACTGCTTGCATGAAAAAGTGTGTAGAAGCCAATGCAGATATTAGGTGAAATCAGTTGGAAATGACAAAGAGTTAAAGGATAGTATCGACTCGTGGCTTAAATCACTGGTGGCAGACTTCTACAGCGAGGGTTTAAACATTTTTTACACCAATATGACAAGTGTCTTAACGTAGCAGGAAATTATTTGGAAAAATAGGTATGAGTTGTAACTTTAATTTGTGTATAATAAAAATCCTCTAATTTTATTGGTGTATTTTTTATAACAAAACAAAATTTACTTTCCAAACAGCCCTCATATGAAAGAGGCTCCTCTTCTCTGTTCTAGGTACAACGTTAAACCGCTATTTCATGGTAACTGTTTTTAATCATCATTGTAAATAAAATGATTTTGTAAGGTGACATAGTGTCTATTTAAATATAGAGGTTGCGATAATTAGCAATAAAAAGTTGTTATGTTTATTTTGGTAGATGTATCTTTAAGTAAAACTATAATAATATTATAAAAAGATTTGAATGTTTGCAGACTGTTGATGCTCGGGAATTGAATACCGTTGAAGAGGTATTTTGCAAAAATCGTAAAACTCCACTGCTTATTGGATCTGTTAAGAGTAACCTTGGACATACAGAAGCTGCAGCTAGTCTAGTCGCAGTCGTAAAAGCTTTGATTACTCTCGACTGTGGAATAATTCCTCCGAATATTCACTACTCTAGTCCTAACCCAGATGTTCCAGCACTTTTAAATGGAAAATTACAGGTATACATCAAATATTTTGTTACTATGGCAACAATTTAACAGCTGGTATTTAATAATCTTAATTTATCATCATAATATATAATAATATGTTAATTTCTAACTCTTATTAATAACCACCTAAAAATAATTGGAGTTGAGGAAGTTCAGTTATTTAATATGGATTGGAGACAACGGAAAACTTTCTGTGCGAGAGTGAGGTGTTGGTTCATCATAGATTTAGCATATTTAAAATGATATTTGTAGGGCTTGAAGTTTTTACTCATTGATTTGTAAGTAGCCTTGAGAGGATATGAGAAACATTTTAGTCAGGATTTGAGTCATTTGACTTCCTGAGCAGATTTGATTGTCTTGCTGATGGTGTTTGTCAGAAATTATAGCCCTAATGACATGTGTCCGAGAAAGCTTAAAACTTGGAGATAAGGATATATGTATTTATAAAGACAGTAAGGGAGCTTTGCAAGCCCTAGATTCTAACAAATTTATGTCAAAGTTGGTTTAGGATACCTTCAATACCATATCATGGCTGGGAGAGGGGTCCAATAATGTAGCACTTTGTTGAATGTGCTAGGAAATAAGTGTGTTGATTCGCTGGCCAACAAAGTGTAAGCAGCAAAATTTATAGAACCTGAGCCGTTCTGTGATAGATCCAAGAGGCAGTAAGGCTAATACGTATTATTAAGCTTACTGTCAACCTTATGGAGTTGTAGTTTTGTAAATAAGATGTTTTATTTTACAAAAACATACTTTTTTATTATTAATATCTTTGTACATTTTACAAAAACATAATACAATACATAACTACAAGAAAAGAAAACATTGCTTCAAAATACATCTAAGGAAAATATTTTTGTAAAAAGAAAAATATCAAGTTTAATAAAACTCACTTGACACAAATGTTTTGCTACCTCTCCTCTTCAAAAACAATCATCAAATTGTCTCATGTAGTTCATGAATAATTAAGGGCTTGTTTCACAAACATACTTATTGACTTGGTTTGTCAAGTCCAAATCGTAACTTAACATTAATATAAGTTTTTCCATCATTAAACAATCTCCACAATTTACGCTCATTTCACAGGTTTTTAACTCCTTCCTCATACACTTTCATATGTTGTTGATAAATTTCAGCAAACTGAATATTGCTTACGTTCAAAATCCAACTCTAAACCACAAGGCGATCAAGTAAGCGCTTACCAGTCAATTGTTGATCAGTGGTATAGCACATTTACTGAGATATTTTTGATAGGATTTACTGAGATATTAAAATTAGTACAACATTGCACTGTTTAAAAAAGTTATTACTAACCCAGTATAAAAAGTATTGGGAATTTATGGTAATCGTATAAAATGATCTTCATGACGTCAAGAAATCGAAAATGTGATTTTCAATAAGCCTTTTGTCCGTCGCAATCTATGTAAGCATAATAGTGACAGTTATTATTACACCAGAATTATCTAATTAAAAAAAAAACAAAAAAACATTGCGGTGATTGAGTTATAATTATGGGATGTGGGGGATTATAAAATTATGGTCATGCAAATAATTGTTGAAATTGTGGTTAGGTAAGCGTGTGGGTTGTTAATTATATTCGCCATTTTCCTAATAAGCACTCCGGGTTACTAATACACTAAGGCAGCTTTATAATGAGTTTAAACAATTAATTATTTTAATACTAATCCAGTGGTCACTTATTTATTATGAATTTGTTTAGGGAAAATTTGGTCTGCTTCAAAGATAGCGTAACAGTTGTTGATTATAATTATCTCTGATACAATTACGAATAATAACCGTGAGCACTTAATGATCCATACTCCTGTGGGTCTTTAGGCCCGTCCAAATGGCCCGTCTTAACCAACCATTTTTAAGGATAATATGGTTGGTTTTTCTTTAATTGGTCGCTGGTGAAAAAACTCTGACTGTTGGATTACGCTGCCTGAGATACACTGCTCGCAAGGACCCTCTCCTTGCGCACGGCAAATGAATCATGGCCGGCATTTTCTACTGTGACAATTCGAATTGTGGCTTAACGCCACAACATTCACAATGAAAACCACGGACAAAGAATATGTAAGTATCTTATTTAGGGCCTACTAGGCTTGTTTAAAGCTGTCCTCCCCTAATATCCCCCTTATTTATTTGAATTCATGGTAAAAAAATGGGATATTGAAAATTAAACACGATATACACAAAACAATAAAATATATGTATATTTCACTTTCTTGAAGCTCATTCAACTTCAGGAAAAATATACGTTGAAATATATATTTCCTCCTTTATACCTGTTCTCCTTAACGATACATCTGTTGACATTTTGATGTTTCTCCCATTTTTTAAATCTATGCAGTGGTTCCCCAAGACAACTTCATAAAAAAGATCGTCAATTTCGCCAATCTTTTGGATCTATAGGATCCTAGAGGCGTGCACATCATCTTTCGAACCTTAATGGCTGCAGTGTCTTTGGTAACACGGACCACTCAAAGTGATTTGAATAATGTAAGGTTAGGTTATTCATGGATGAAATAATCGATTTAAAGGCATTTTATTTCACTGTGGTGCAGCTACGTTAACTGTTATAATAAAAATGTACTTTGGCCTTTTTAACATCCAGGGTGTATTATTCTTAAAGATTTTTCATCCTTAATTATGACTTCTATTCTTAAAGTACTGGTATAAAAGTATTATAAGCATTATTTCAGTACTAAAATACTGAAACCAAACACTTTCATTATTGTAAACAGCTGATTACTTAACATTGTTTATATTGTTACATCATTAAATTAATGTAACAACCTCCAATGACAAGTGTCATCGTTGACTCTCCTTGTACTGATGGGTCCATTTGTCTGTGCGCGCGGCTTGCGATGGCGCGGCGGGGAAGAGGGGAGTGGTTATCGCTCATTTCCAAAAACATGTGGTGCCGCACGGCGCGCCGGAAGTAGATTATTCACCTGTCTTCAATGTAGTTTCGAGTTGTTTGTAAACATTGCAACGGATTAACGGTTACAAAATTGAAAAATTTCCGATTTTTGTAAAAATCGTAAATTTTATAAAAATTAGGAAATGTTAGTGGATGTTAGTCGTATTCAAAGTGTTTGTACAAGTCTAGAACGATTGGGGACAACCAAAGTCCAGAAGTTCAGCGACGGCGGCCAGTCTTAGCCTTGCATTGATACGAGAGCGCACGAGCTCCAACAGCAGCTTCTTCATAAAAATTTTTGACGTAAATATTTAAAAAAAGTTTGTTTTTTTTACTATAAAAAAGTTCAAACCACGAGGGAAGGATCGAGGGAATGCAGTAGCTGGACCAGGGAACCAGGACGGGATCTGAAGGCAACAGACCAGGCTAATCCTCCAGGGTAATGAGCAGCTAACTTAGCGAATTCCGATATCATTAATATACAGGACCAGCAAGAAGGGATTCCTAGAGAGATCAACACATCCAGGCTAATATCGACATCACTCCAACAAGGTTCGAAACACCGCAAATTGTGAGTTTTTTCCCGTATAATTCGATTGCCAAGACTTTAGGAATTATTTTAAAATCTGAGCTGGAAATATTTTTCAAATTTTTATATAAACTTTTTATATTTTTAATATCAAACTAAAAAGGAGTTAAATTTTTAAAATTAAATAACATTTTTAGACCTAATATTTTAACGCATAATAATTCATTTAATTTGTCATTTTTATTATTTATGACTCACTGTGGAAATAACCTGTAATTTCAATTTTTTATTCTGCCTTACAATTTAATATATTTTATGTATGTTAGGATAAGTTTTATTTCATTTCATATATGTATGTTTAAAGTAAGTTCCAAGATTTGGATAATCCAAAATTGAATTTGTCAACATTTTATGTGTTTTCGTTGTTCATTTAAAGATTGAAAGAAGAAAAAATTATATTGATTTTATTAATTTCATTGCAGAATTTATTATTGTTTTGAACATGAATAACAAGGCAGAAATAGTTTTCCATATAATTAGTGAGAGTATTAACATTAAATTTGAATTAAAATATACCAATTTCTGAGGATAACTTATGTATGTTATCGATAGTAAATGGTAGTGATTGCAATAAAAAAATAACCAGTGAACTTCACGGCTCTGAGGGGAGAGTAATTTTTAAATAACTGAGCTAGTACGTGAGTCACGTAATTATAAATACAATAACTGGAAGTATTTAAAATAAATAGGAGGTTTCCAACGATCTCGGGATACTGAGTGAGTTGAAGGAAATCAATCAAGCCAGGCTAGATTGCATAAAAAGCCTAAACTTCCAGTGGCTTGGTCGATTTCTACTTTGCAAAATCGGCGTACAAACTCCCAGTGAAGGAGTGGCTCGTTGCAACATCATGTTTCTATATGCACTACAAATCTTGTAAACTGTAATTATGTGTCGCGAAAGGTAGACAAACATAGTTGGGTGAGCGAGCCCTACTTTTACAGAACGGCTAGTAGCGTCAGAGCCGCGCGCACAGACAAATGGTCCCATCAGTAATACATCAGCATTCATCCAATCAGCTGGTCTTGCAGCCGATTATCAGGGTTTTATTTCTTAGTCTTTTCTATCCCAGTATACTTGTAGACCACATGATTCATTTCTTTTGAAATCATTGAATAATTCTGTTATACTTTTAGGTAGTTACTGACGAGTTACCGTTAGAAGGAGACATTGTTGGTGTTACTACGTTCGGTCTCTCAGGATCATATGGGCATACAATAATTAGGAAAAACAAGAAAGTAAAACAAAGAGAGATCAGCAAAGATACTTTACCTCCTGATGGCTTACCTAGGCTTATTGTTGTATCGGGAAGGGAAATAACTGGACTTCAGAAAATAGTAGAAGAGGTAAGAAGAGGCTATAGTACTAAACATTTGTTATATAACTAAAAATTAATGGTTGGCTACTATAAAATCAAAACTCAAAAATGGGTGTAACAATTTTTATTAAATTTTAATAAAATATACCGCCTAAATACCCAAACAAAACATTCGATCTTTTGGAAAATTTTATTTCAGGAGTGAAAAAGGAATTCTAAAAGTTTCAACATATGAAAATAAGCCTAAGCAATTTGTATCTAATTCTTTTTTTAAATATAAAAATGTATGACCCAAACCAATGTGTTAAGTATTAAAAGAAAGTTAAGATTTTTTAGTAAATTGGAAAATATGAAAATGAACAGCGTCCTAAATTGTAACATTTTTAGAGGGAGATATGATGACCAATAGTTTCTATTTGTGTCTTTAAAGAATACATTTTAACAAAATCTAATTAAGATGATTTTGAAAAATTGAAATTTTGTATTTGTTATTTAATGGCAGCTATTCCAATTTCTGACTTTGATTTTGAATATGTGTAGTGTATGTGAAACAGTTTTTTTAGAGTCAGTAGGTACAAGTATTTTCATTCCAGTCTATACAGACAAGATGATAAAGCCTATATATTTCAAAATTTGCATTTATATTCTTTGTACTGTAAACACAAATAATTAAAATATAGTGGTAACAAACAAAAAATGACCTTGGGGTAGTTAGGGGCGAGAACAATCGAGTTGAAAAAATTGTTTGTAAATATTTTGTGGGGGGGGGGGTTATCAAGTAAAACAGAAGGTATTCTGATATGTATGTTTATATGACTAAACAATTAATATGTTGGCACTAGGCCAAATTTAAAGGGTCAGATATCATGTTTCAACCCCTTCTAACTTTAACAGGGCATGCTCTACAAATCTGAGGGGAAAAAAATCATTTTGAGATTAAATTACAGTTCGAAATCATATATTATAGTTTTTTATATGATAAATACAACTTATTTTAATCACATAATGAGAAATGTATAGAGTGTAAGTTTTAAAAGCGGTTTTTGTGAAATGTGAGACAAACAATTTCATAGCAAGATAGGTTCCATTTTCATTGACTTCTATTAGTTTTTATTGATTTCTCGTTAATAATTTCCAGTGTGTCAGTATGTCTGTAAATTGCAACATGTAAATATGTATTTCAAACTTTGCACTGTATTCTTTATTATTACTGTCCCAATGTAGTAAAAATATATTGGTAAACCAAAAAATGATTTTGGAGACATTAAGGAGCAAAAACTATTGAAGGATTAAATAAAGCAATAAAGCTAAATTAAAAAAAAAAAAAAATTAATAATATAAACTAGCAACAATTGTTTCGCCTTGCGGCATTAGTTGCCCGATGATGCCGCAAAGCGAAACAATTGTAGCTTGTTTGCTTTATTGCTTTATTTAATTCTTTAATATGGAGTTTCAACAAGAAATATCTGCTGTTATATTAAATATAAAAACATTTGTGTTGAAAATTTTTATTTTTTTGAAATATTATGTGTGTAGTATAAAATAAAACTAAAATTTATTCTGATTAGTGGAATATGTATGTTTATTTGAAGAAGAAATTAATATGTTGGTGCTAGGCTGCTTAAAAGATTTCAACTTTATAAAAATAACTATTCCTATGTGCCTATGCTTAATTCAATACATCACTTATTATTTTTGTTTTGTTAAAAGTGATTAATATCATCATAAAACAATTAAAATTGATTACTTACTTATCTGCTGATTTATTGGTTATTTTCAGCTGGAAAAGTTGCCATTGGATGAAGAGTTCGTAGCACTGATGCACAATGTGTTCCACAAAGCCATTTCATTACATATGTTTAGAGGTTATGTTATTCTCCCCAAGTTGGAAGCTTCTGAGAGTGATATTCAGGTGATTATATTTAGCGGATGACCCAGAAGTCGATCAACTAATTATTATTTATAATGAATTAACAGTTTTACTGGTATTAGATTGGTAAAAAGAAACAGTATTATGTATCTAGTCTACAATAAAATGCAGATATATCCTTCATTAGTGTTTGTAGAGGCTAATTTATACTCCAAAAATACAAGTATGGAAGAGGACCTAGTCAGACAGAATTGAGAAATTATATTGGATTTTGAAGAATGTTTGTAACATGAACATGCAGTGTTCTCTGTTTTGCTGTAACTTTTTCATTACTTTCTAACAGTGATATGAACTGATGAGCTATATTCTTATAACACTCAGCCAAAATTGAAGAATAATGTGCTTATAATACTTTTCTTCAAAATTACACACTATACACCAATTTTTGAGAACGGAGCTGCTTCAGTGAAAACTTGTGAGTTTTAGAAACTTTATATTTTACTATTCTGACTATAAATTCACGCTTCATCTGAGATGAAAACTTTACCCTTAATAGCAATAATCATTGTGAAACCACCAGATATTTAAGTTCACGTCTAACTTGCATCTGATATGGTGACGTGTGTAACTTCATTGCTTTTTAAACATTACCATAAGTCATTGCTGTTTGTAGAGATAGTCTTTTCATTGTGAATTTTAAAATACCATAACTCGGTTGTTATTAAAAGACAAATTAAAAATTCCTTATAAGTATCATTAATGGACCTATTAGAATATGTAAAATAATAATAGCATTACATTTTTAAAAAGTTGAAAAAAATGACATTTTGTTAATTTTTAGAACACTCTGTACATAGATCAGGTTAAGAGCTTTGAACAATTTTCTATCCGAAGCAGTTCTTGAAATATGTAGCCGTTTCCATACTTTTTACAAATAGATACTTTATATCCTCACAACACAAATTCTAAAGCTACATTACATCTATATCAACCTAGAATTCAATAGCTGAGACTGTGTCGTTGCAATAATAGTCAAAGAAAAACAATAATTTTGACTACATACTAATTAGAATCCTAATAACTAGTTTATTCTTGAAAAAAATAAGTGATTCATTATTAAATTATGATTAATACAAATTTTGAAAGACTAAAAGATAACCTTGAAAGTTTATAAAATAATAGTATAAATATTTCAATACAGTAATTTGGTAGGTTAACTACAGTCACAGTTTTGTTAGTTCAGTTAAATAAGTATTTTGATCTTAATCCCATGAGTTTTCATTTATTCAAATAAATTATTTTTTATCATAATTTCCTATACGGAATTTACTTAACAATAAGGTTTTGAATTTAAGTGTGTTTTTATTATTTTAAAAAAAATTAATTTTTCCAGCCAATTTCAAGAATCAAAGAATCGTCAATATGGTTTGTGTTCTCTGGAATGGGGTCACAGTGGCCAGGCATGGGTACACAGCTGTTGCAGTTCCCTGTATTTGCTGCTGCTATTGACAGATGTGAAGCAGCCTTAGCATCTAAAGGTATCAGCGTGAGGGATGTTATCACTAACACCACTCCTGGATTCTTTGATAACATTCTGCACTCCTTTGTTGGCATTGCTGCTATTCAAGTAAGTAACAGTATAAAGGCATATAACTATTGCTCTTTACAATATATTTCACTAATATATATATTTTTTTTCAATGACACTGCTCTATTTTACAAGGGCAATACTCAAACTACACATACAGAATTGCCTAAATGCTTTACGTTGGTGGTACACATATGGTGATGAATCCTAAAACAGGATTCAATATTTTATGGCAACTCATTATTTCCAACCAATTTAACATATTGTAAAATATTTTGTAAAGGCATTGTTGCGTGTTTTATGTTATAAACAAAGATCTATTAGTTACCGAGGGACCAGAGTTTTATAGTGAACTCAAACTTTATAAGTTCCAACGAGTGGTTGAATGACGGTACAGAGTTTATGTTAATTAGACTTTCATACAATCTGTGTAAATAATAATTGAGTAACAATAAAGTTCATTACCTTGAATTGATGCAATGTCCAATTGTCCAACAGGGTAATTCAGGAAGCGATGTAGACAGACGTAGCACTACACTTAACACAGCTCGCTGGTTATCATAATTATTTTATTGTTTATATTTGTCACTCTTAAATCTACACAGATTGCACTTATAAAATAGGTTAATAATTAAAAAGCGTGGCAGAGCCGAATGGTAATAAATACCGCGTTGCATTATGAAAACTATGCACTTGCATATAAAATTAAAGCGAGTTGAAAGGAATTAGCGTTTGCGTGATACACAGATGAGGTGTTCTTTACAACTGACTTTCTACCCTTCAAGAAGATGGGACGCGTCCCCAATCACGTGATATAGTCCAATCGTTCTGGACCAATGGGAGGCTATGATGATGTCATTTAGCCTTGAACATTTCTGCAATTGTGGGTAAAAACACCCCTCATGTGACTGACATGGACTCTTCTGGATCGTATGATCAACTAATTATTGTGGTCTGATATTGTTAGACGGAGACAGAAAATCGTAAATGTAGAGAAACCAGTTTATTCGAAAAGGGCATATAAAAATACTGAACAGGCATTGTAAACTGTAAAAGTTCAGAAATAAAGCAAGTAAATGCCATCAAATCTCCATGGTAACGTGGAAGATTCACATTGAATATCTACATAAAAAATTAATAAAACACTTCACCGAGAGTTTTATATGCTAAGATTTGTTTGTAAATTAAACTATTGAAAACAATGTACCTATACATTAGTTAACTGAACGTTGGAATATGGGGATATTTGTAAAAAATTTAATTCCAAAACAGATTATTCCAATTATATCAAGGAAATCCAAAATTGAACATTCCACACCTTTATTTATGACCTTAAACATTTCGCCATTTAGAAATCTATATGTATAAAGTACTACACATTTTTTCTAATAGAAGTTCGAATACATGTTTGACTCTGTATCCAGAAGAGAAACTTTATTCAACAAACTTGTAGATATACATAAGCTAAATTAACAGTTTAAAAAAAAAAATTCTATTTGTACCTGATGTTAAAATTTGTTTAAGGAATTTCTGGAAGATATTAAAAACTGCCAAAATATAAATAAGTTTTTTTAATTAATTAAAAAATTATAGCTAGAAAGTAATGATATAGAGTTGTATATAATGTTCTCCAGCAACTAAACTGTTTCATTTTCCTTCTATACATATTTTGTATTTCTTTGTTGCAAGTTTATATTTTGTGTAGATATTGATTTTATATCTCTTGTAATAATGATTTTTATTAAATGTTTCCAGTTTAATAAAAAACTGGAATAGTGTTGAATAACTACATTTTTGTGGCACCTAAAACAGTCAGGAGCCAGGACGTTGTTGTAGCTCCTGATGTTTTTCAGTTAATGTGAAAGCAGTGTACGGTATCACTTGTAATTAGATTTTGTAAGTCTGGATGGGCTTGGGAAATATCTACCCTTACACTTCCTTTGTGACAACACAGTGATGTTCTGTTAATCAATAGTGATGTAAACGTCAATTGTGATGCGTTTGTTTTTACGAATTTGGTTACTGATTCTGTTTGTCAAGTCCTTGGACAGTAAGCTGTCCAGAATTTAACTCACTTTGAACATTAGTTCTTCCTTCATTCAACAGCCTACGCCGTTTACGCACAATTTACTGCTTTCCGAAACACTTCTACAACTTGTGGAAGAATTTGAGCGAGACAGATATTTTTTGGGTTTTAAAAACAGAGTGTTCTTCATATCGGCAGGATTGGTGATCAATATTGTGTTTTTTTTAAATGTAACACACAACTAATGCATGGAGAGACATAAAACACATTTTTGATGTTATGGTGGACCTGTAGAGAGTGTCTGACCTTATAACTGTTAATACTTTGATTTGATTTGGGGCTTGCACAGTTATGGGGGACCAACAGTTCTTCCTTAAAAAAAATACCCTCCTTGTAGATTATTGAAATTATGCTGCTTTCAGGACAGATGTTTTTACTACGGTTAGTAGCACCTCAGTCCATTCCTCTCTAATGTTATATCCTCACCCTCTACTCTGAAATCAGTCACTATAGTTCATGATAAATCTGTTTTGCTATATCCATTCTCAACTAGGTTCATGTACAAATAAATTATAATTGTTTTAGATTGGATTGGTAGACCTGTTATTCAGCATTGGTATCAAACCTGATGGCATTGTAGGACATTCTGTAGGTGAGCTTGGATGCGCTTATGCTGATGGTTGTTTTACTGCTGAGGAAATGATTCAGTGTGCGTACGCTAGAGGCAAAGCTTCCATTGAAACTGAACTTATTAAAGGCATGATGGCTGCTGTGGGTAAGGAAATTATTTAATTTTATTTGTTTTAAATATTCAGGACATATGGATCCCTGATCGACTTACTCGTTTAACCCTATAACTGGCCATTAGAAATTCTTAAAGTGGCCTGCCTTCTTTGTTCCTTTTTAGTTTTTAGTATAGTTTTTGAATAGTTTTTTTAATTCACAGGAAATAGTAATATTATCCAAAACCCAATTTGTTATATATCATTTTTCTCAGAAAAGTACATAGAATTTATCTATGAAAAGGAAAAAAAAATTTGGAAATAAACATTTTGGAGTTAGTATATAAAAAATCAACAAATGTGTAGTAATAAAAGTGAAAACTCAAAAAAAAAAAAAAAAAAAAAAAAAAAAAAAAAAAAAAAAAAAAAATACTCATGACCACTGTACAACCAAATTTTTCTATTTTTTTTCAAGATATACATTAGTTTTGGAATTTATTTGTGAGTAAAAGCTGGTAAAAAAAATAAAAAATGTATATAATTTTTGAAAAGTTACATTTTGAAAAATCAATTTTTATAAAAAAAAGTGTAAAGTATATATGTAAAACTTATACTTACTTTGAAAAAAATATTATCCAAAACCCAACTTGTTATCATTTTTCTCAGAGGGGGGCATACAATTAATTTATGTAATGAAAAAACGTGTTTGAAGTTAGTATCTCGGAAATAAAAAAAAAATTGCAGTACCGAAGCCAAAAGCCACAAAAACATAAACATATACCATACAAAAAATGTTTGTAATTTTTTCAAGATATACAAATATTTTGTGATATAGTTGTGAATAAAAAGTTGGTAAAAAAATGTTATGAAAAAAGTAAAAATTAACTCAAAAGTTAATTTTATCAAAAGTATTTTGAAAATTTCAACTTGTGGTACTCCTGATGTAAATTTTTATTCTTCAGAGTGCTGAAAAGCTCATTTTTGTTGTAAGAGAGAGGATCACAAATATTTGAACAACACTTTAGTTTTTGGGAAACGTCTTCTTGCAATAGATAAGCAACTGTAGTTAATCCCCCCCTTTTTCTTCTGGTTGTGACACTGTCAAATTTGTTCTCCATAAAAAATGCCAGTCTTATTTTTTATATTGATGGTTGAGAAATTTTCATCCTAAGTTTCTGCTGCTATCATACATGGTCCAATAATATGTTAGTTGGTAAATTAATTTCTTGAGTACTAAACTTTGAAATAGTAAAAAAAAAAAAAAAAAAAAAATATATATATATATATATATATATATATATATATATATATATATATATATAAACCCATTACATATTTTGTAAATCCACACCTAAATGGAAGGGGGTGGTTAAAATCCCCATTTGCTCTACTTTAAATCCATGCCTGATTTTCATCAACATCCTAAAAGTATCATTTGTGTTCATTGGTGCTTTTATAATATATTTCTTAAATATTATATTTTGAAGTTGAAGAATTTCGAGAAATGTCAACAAGGAATAATAATATAGGTGACAAGGCTAGAATGGCTAAAAATTGCACTAAAATCATACAGTAGTCATTATAAATTTATTCGTTGTAAATTTTGACTTATATTAATTTTACAATAATTATAAATGTTTTATTTTGTTTAGATTTTCAATAGATAGTTTTACCTCAAGGCATAGTTCTCCTATCCATACAAAATCTAAACTAATAGACTATATGCCCTATTAAACTCTAACCTAAAATGTTTTACTTTGTCAGGCAAAGGTTATGCTCAGATTAAAAATGACTTGCCCTCGACTATCGAAGTGGCATGTCATAACTCTTCAGAGAGCTGTACATTGTCAGGTCCTGCGAGTGATATGGAGCAGTATATTGGTGAATTAAAGGAAGCAGGAGTGTTTGCTAAGTTGGTCAATGTATCTGATATTGCTTATCATAGTCGATACATCGCTCCTGCGGCACCAACACTGCTACGATATCTCCAAGAGGTAAGTTTGTGATTTATTAATTAAGGAAAACTTTGTATTTAGATTGATTATATATTATTAAGTTAGGAATCATTTCCTTTTGGTATCCAAGTCATCGTATTACAATAAAAGTTTACTTACTTTCTTATGTGTCCGTCACATGACTTGCTTTTTCTACTATGACGGGTTTCAGAGATTTACTCCATCATCAGAATTGATATCACTCTTACGAGCTCGTCAAACATTTAATAAAACGCACAAACACTGAAAGCATGTTAATTTTATAGTGTGGGATGCATCCCATATGGTAGTCCAAGGACAACTACGATCTCAAGGTTATGTAATCACACTGTGACATTTACTAGGCAACATGTTATCTTGTATACTGATGCATGTGCTAGGAGAATTAATTGTAAAATGTGAAAAGAACTGTACTTCCAAAAATACATTCATAGGATTATCAATTATAAATTATCTGGAATTTAAATTTTTGAAACAATTATGTATATAAAAAGATATATATCCGACTTTAAAGAATTTATAGATTTATACTCCTACAAAAAATGAAATGTATGTAATTTGCAGCTCAACTCTGATAGATTAAAATTGTTTGTAGGTAGGCCAAGTAATATGAGGTCAAAATTTATAAATACTCAAACAGAAAAAATAAAATTATAAAATAACATTAACAAACTTAGAACTTTCTTAAAATCATACCTTGAAAAAAGTCATACATTTTGATTCTGTTTTAGAACATTTTAAAATAAAAAGATGAATCCTCGGATAACAACTTATTGTATTTTATTTTATCTGCATTATTTGAATTTAAAATATTTATTTTAATAATTATTGTTCTTTTGTCTAATATTAAATACCTGAAAATAATATTTATACTTATTTGATAAATTCTTTTTATCCCAACAAGATCAATACTTCTAAATGCAATAAAATCAACTGATGTGTAATGTTCAGGTTATTAAAGAGTCAAAGCCAAGATCGGAACGTTGGATAAGCAGTTCAATACCAGAGGACCAATGGGGCTCACCTCTAGCAGCAACCAGTTCTCCTGAGTATCACACAAACAACCTCCTCAATTCTGTATTGTTTGAGGAAGCATGTAAAAGTATACCTAAGGAAGCGATCCTTATTGAGATAGCTCCTCACGGACTGCTGCAAGCTATTCTAAGGCGATCTCAGAAGTTGTGTGTTAATATACCACTTACTCAAAGAGATAGTAAAGATGGAGTCCGATTTCTTCTTTCAGCTATTGGAAAGTAAGTATAGTTAGGTTAAGTGTAAACACATTGTGATGTCACTTTAGGAAATGTGAGGAAACCTTCACAAAAAATTTAACTTTAATTATTAGTTTCTAACTTTAAACAGTTAGTTTTTTTCTTGAAAACTACAATTAGGTAATTACAGTTTTCTAGTAAATTATAACAAAGACAAAATTTGGGGGGGGGGGGGGTAGGGTGTGACGACATGGCTTTATTTTTCACATGGCAGATAAGAATTAAATTTATGAATTAAGTTTGACAGTTTTTCTTGAAATTCTTTTATAGGTTAGTCTTATGATACAACGGGTTTCTGATTTTATTTTAGTTTAAAAAATAATTAAATAAAATTAGAAAGAATGAAAGTTTTATCTGGTAGTGGAAAACTAGAAAGTACCACAAAGGGTAAGCTGGAGCGACAAACTTCCTTGAAAAATCCTTTTTGAAAATTTTCTATTTTTCTCTTATGTTACATAACATTTCAATTAGAAGGTTTTAATTTATTACACATTTTCTATCAACGTTAAGAAAGTTAATGCTGGCAGGAAAGATGCTTATACATCATGATTTACTCTTTCAGCTACATGTTCATGACTGACTATTTTAGAGAATTGAATCAAACTCTTTGTGTCTAGAAATTTCTAGAATTATAGTTTTAGAAACAGTCTTGATTTAGATTGGAACTCATTTGAAGCGGTATAGTATACGATTTATGAATTTAAAAAAATATGAATGCTACAACATATAGTAGAACATAACCTATGACCTTTTTTATTTGTTGCCTAATGCCTTTACTTTATGATTGTTAGACTAATGAAAATGGGGGAGTATTTGATTCACGAAAATATGCAATGCCATCAACTTTGCTCAAACTTTTCTTGTACAAACTGCGGTGAGATAAGTGCATGCTCTGCCAACTGAGTTACACTGCACAATCAATTAGTTACTCATTATATTTAATAAGTTATTTTAAACTCGGTCTACTAGATAATTTTTATGGAAATTTATTATAAATTTAGTGTTATTTCAAGACAAGTTGTTTTTAGTTAATAATCTAGTAAATAATAAATTTCAGAATGTACATGGCAGGCATGCAACCTGATATATCTCGACTTTATCCTCCTGTCGAGTTTCCAGTATCCTGCGGGACACAGACTTTACAACCTTTTGTATCATGGGATCATTCAGAGATTTGGAAGTTTGGTAACATGGACAGTATGGTATGTATGAGTGTTTGTTATATCCAACTCAAATGTAACAAATTCATTAAACTACCAACATATGTAGCTTTTTCTAAAAATATTTTGTGGTAAAAAAATACCACCACTCTCCATACTACATGGTACCATGACTCTTCATAAAAAGATATTTGATTAGAGCATCAAGTAGCATGGAAACTAAAGCAGCTGATCAGGGAATCTAAGGAGTATGTGCTGAGTCACTTGTCACCAGAGATATTTAAGATTTCATAAGTTATTAGTTAAAAGAGACGTAGCAGGAATATTTGTTACAAAATGGTAAGAACACAAATCTTGAAGTTAATGTACATGAAAACAATTGTATATATGTAAGATTTATAAAAATACCAAAATACACAAAGCTTGCTCATCTTTTATTATCGGAGCAATTGTGGTCCTGAACTGTGACTATCTGTGACAGATTTTGCGGCAAACGGTATAGTGTATGTTAGTTTATAGCTAGTTGAAAGTGATTATGAGATCTCTAGGTCGACGCCGGTGAGGCCTCTGAAGGAGGCTTTCACAGCCCAGAACGGAAAAAAAAAAATTGAAAAAAAGTGATTATGAGGTCTGTGCATCTTTAAGGGAGTATGTTTTAGGCCAAATTAATTATGGGGGGGAGGAATCCAGCACTACTAATTTAACTGCGCAATTATCTCAGTACAGTCTAGCCAGCCTATATAACAAATTAAACTAGAATAGTATTCATATAATTTAACCTACACTGAACTAAATATAATTCATATTGAGGGAATATCTTCATAAATTAGTAGTCTAATAGACTTTCACATATTTAAGTTTTAACGTAAAACACACCGTCAAACACCTAGGGTCACAAATGATCCATATCAAAAATGGCCTAACCAGCCATTATTTTGGTGGTGAACCTTGAAGAAGTGAGTTACCTGAAATAATGTCCAATGTAGCAACAAACACTCTTCCTTTTACCTCACGTTCACACTGCAAAGATGATGGCATACAACTGCACTCTCCAATGCTTGCTTGAAGTCCAGATCGCTTCCGCGGATGTGCGTACTTCTTTGAATGGGTAATCAACTAAAAACGCCTTCATTTGGATTGGTTAGCAATTCGGGGGGGGGGGGGCAAGGTTGCGTAGCAGGCAGGAAAAAGACGTGAAATGGAATTCACCACAGACACCCCCGCTGGTGAAAAAGGGACAAAAAAAAGGTGTCTCATAATTCCCATTTGGCGACAAAAATAGAGAGGGCCAAAACAAAAAGGCTGGCACAGGAAGGAATAAATTAGAAAACCTTAAACAAGTTAAAATTATGGGGGAAATGGTAGGTTGCTACCAGGGCAAAAGACAAACAATACCCAAATCTCATGGTACGAGCAATTTTGTACAGATCTAATAAGTTTAAACGAATGCCAGTTTGTTCTGGACTCCCCCACTGCACTTCTGTTAAAAGAAAATAAATTTATAGTTATGCATGATTAAGTTAAGGTTAGTAAGGGTATACATGTCGAGAAATTTACAGGCAGGCAGACAGACAGGCAGACATACAGACAGACAGACAGGCAGACAGACAGGCAGACAGACAGGCAGGAAGACAGACAGACAGACAGACGGGCAGACAGGCAGACAGGCAGACAGACAGTCAGGCAGACAGACAGACAGACAGACAGACAGGCAGACATACAGACAGACAGACAGACAGACAGACAGACAGACAGACAGACAGACAGGCAGGCAGACATACAGACATACAGACAGACAGACAGAGAGAAGGGGAGGAATTTCTCACAAAAGATATATTTAGTAAAGGTGACGTAGTTCAGTGGGAGTGATTTAGAAAATTGTAGTTTTATAAAATTGAAAGAGGAAAAAAAATATGGAAGAAGTGGTTTGAAAAGGTAAAGCTGTAGAGGGATGGCGGAGTGATGGTTTATGGGTTTATATATATTTGTATATTAATTAGTTGGAAAGAGCTCACAAATAAAAGATGACGCAGGGTGGATGACATAATCACACCCGAGATGCATCCTAGGTGAAATTTGCTTCAAGTTATTGTTATTATTATTATTATTATTTGTATTTGTGTTTTAAAAATTGCATATGGAAAAATGAAATAAAGAAGAAGGAGTGAAGGAAGAAGTGTGAATCTGGAAAGAAGGAAAGAGTTAAAATAGTTGCAACTGGTTAAAATCACCGCCACTGAAATTAATTCTGAAGTTTAATAAATAGAGGTGAAATTTGGAAAACGTAACCAGAAATTATTTGTTTAAAAAAGTATGTTATGGTGAGATATAGGAAAAATGAAGGGAATGGTTAAAAATTACAGTTAGTTAATGTTGTTGGATATGTGGTTTACGGTTCTAATTTTAGAAGTGGAGAAGTGCAACGGTAGATAATTAAAACGGGGCAATGAGACCGAGTGAGTAAGAGAGAATAGAAAATTTGAATGCCAAAATATTTATAAAATACAGTGAAAAGGAAAGGGTGCGAGAGGAACCAAAAGGCGTCATGGCAGGTAGTTCCATGGGCAAATACCTGGTGCAGAAACCCGATAATACAGCCACAGAAATATGTTGACTGCTAAGCTGAATTTAAATACAATAAATGTTAAAACTATGACACAGATAAATGGTTAAGGAGATTTATATAGTATATACTTATTCTACTGCCTAGCTTAAATCCTCAATCCTAATAGTACATTGGACTAATCACTTTTTCCCCTGTTAGGAATACAGTCCATTATTAGGTCAACAATTTAAAATGTCACTTGTCTTAGTTAAATTGTTCAGCTTAAATGAAGGTACTTGACAATTTTTTTAATCAGTCAAAAAATAATTTAACTAACGTACATGATTTAAAAAATTGTAGATCGGATCTATGAAGGAGTCCAAAATAGTTATAACCCCAAGAGAAAGAAAAGGGTTAATGGATGTATCATGAGTTAACAATATAAATTACTAATTTATAAGCTATAATGTTAAACAAATACTGTTATAAAGAGTACTATTTAAATGATATTTCTGCCTATGGGTGTTATAGCAGGAGCTATATGAAAGCCATCTTTTCATTTTATTTAGTGATTTTATTATTGATTTTCTGATGTTTACTGTCTGTTTCAGTTAGGTCTGGTCACTGGAGAGAGACAAGTTTCCATTGATATGTCTGATAAAAATGAAAGGCGTTATGAAAATCATAAGATTATTGGTAGAGTTATTGTACCTGCTTCTATGTACCTTGTAAGTCTATATAAAATACAAGTTAACTCTTATTTATTTTTGATTATCTGTTTAAAAATATAATTAGTCCATCTAGTTTCTCTCTATAGATTTTATATCTCTATGGATTAAGGTATTTTTAATGGGTTAGTTATTTATGTAGGTAATTCCCAAAGTATGGATTACAAAACAATGTTTTGAAATAGCAATGAATGATGTAGTCGACATTTATACATTTTGTGTGTGTTTTAAGTTTGTATAATCATTAAATAAATACAACACATCATATATTACAATAAATACATAAAATTAATAACTCAAAGAAACAGGAAAAATCAAATTAAATATATTAATAATATAGGTAATAAATATGAATTTGTAAAAGTGTGCTGGTCTTTAAATTTGAAAGGAGCTTACCTCCATTACATAAAATCATGGTAAAGTGCTTTACAGGCTATCCAGGATTTGTATTCTAAGACTCGCTGGTTGAAGATATTTTGTTTTCCATACACAGACTTCAGTTACGGGACGTCGGAGTATCATTTTGCTGGGTATTTGGACATTGCAGTGGAAACACTAAACCTGACAAAGTGAAAACGGAAGCTGCAAGTTAGATCTCAGTCACACAGTGTGTTATGGTGTATGACTTTGTATTGACTGTTAAATTAGTATTGAATAGGCAGTGGGTGGAAGAATGGACAAATATACAATAAGCCAAGGGAAGTAAAAGATACTGTCCATCCGTGGAATACATCCATACATGCCAGTTGTTGAGAGGAAGTGGTAATTACCCGTTTGTATCGATCATTCCATGATCACTCATGGATTTCTGATGGAACACACGATTCTGCCCAATGCCCATTTTGTCAAGGTGCGTTATCAATTAACCACATCCTCATTGACTGTGTTGCTTTGAGAGGTGTATGTAGGTCATTTGCCTTGCCAAATTCTATTTAGGTGATGTTGGGGGATAGTGCTCCGATCCTGATCGGAAATTGTCCTTAAGGATATTAGGCATCGCCTAAAATATTTGATGAAGTTTAAACAATTTCTAACAATTATTACAGTCATTTTACGTGTAATGTAATGTTTAGTTGTCCTTAAAATTTTTTAAATTTTATCCTTGTTAACTCATTGCAGGGTCTTTTTACAACCTTGTAATATTTGTTTTTTAAAATGTTGTTTATTGTATTTATCACTGAATAAAATGTTACGGACAACAGTAATTGTCTAAAGCTGTTTTTAAAAGACATAGTTTTGTAAATTTTTTATTTTAACCAGTAAATTTTGTTAGCTTATTAATAATTTGAACACAGCAAAACACAACATCAGATATATTTATTTATAAGACTAGCCTACCGACCGATAAACTGGTATTTAACTTCTTTTAACTGATGCTCATTTTGTTTCAAGCTATAATAGTTTTGTCTGGATTTTTCAACAAATTATTTTCTGAAAAGTACTAACTTGTTTCATTTAAAAATACATTTTGCCCTAGTAATATTTTGGATTCAGCAACAAATAATAAAATTTGTTAAATCAAATTTTGTTGACTGCTTGTTGAGGCTGAACACAATTTCATTCCTTAATAAAAATATCCAATAGTTTCGCTTGTGTTGGTAACTCAACCAAAGTGGGCCTCACAGTTGATTTTATTTAAATAAATTGAGTAGGTCAATAGAGTGTTCTTGGTCCAATCCTGTATCTGCTTTCTACACACGATATTGCACAAAGCAATGGGATTGATTGCAACCTTTGCTGATGACACCGCTATCCTGGCTATGGGAGACGATACTGCAGAAGCTAAAAATAAATTGCAAAAAGCAGTCAATCAAATAAGTATATGAATCCAAAAAGGCCGTATGAAGCTAAACAAAACAAAATCAATACATGAGAAAGATTATTCACCGGTAACTATTAATAATCAGATAGTATCTTATGCGAATGATGCAAAATATTTAGGTATTACTCTTTAGGCACCAAGCTATGGCGGAGAGTACATATCAAAAAGAAATGTGAACAGCTAGGCATCCAATATAAAAATATGTTTTGGTTAATTGGAAGGTAATCTGAGTTACCAATGGATAATAAGTTGCTGTTGTATAGGCAAGTGCTGAAACTGGTGTGGCCATCCTTGGGCTGTATCAAGAAATCAAATTAAAAAATTATTCAAACGTTTCAGAACAAGGTACTGAGACCAATTTTTATTTAAGGGAGAAATTATTACTGTTGACCTCTGGCACATCAGCTATAAGCTTATTGTGTTCCCCCTATGTTCATCATACACTGACCCTCAGTGCCTCTGACAAGATCTCAGATCATGTGTAGGGTGTCTTTGTCAAAATCTTTGGTTGATTGTTGATGTCTAAAGGTTCTCCTTTTTCTGGACTCCAGGGCCACACAATCAAAGAGTATATGTGCTGTGTTTTCAGTATCCTGACTGTAAAGACGACAGTTAGGTGAGACGTTGTTTAAATGACTCCGGATATGGTCATGTTCAGTAATCATGGCAACAACTTGCCTCAGAAACTTCCTGATAAACTGAAGAAATACTTTTCTCAGCTCAGGATCTGGTCTCGAGAGAAGGCGTTTTCCCAATCTATGGCCAGGAAATTTCCTCCATTGTTTAATGTGTTCTTTCCTGGAGAATTTTCTCACTGCACTTCTTACCGTCGACTAAAGCTTAAAGCGGTTCAAGTCCCACCAGGCAGACATCAGCTCCCTTTTTGGCTACTCTTGTTTCCCTCAATCCCGCAATGTCTAGGTACTCATCCCAGAGGCACTATATTTGCAGTTGACAAGATACATAGGGAGCTTAGGGAATCCCATTCCAGTTTGGATAAGATTCTCTCTACAGAGGTGAGGGCTTTACTGTTTGGGTGTCTGAGAGTATTAGAATGTCGTTACCCTTGAGACTTTCTTCTAATCCTTGATGAAGACATGTTGAGATTGCGCAAATATTAGCTTGAAATACTGTACAATACCTACCTAAGTTAGCTTCAAAAGTTGCCCCAGGGGTTTGAGAGTATCCACCGTATTCAGACTGTTGATCATGCATTGATCCGTCTGTTTACCAAACAAGCTATCTCGAGTGTACTGGTAGCTTGTATCTTTTCAGTTATCCTGTATGTTAGAAGGAATTGTAAAAGATTGAGTGAAAATGTACTCAGTTTGGTTCCTATCAGATATCATGTCTCTTGGTTTTGAGGAAGTGAGTTTATCTATTATATTGAGTATAATTCTCTTTGGTCTAGTAGCTAGAGCTCACGCCTTGTATATAAGTGGTTTTGATCCCTCTGGCAGCTTGAATAAGTTGTTAATTCTGATTCTATTTTGTTGTTTCAGTTCTTGGCATGGGAGACACTGTTGAACTTACATAAAGAACAATCTTTTTCAAGACGCATTGTATTTGAAAATATTAAGTTTTTCCATTCAGTAGAAGTGACAACTACCAGTAAGTATGAGTTTATACATGCATGAATATTTTACTCTAAGCGTTCTGAGTAATGGAATATAAAAAATATCATTATTAATACAGAGTGTTTCAAAAAGGACTGTACAACTTTGTAAATTCATATGAATTTGTTCAGATTATTTACAGAGCTGGCTGGGGTTTTTTTTTTTTTTAAAAAAAAAGAAGAAAACCTTCAACGGAAGTGTACCTAGATATAGTGGAAAACTTTTGAATACCACAGATTGATGAGGAACTAGGTCCAGGGGTTCAATAACTGTTTTCCTGTTATTGATAAGTCGAGGTGGGGTGATTGCATGACCACCTCGTTCACTGGTTCAACACCTCTAGATTTTTACTTCCGAGGATTTATCAAGGATAAAGTTTATGAACCACCTTATCAGCTTCTCTCGCTGAGCTCAGAGCAAGAATCTATGCCACAGTTGAAGAAGTTATGTCTGATATGCTTCTGTGGTATGTCTTGAAAATGACCATTGAAAGTGATTTTAAACCTAACTAACTATAAAGTAAGAAACTTTACGTATTTTGCTACAAAATTACACCAAAACCAGTTCTGTAAGTAGTCTGAATAATTTTATATGAATTTTCAAAGTTGTAAAGTTTTTTTTGAAGCACCCTGTATATATGGTGTTCTGGAAAAGATTACCGAATGGTGTCTGGTTTAAAAAAATGCTAATTCAACTAAATTTAACTTAAGTACCAAACTGAACCACTCGGATTTTTTTAAATCTCCAAAGCCGTATTTAAATTTTTTTTAAAGTGAACATTTTGAGGTAGATATTCCATTTAGTACACTTCCTAATTAGTATCTTAGTTTGGTCTACTTTCCAGTTTATTATGTCTGACAAAGAGATTGTAGTCTTTATTTTTATGTTGGAATTTTCAGCTCTTTTTTTTACACATTTCAGTGCAATGTTGAACGTTTTTCTACATGAAATAAGTAACCCCACCTGACTTAACATTATTTTTTTTAAGCATATATTTTTCAATTCAGCTAAAAAGTTCAGTCCCAGTGTTGTATGTAGACTTTCACATTTAATAATGATTTAGAAACATTATTAGAAGGTGTTTTTTCAGTTTTAAATCCAGATGTTAATCCTTAATTAAACAAAACAATATAGACTTTGATATTGAAAGCAGGCAGGATAGTAAAAAAGTACAACTGTTTTCTGATATCGAAAAAGAAGAAAAGAATCTTGTGTGCACTGCAAGTGAACAAAATTTCTTATGTAAAGTGGCTTTTGATACTGATGTACCCAAACTACTGTATACAGGTTATATTTTGCAAAAAGATGTAAAGTAAAATTTTGAAGAGTTTCGTTGTAAATGGTCTTGTAGATAACTAATCGGTAATATTGCCGAAGAAAGAGACAATGTAATTTTGGGATATGACCTTTTTTTCTCTTTGTCTAAAATAAAAATATTAAAACCATTTCGAAGAGCATTAAGAACAAATTATGTATACCTTGTATTTTCTGTAAGAACAGCCATTTTAAAGAAAATTTAGACCAAAGAAAGTGTGTGTTATAAACATTCCATTCGTTGTGTAGTAAGAAATTTTATAATTTAATGTACAAAATATTAGATAAAAAATATTGAATGTCTAATTTTTTGTGTTTTTCTTTTATTTTAAACATATGTCTTAAATCTTAAAAATGTTTAAATCGCAATTAAATATTTCATCAGCCCTCCCCCTCCCCCTCCCCTACTATAGTTTTCTAAAAAAACTATCTATATTGAGATTTACATTTCATAAAAAAATAACTACTTCAAAGAATATCAAATATTCATAATTTGTTTTTTTTTTTAATTAGCTAAGGTTTTACCAATTGATATTTTTTACAAGGAGCAAACTAATTTTACCCAAAAATTATGTCCCTGCCTTCCAAAACCCCCTTCCAAACTAAGTTAAGTAAACTGGAAAATATACCAAATTTAAATTAGCTATTAAAAATCTATCAAATTGTGTATTTAAATTTTAACCTCCATAGAAAATTTTAAATTCCGACTTTGAAGAGCTGGAAATCTGAATCATGCTTTTTGATATTAAGGTATTGAGCTGAATCAGTTTATTATAAATCCAGGTTCAGTACTGCCAGTTATTTAAAAAAAATGGTTTGATGGATTATTTTTGTATTTTAAAGGCATAAAAGATTGTGGTCATCACCGTTTTCAAACAAAAGAGGATTAAATACCTAGCCCTTGGATACTCTAAAAGCATCAGGGTCAGAAGAGAACAAGAGTTATTGAATAACCTGATAGGAAAAGAGGGATCTATCCCAAGAGTAATTTGAAGAATGGTTACTTTGGTGTTGCCACACACTGTACTCGCACCTGTGAGCCCTAAGGTCTGCACCGATAGATTGTAGCTTAACTATCAAATTTAACCGTCATATCGGTGTAAATAAACATCAAAGATGACTGATAAAATTATTAATAATTTTTATAAAAATGATAACGTATTGTTATTTTTGTTGAAAATGCCCGAATAAATTTAGCCACACAACTGAATAATAAATAACTTAAAATAGTCAGTAATATGTTTTCAACATTAAAGAGAAACACCCTCTATGAACGATATGTACAAAAATCTTTCTATTTTATAGGTTATTGATTTCTCCCCCACGGTTTCTACCACTCTAAGGTGATGTACCACTGATTTATAGTGATGGGAAAAATGGTTTCTTGTAGAGGAAGTGACATATCACTTACCGCAGACTGTTGAGTGTCATTTATCCACACTGATACATACCTGTGGTTGAGCGCATTGATAACTCCTGACACAATTTTCAATTGAATACATTTTGTTTGTTTAGGGTTTGCTTTTTTAATGGTTAGGAAAGTTAATACACCATTTTTTGTTTTGTTAACAGGTATTACAAAGCTGTACATTCTATTACAAAAAGGGAGTGGGGACTTTGAAGTATGTCTAGGACCAGTTTTAGTTGCAAGTGGTCGAGTAAGTTTCTTAGAAGATAATGCTGAAGATGTAAGTCCTAAGAAAGTTGTGCCCTCTAATGAACCTGTATCAGAGATATACTATACATCACGTGAAGTATATGCAATGATAGATGGTCTTGGCTATCAACATGGTGAAGATTTCAGGGCTATCGATCGGATCAGGATTTCTGAAAATGGTAATTTGTGTACTCAAATGTTTGGCATAAATCTGATATACTGATATGGTCTAACTTTAAGCTCTTTTATACAGATTGGATCACGAAGAAACAGAAAAACTTTCAGACGTGTTCCACTGGTAAAAGTAAATAAAAACGTTCATATAAATATAGGCCTGAAAATGCTTAGTTTCCCATCTATACACTATTATTATTATTTATTTTTTTTCTAAACAAAAAAATTCAACTTTGGTAATAGGTAAGATAATTAAGATTTGGTACACAGACTTTTTATGTTACATTTTACAAGTGTACCATATACGAAGACTTTATTTTGTATATTTTCACAATGGTGGCCGTTTAAAATATTTAAAGGCCAAAACTGAAAATATCTTGAAAACTTACATAAAAACATTACATAAACAGAATAACAATTAAATTACCTTAATGGTTTCCGCCAGGTGACTTCTTTTTTTTAAAAACACTTACACGTTTCGAATCGTGTGCTCCATCTTCAGAGTTCCTTTATTTTTCACTCAATTGAGATCGTTAACACATTGAAACAAAACATAAAATTACACGGACATTACATATATATTTTACATAATAAATGTGTTTATACATACATAATAAGCGATGTATAAATTAATAAATATATATGTAATGTCCGTGTAATTTTATGCTTTGTTTTAATGTGTTAACGATCTCAGTTGAGTGAAAAATAAAGGAACTCTGAAGATGGAGGACACACTTCGAAACGCGTGTTTAAAAAAAAAAGAAAAAAAAAAGAAGAAGTCACCTGGCGGAAACCATTAAGGTAATTTAATTGTTAGTTAAACAATAGTAACTTGGATACTATCAACATGATTCTTAAAATAAACAGAATATTTATATAAAATAAAATATTATTAAAAATATCTGATTTATTTCCTAAAGTTATGTTTTTTTTTTTTTGTGGATAGATGGAAACATAAGGATTTACAGACCTATATTTACATGCTTTTTTCTTTATTTTTACCATTAGAACACGCCTTGAATGTATCTGTTTCTTCATGAAACACCCTGCATATTCACAGTATTATTGCTGAACTGCATAAAATGAGATATTATAGGTTCATGTAATTTTTAAATGAGACGAAACTACCAAAAATTCTGCTCCATTTTGAATTTTTTCAACTATTTTTTAACCATATTCAATGAATAGTAGAATCTAGCTTACAGTAAAATTGTACCTAATAGAGCTAACTACTGTTGATTTTTTAACTTATGTTATTAACAATTATGTTTCTTAGTTATACCATACAATTTGTTTCAAATTGCAACACAGTGAGTCAAAATAGTACTAAATTACACTTTTTATTTGACTAGAATAGATGTAGATAAAATTATGTTCAAACATCCAATAAGTATGATAGAAACATTTGGCACTGTTAGTACCCTGCGTATGGCTTGTTATAGGCTAATTTTTCCTTACTTAAATTGTGGAATTACCGTGTAGGGACACTCAACAAATAATAATGTAAAACAAGTATTCACACTAAAAAAGAGCTATAAGACTAGTAATTGGACTATGTCAAATGGAATTTTACATATTAATTAAAGATTTTGTATAATGAAATATATTAAGTTTTTGGTTGATTAAACAAGACTAGTAAACTATTTGTCAAAATATTCAACTCAATTTTTGTTTTATATAAACATGAATCTGTTACATACATTTACTAAGATTGTATTACATGAATTTATTTAAAGATTTTATTACATGAATTATAAAATCCATTAGGTTCAACATATTCAGTTGTAATTTAACCATTACATGGTTGGTAAAATTTTGACTACAAAATTTATAAAATGTGTTGTATTTTAACAATGATGTTCAACAAGATTTAAATTTCTGAGAAAATTCTTTATTAATTTTTTTTATTTATTTTGAATACGTAAAAGTAGTGTGCCAAAATTATTATGTAACTGAAGTATCGAGTAAAGTTTAAAATTTGTCGAATCTTATCAAATGATGCAGGCAGAAAATAAAGAACAATATTTGACTAAATATTTATAAAGTTAGTATAATTTTATAATTAAATCTTAAAATTAGCTGGTTAGAGTTAGAGTAGGAACATGTTCTGTCGATGTCAGAGATTCATTGGGAATGTTTTTGTACATGTATTTTATTTTCTGTTTCAAAATGGCGACCATTAAAAACCGATTTTATAGGGATGGATGTGGGGTGCAAGACTATAAATACAGTAAGTGCTTCAAAGTATATAAAATGGTGTCAATGTGGCATAATAAGCAGTTGTAAAACAAATTTAAATAAAAAAATTAATTTGAAATGTTTTCTAAAATACTCGTGGGAAGTTTTTACCAGACCAAATCGATTTCACTCTCATTACTTTTTGATGTTTACATTTATACAAACTAAATCGATGAGTACAGTATGAATGTTAAATCATAAACACAATGTAATGAGCAATCCATTAAGCATATAACTTTTATTATTTCTCTCTGTGAGTGATTTACAGTAGCTGTAATATTATTTACTGTCACTTTTTGGGCTATGAAATTCATTGTTCACACACATATCACAAAAACATATAAAATTCTTGGTCTAACACAAATTATCATGCAGAACCGTGCTCAGTGAACATGTGGCCAATATACTGTGAGGAACTGAAACAATTTTTAACTTTTAACGAGTGCCGGTTCTGCATGATAATTTGTGTTAGACCAAGAATTTTATATGTTTTTGTGATATGTGTGTGAACAATGTGTTTATGTTATTAGCTGGCCTGATGATGCTGCCTATGGCAGCGAAACATGTAGCTATTATTATAATATAAACAATTAATATAATATAGGGAACTACTATCGACTTCAAATAAGGTATGTTAATTAATTAAAGTAGTTCTAAGGCAAAACAATGAATAATACTATGAAATTTGTTGTGAGAATTAACAATAGCCATATTGTATTAAAACATCCAAGTAGAGAAGTCTAGTGTTCGGACTTAGTATTTTATTTAGAAATAGATCTTAAATTCGTCTCACTTATTTGGAAACCCCAACATTTTTACTGACCTTTATTCTGCAAGTGGCTACCAACTTCTATAGTACTAATAATTGTTTTATAATATCTATTTTGCAGGCATAACAGGAAGTATCAAATGGAAAGGTGACTGGGTTGTGTTTCTGGATGCATTGATCAAAGTTACTCTTTTTTGTCAGATAGACTTGCTGAATACACTGTTAGTACCTTGCGCCATCCAGAAACTGTACATCGATCCTACCATTCAAGAAGAACTCAACAGTGAGTACTTTAGTAGTAAAAATTTGACATTATTCTGCAAAAGTTACTTGTTTTTCAAGATTAATGTCCCCCACAGGGGGGTGTGGCATCTCTCGCGACTCCCAGTCAAACACTTAAAACACATAAACTATCATCTATATACTCATTTGCATATAGTTCAACTACATTACACTGTTACTTACACTTTTACCTTTCTCTTAGAGTTCTCATTTCCGCTGTACATCTCTTTCTTAGGCAGAGTTTCCTTACTTGGCAACCGAGTGATGCGACTCTGTCATTCTTTCCAGATATGGAAATCACTTATGGGTATGAGAAAGAATTCTTTGGTGAAATCAAATGCGTGGACCCTGATGTGTGCTTTGTACTGCCATGGATATTAACAGCTTGAGTTTGAGGAACCAGCCACCTAGCTATGCCTGGCAAGCAAATATACATTGGGGAAGTCAGTACCTATAACTGATGGGGTCAGACCAAGTTGATAATTTTCCATGAGTGGTTAGTGTTAGGATTGGTTCCTTAAAACTGCCTGGGTTCTTTAACTCTAAACTAAATAAATCAGTGGTTCAGTTATCTAATTAATTGTTCTTTATTATTTAATACAACTTGACTATTTCTCTTAGTTCTCTTATATACTAATTACAACAATTTTAATCTTCTTAATTACTAAGAATCCAGAATGACTCTAATTGTTTGGACTCACAGATCTGATTCTACGTTATAGTTTATAGTGTATTGTCTTTGAAATAATTATAAGGTTTATACACGAAGTTTGCTCATCCTGTTTGCCACTCTTATGAATGCTCGTCTAAAGTCTCAATTCTCACAGGAAGCTCTTACTCGCCAAGTCCGTCTGGCTATCTTCAAGAATTCCTGCAGTACCTTCCTTTGATTAATCTTGGCCCACTGACCAAGTTTTCTCCCACCCAAGGGTTTATATATATATCAATGTAACATTAATAATGTTTTCCTTGCTTGCACGGTAAGCAATTTCGTCAATTTTCCAGGTCTGTCACAACAATTGTTTTTATTCTGGCTTCTTAAAAAGAACTTAGACTATATTCCTAACTAAAACTATCCTAATTCCTAACATTAGTCAATAGTAAGTTGGAGGTAAGAAACCGTAACTTTGTACTGGAACTCACCTCTATGTTTAAGGGGGGCACTGAAGGCATGTATTTCGGTGCCCCTTAAGTTTGGAACTTGATTTAGTTCGAGTTGCCTGGGCTACTGGTTAATGCTGGGAGTGCCCGATTATTGACTTTGTGATTCGTCATCCACGAAGCGCCGGACCAAAACATATATGGATATTTCATTCAAAAACGCTAATTATGAAATCAATTTAAAGTTTATTTTTGATGGTCACTATTAGAATATAATATTTAGTACTATGAGAAACTATTACCTTATTTGGTTCCGTCTTGTGACTTCTTTTGTCTTAGTTAGATGCGTTTCAGAGTCAGAACTCCATCTTCAATAATCACTCGATTAAAGTCGTTAAAACATTAATACAATTACACGTAACATGACACAAAACTGTACAAACATATATTTGTTTATTTTATTCAAGTTAGTGCTCACTATGTGTGTTTTCTTTTGGACTGAGCTTTGCCTTATGTATTCCATTCTTTTAAACAACTGTTGAAGGATTAACACTTTGTTTTTACATTTTGTATTATTACTTTGGGTGTACCCAATTATGAATAATAAATTTGAATTTTTAGCTGTGGAATTGACCTACAATAATGTTACCAAAATAATGTTCTGTGATGGTATCAAAATTAAACTGGTTGGAGTTGAACACCAACACTCTGAACTCGAACCTTTACATACAACTGGTCTAAAACTAGAAGAATGCAAGTTTATATGTCATCGTAATCCTGGAATTGAGGTTAGTTTTATTATAATTGTCCTATATTTTTTGTATATTTTAATAAGAGAGAAGTGTTCTTTAAAAATTACAGAAGTGGCTATTTCCACTAGATATGAAAATATTGAGAAAGATATTATTAAATATTCAAAGAATGTCTCCAATATTGAGGAAAATGAATAGAGATTTGTTGTTATAGGTTTTTTTTTGTAATCACTCTTTAAAAATTGTCTAAAATTGTTTTCTTCAAAAGAATGTGAATAATAACACAAGTTTGTGGGTTACAAGTCACTCAAATTATTTATTAATCTTTTTATATTTGTAATGTTTCTTCTATCAATTATTTCATTGTACTCAAATTTATTATTATTTGAAATTGTTGATTTTGAATTATATCATTAATTTGAGCTCTCTTTCTCTCAGGTTCTCTGATTCTGGGCACAAATTATTTGGATAAATCTCTTACTTATATTTTCTATTCTAACAATTTTAACAAGCAAATATTAAATCATTGAATTTAAAAATTCATGTTCAAATTATCGCGAATATTTTACGTTTTCACAATATCTTGAATTAACAATTTAAATATATTAAAATGTTCAAAAAATTATTTTAAGAAAGTTTTGCTTCATACAATTATTGTTTTTGGAAATTTGTTGGTTTGCTCCAATCAAGCCTCAAATTTTACAAAATGGCTGAATGTTACCTTTCTAGCTGAGTTGAATTAGTCTTATTAAATTGTACCTTCAGCCTATTTTATGCATTATTGTTCTTTGATTCTATTTTAAACACTTTATTTCACTGTTTTAATCCTCCTCTCATGTCATATTCTTGCTTGAATTAGATTTACATTGTTCAATTCAATTGTTCTAAGGATTTGGCTTTTGTTTCAAACAATAGCTGATACATTCTTCTTTTTGTTTTTATTTTAATCTATTAACCCAAGTCATCACTGTTACTCTTATTTACAAATTTTAACACTTTCATTAATTAATTTATAATTTATATGTCTCTAAATACCTAATACGATATTCCTTATTGATCTATATGTTCATTTTACTTTTAATTATTCTATTTCATTTCATTTCTACAAATTAACAATTAAAAATGTATTTATATTAATTTCCATCTGCAACGTTTAATTTAAACTCTAGTAGACGCGTGTTGTGCTTGTGACATCCTGATAGGGTCAGTTACGGTGTAAATTTTCATTAGCGTCTATCCTTATATTTTCTCACAGCTTATTTGAGTTTATATTTCTTTTAAAATGGTGTTTCTATCTATTTAAAGTCTTTATGTTGTCTTAAATCCATTTTAAATTCCTTTCCTACTTGTTTTATTGTTTTTGGATAAAATAACCTTAGTTGCAAGCATTATGAAAGACAGCTGATTCTTTTTTTTTCTTTCAGGATTTAACTAGTTTATTTAACATTTGCTTTCAACTCATCATGGAGTCTTCCAGATCTCAGCCCAAGGATGACACTGAAACTAAAATGACTGTTATTAAACTGCCCAAAGAAGATAATGGTAAACAATTTTCTACTTTTATTGAAACATTTTTCGGAACACTGAAATCTGAGGTGAGTTGAACTACTTCATTGTTTGAAATGAGAGTTTTGTTAATTATCATAATTATTTGGTAATTTCCGTAATAGAATTATGTTACGATGTTAAATTCATCACTTCAAAAAACTCATTGAGTCAAAAGTTATTTTATAATTTTAATTGTTCATATTATTGATATGAATTAAATGGAGATTCATCATTTATTTATTTAAATCTTCTTCATTGACTTAACAAGTGAGGTTGAAGCATGTCATATACAATAAAAAGTTATGAATTATAACAACAGGATATTATACAAATGTGGACAATAATTACAAAATATAGTTCAACTCATAGACATACACAAGGTTCACAATAATTAATAATAATTAGACTTACAAACGAAACAAACAACATTCCAAGTGTCTCACCTCTCCGTCAGAAACTCCAAGACAGAATAGAATCTCTTATAAGCAAGATATTCCTGCAATTTTTGTTTTAATGTTTTTTTAATTTCCTGTTTAATGCGATCCGCCATACAAAATATTCCTGCAGTTTGTAAAGGATTTTCTGTAGCTATTTTACGATTTACCCGATCTACATGAAAGTTATTTGTGTATCCTAACTATCCTTTGTGTATACGGGTATAAAAACTAATACATAACATTTTGAGAGTACAATTTAACTCCCGTTATCAATTGGTAAACCTAAAATATAAGAATAGTGACAAATGGCAACATAGTCTAACAGCTCAGGCAAAGCACTGTTCAGGCCTGGCAGCTTCCTTTTTAAATGACTAGTTTTAGTTTTCACGTAGTCCTTCTTTCAGGGGCTTACTCATAGTGAGTAAAGGCATGGCAAACTCGAGGAACCCTCCCCGACTGGATCCATACCTTTTATCATATAGTCTTGGGTTAGATCTCTTTCTTTCATCTTTCATATCAAATCTATTTTGACGAACTTGTTTTGCATTCCAACCCTGAAGCTATTATAGTTAGATGTTTTTCTTTTATACTCACTTCTTGTTCTTTTTTGAATTCGATGATAATCAAGAGGTTTTTGCCTTTAAACAACAAAGAAAAAATCCATCATGTTCCTAGACTACTAGGCTATGTTTGAGGATGTGGCCCAGCCAAGGAGCTCACCAAATAAAAACTATTAGTATAAATTAGGATGTAATGGGAAGGGATTCTAAATAATAAAATATCAATTGGCACTTGCAATTTTGTTGAGCAGTGCAAGATTACGTAGAGGGGGGGAGAGACGAGGAGTGGAGGGCTTGAACCAGCAAGCCGAGGGAGAGTCTGTTCCGAGAGCTGCGAGAAGGAAGTTGAACGGCAGACCGCTACGGGACGAGGTCAGCCCATTTTTCGGCCACGTGCTATATAATTATGTTTGTTTCTTATGGCGACTTCTCGGATTTTATTCCATCAGTCTTCTGGCGTCCCAATATAGCTTGTGTACATTCTTGGATCTTCTTTGATCTGCATGTGCTATATAGTGCTACATAGTGCTATATAATTAATCGGTATGCTTTTCGGCCACTATTAAGGCTTTATCTAGCCGTTATGTCTTTTTTCTAAATTATAATTATTTCTGTAATCTTCTAATTCGGCGCTAAAATAAAAGAGAACATTTAATTTAACTTGCGTTGCGTGCGTTCATTAGCGTCCTAACCCGACTTCTTGGCCCATCCTGACAAGATTCGACTAAAGTGTACGCGGTCTCCAGCCAGTCGGAGCTTCCAGCTGGTCAAAAGAAGTGGAGACGGTCACAAGTTTTTCATTCACTCTCCTCATGTTCTATGTTTTTCACTTGTTAACAGATGTTGTTTTCGAAACAATTAGTTTTTGTATACAAAAACTATAGTCAACATCTGTTTAAAACATCAGTAATTAAGGGGTTATACACTTAAATAATAGTTTATTATTATTTTTTTTCTTTGGATGTTCTACATTGGTTTTTTACTTGTTAAAATAATCAGACCAATTATAGTTGTTTTTAAGTCTGTGTTAAGTATAATACGAATCTAGTGGATTTTTAAATTTTGCAAATGTTGAAACTCTTGGTGATCATTAAACATTTATTTTTAATAATTGCCTTAACACATCATATTTATATTAAAACAATTGTTTCCTGTTTATCAGCGCTTAATATAAACAGATTTTGTAGGATCTGTGTCTTAAAGGAAGAACACAAAATAAAAATGAGAGCTTGTGTAATTCAATTTGGAATATATCCTAAAATTAAGAGATCCTCACTATCAGTGGCTACATCTGAGTATAATTTTAGCAATTCTATTCAATTTAATAATAACGTAGTAGAAATCACTCCATAATTTAAAATAATCACGTTTTAAGGGGGTGGTCGATTTTTTCTCTCTCCAAAAAGTGGTTAGAATATTGATAAAATGAATGGAGAAAAAATATATAACCGAAATGTGACTTTTTATATTTTGGGTAACCGCCCTCTTAATTTTCAATCAATAAAAGTTTGAATAATTTATTTTGATTTTTGGGATATATTTGGCATAAAAACGATTCAAATTTAAAGACAGCATTCTAGCATACAACATGCTAAAGTTTTTAGAATTTTATAGTTTAGAAGAAGATTGATAGGTCATAAAATTGTATTTTTCTATAAAATATTATTTCAGGCAATCATTACTTTGGGAACACCAGACAACATGTATGATGTAACAGATGACTCTGACGAATATCTTACCATTGCTGGTAACATGTCTGAACTAGAAGAAGCCATTGGTTTACTTGAAATCAGGAACAAATCTTTCATATTGGCTCGTCTTCCTAATGACAGTGTCATACCATCTGGATTTAACATAGCCACAGTACTGCAACAACAAATTGGAAAAGAAAAGTTTGTTCTTCTTAAGAAGGTGAGTTTGTTCTTCTTAAGAAGGTGAGTTTGTCTAGATTACAATTTTAATTTGTTTTCTTTCTATTTCTTACAGTCTTTCTACAATTAGAAGTAGTTTAATGTTAGTGCCCAGCTGCTGTTACAGCTGCTGATGCAACTACTTTCCATTTTTAAGGAAAAAATATTAATTTGTTAAAGTTCTTCTTTTTTTTTAAAGATTATTTGATTATATTCTTGGATTATATTCATATAAGATTATATGCTTGGAAAAAGTCAAAACACTTTTAAATGTTCAAAATATTTATCTTTGAAAAACTCTAATTAACATGTTTAATTATAAACATGATTTTTTTTTAAAATTTGTAATTACAAATTAACACAAAAAAATATCTAATGGTACAATTAACAAATAAAATTTTAGTATTGTTAGATTGATGTTAAACTCACATCAGTTTTTTAAAGTATTACAACTTCCTTACGCTACTCAATGAGAACTAGTGTGTCTGCGGAATGTTCTCCCTAGAATGTTTGGAGATATTGCAAAGAAAGCAGATTACCTAGGAAACCCACTCTACGGCTAGATTCACAAAATGGTTTTTAGTGTCCGACTATATACCATTTACGTGTTACCCCCTACCGGCCAATTTACAAACTATATATATTGCTATGCTTTAAGTGAATATGTTCCAGCTAAATATTCTTTATTTCGCATTTTGGGTGAACTAGGATTAGCAGAATATTTCATAGACTGTAGTTAAATGGTTAAAAATTGTCAAAACTGAATGTCGAATGCTTTAATTGTTTTTGCCTTTGAATTTTTAACAATGTTTAAAACATCTGTTTGTCAAGGTATGTAAACATATTTAAACAATATTAAAACATAATAAAATCACGAGGAAACATCTGGTTTTATTATTAACACCTTCCAAATCGCCAAATTGAGGGTGTACATAAATTTGCAATACCTAATGAAATGTATCCCTCGGTAAAAACACAAGTGTAAATCAAGAAATAATCATGAAGCTATATTTTCCTGTACCAATGAACTAATCAAGAGGCAGCAATAGTCCTTTGAAATAATTAATTTTATCAAATATGAACAAAACAATGTTTTTTGTTTTGTTTTTTAAATTTAAACTTTTGTGTATTACTAATGAGAGAAAAAGAAGTATTTAACCCTTTTGGTGCCACGGTGACGATCTATCACCACCATTTTTCCGTGCGAGAAATGCCACGGTGACGATCCATTGCCACTGCGTATTTCGTAGTTTAATTAATTTATTTGTAATCTGCTATATAGTATTTCGGTGTTTTAAAATACTTTGTGGTATATCCAGTGATATTCAGTGGTGGAAAAAAATTTGTTTTGGCTAACTAAACAGATGACAACAATCACAGATGCACAAAATCAGCTGTTGTCATTTTCATTTGCAGGTTAGAAGTGTACTGATATTGTCCTTGTGTGTTGATATTATTTTCTCGCTACAGTCATCAGTTTTTTTTTGAAGTTTGTTGTTCGTGTTATTTTATTATTTGTTTGTTGAAGGTTATTATTTTAGTTATTACAAGTTTAAAGTAGTATTTTGGATAATATATTGGTTTGAAATGGTGGAAGAAAATCTAAGAGGTAGCGAAGTAGACAGATTACTTTTAGGTTATTCAGACGATGACTCTTTAGCCTCTGAAGATGATTTGTTACCTTTAATTGGGGATGACAGTGATCTAAACCCGTTATATCAACCAGAAAGTGATAGTGACAATCAGTTTAGTGATAGTGATATTGATTTAAACTTAGATCAACCTAGTACATCAGGTAAACAAAATAGGCCTAGGTTAGGTTGGGATAGGTTAGTTCTGAGATAAAAGTTTTTTGTTTGAGTTTGGTTTTCAATCAAATAATTTAAAAATTTGGTCACTTATAGAAAACAGTATATAGATAGAAAATAGCACACTTCCCACATATAAAATATTTTTGGTTTTTGAGGTAAAAAAAAAATGTAATTTTTTTTTCTATATTATCTAAAGTTTGATTTTTAATAAATATATATATTTTTATATATAGAAACCAAACTTATTTACAAATATAATTGTAGCCTAAGTAACACTAAACATTTTGACACTAAATTTGTTAAGATATCTTGTGTACAATTTAATCTGTGTCGTTTATAACAAAGTTCTCTAAAAAACCATTTATACCTGTGGCATTTTTGGGTGAGTCTGTGCATTTTAGATGTGTTGCCGAATTTTCCAGTTATGAAAATTTTCTTGTGGCACTCAAAGGGTTAAGGTTCCTCTTGTCCTATTTTTCATGTTTTTATAGGAGAGGGGCACAATAGAGACATACTGCTGTCTGTAAACTATTTGCTCTTACATTATCTATACTGAATTCATAATCATATCTTTTATCCTATATCATTTTATCAAAAAGAAACTTTGGCTGTGTGTAACATAATTGTAGAAACTTTTGTATACAGCAGACATACTCTTAATATCATATAAAGAAAATACAGTATAATATAGTATGTAGTAAAAAAGTATAGTTAAGACTTGTGTGTTTGTAATATATACATGTAGAGAGAGTGTTACTATGTAAACTATCAATTTACACAAATTCTCTTATACAATTTGATGCCCTAATATAAAAGTTCCATAATCTTCAGTCCAATGTACCCTATATACATACTCCAACATTATGTTCTAATATTTCAAATACTATTTAATATTTAACTTAATTATTTGTTCCCAAAACAATATAATTCAGAGCGAGCTTACTATCATTACGAAATTTACTACTATTTATATTCAAAATCCCCAGAATGGAATACGCACCCTTCAAGCCAATGATGGAGTAAACCCACGAAGTCCATCCCTGGAATCTTTTGAATAGGCTGTCAGTGACTGTTCGATATTGCGGTTGGTTTAACGACTGTGGTAAAAGCGGATGGTTCAGTAATTTAATTTAGATTGGGAAGTCGATAGAATTGAAAAATACATGAAAAGGTTAATTGACATTTTGAAATTTTTAACAACTAATAAAATGGTTTTGATTAATTTGCTGTCATGTTTAGTTAAATCTAATGTCACAGTACCTTGTAGAGGCGGCGTTCCTTTCTTCGTAATGTCCTGTCGTCAAGAATGCCCGTGTGCACACGCGAGAACAGCTGCTCTAAACGCACAAAACTAAGTACAACTTTAAATCATAAACACATAACAAAAAACACTTGAGTTCTTAATAACTAAAAATGACAATTGTTTCTGAGTCACTATTAATTAAATTGTTGGCCGAAATGCGTATAAAAAAGAAAACTTAAAATGCGGATTTGTATCTGCGGATGAAGAAGTACCGTTAGGCTACCTGTTTGAGGTTGAAACTTGGACTGCTGATATGAGACAAAGGATACCCCAAATCAGCTGGAGATCTCAGACTTCCGGTTGAAACGGTTTCTTTTAAAGATAATATTGGACCGGAAATTTAAACTGTAAATATACTGAACAGTGACAGTGGTTAGACCCCCATCGATCTCTTAAATATCGTTACTAGGTCAGTTTAGGCTTTCATAGCTTCCTTTTCTCTGGGTTGAGCATATTGCTTGTGAGTCAGCGATAGCATCAGTTTTTGATTTCTTTCGTAATGATGATGATTCTTATTTTCTGTACATTGTCTTGGGATTTAGAATCAAATCAAAATGTTCATAGTACCAACACCTGCTCTGTACCAAATGTTGTTCTCGACATTGTGTAATTATAATGAGCTAAAGAGAAAGAGAACAAGTTGTGTATGTTCACGGTTGAGGATAATTCCATTGAGATATTTTTAGGTTCATTATGTATATTTTTAATCCTAAATAAATAATTACAATTGTAAATACTAAATGTCATAATGATGTTGAAACAAGCTAAAATGACTGTAACAATCTAGTGTAGACTACTTGACTTTTCACATATTTGAGGAAAAATGAACTAATTGTCTGAAGTGTCTCAAATAAGATCTGTAATGAAATAAGAAATAAAACTGTATTAAAGAATATTTGTTGTCATTGTAATGTCTAGGTTTCCGACATATATTCAAAGAAATGCTCCATTGTCTACGCATCAAATCAAAACTGGGTGGAACAGTTGACTGAGGGATTGCAGGCTGTAACAGAGAAAAAAGAGGAATCTGAGAGTGGTGTTGTGTATATTGTGATTCAGGGAGAACCATTGGCTGGAGTCATTGGGTTTGTTAAGAGAGTTTGTACGATTGGAGACATTAGCTGCTTAAGGTAGGAAGAGATATTCATTTAACCCTAGAAAGGTACAGTTATTTTTTGTCATGTATAGGTACTTATGAGTCAAATTTATACATTGCTTAAATTAATAATATTTTTATATATTGTAGTTTTTGGTACAGTATATGTGTTTGTTATTTGTCCAGGAGGTATTTTTAGAGAAATATGTAATAAAGATATAGAGATAGGTACAAAATGTATATGTATACAAAGTGTACATCAAAAATCTTTAAACATAAAAAGTTAAAATTTTTTTTTTCTATATGTTTATAAGATAACATTTACTTCCATATAAAATTATTTTAAATTTTGGCAGCAATTTTGGATCTCCCATCTTGAAATTAGAATAATTTTTTAAAAAATAGGAATATGGTCATGTGACACGTGTTTTAAAATTCTGTTTTCATTGGTGGAATCCGTTTTTTATATCTCATTTCCTTGAAAAGTTATCAACTAATAAAACTACAGAACATTTAAAATCTTAATTTACAGGTCGACAATTGAGTTGGGTACATGCTATAGTTTCGAAGATGCTCAAATTGTTGCCTTAGAGCTATTTATTTGACTCATCTGTCCTTTCACAGTTTGAACCAGCTGTTTCAAAAATTGTATTCTAGCAGAAACATCTGCAGACACGTACGTTTAGCTAAATAGAGTTTTGCATCAAGCATGTGCTTTGTACTGCTATCAAAGCACATGATGATTTTTATGATGTATTAATTGAGTTTAGAGGAAATATAGGCTACATTCTAAATAGGTATTTCCCCTTAAACCCAACACATTTCCCTCCCAAGTGTAAAAAATAAGGTAAGAACTTTTCTATGGGTAAATTCTTGATTACTAATATTGTTATTTTAAATACAACAGTTAGAATTTTTTTTTTTTTTTTGAGTTTACAACAATGTTTATGAAATCCATAATATAATTAAAACCATACAATCATCATTTCCCAAGCATGTCATGGTGTCGTGTAAATTTGTTACAAATAAGCTGTGTGTATCTTCCAAGATCAAAACCAGCCTGTTATTTTAATTTTAGAATTGTTTTAGGCAGGGCCACTTTGAGCTCCGCCATTTTAGGCAATGTTATCATAAAATCACTTGGTTTTCATTATTTTATTTTAAGTTATGCTTTATTTGTTGAACTATTGAAACTTAACTACTGTATCTTTTAACTTAAAGCTTCATTCCGTTTTACCTTAATGTAATCAGGATTTATACATCAGGTTTGTACGTTTTAGGTTTGTGTTTCTATTAGACAATGGAGTGCCTCTATTCTCGCCTACCGCCCCATTCTATGAATCTCAACTCTCTCTTGACCTGAAGGTGAATGTGTACAAAGATGGTGAGTGGGGCAGTTACAGGCAGTTCCCCTTTGTAGAAAGTGTTGCACCTGGTCCCCTTAACCTTGAAGAACCTACAACACACCTTGCTACGCTCAGGTAAGAAGCTGTTCTGAATTTAAACATAAACTAATATTTAACTTAATAAATTAAAAAGAGATGTTAAAAATAATTTACTTTAAGCTAAACTATGTTATAATGATGATTCTGATAATTCTTTAATTATTAATTAAGTACCCCCATTTTCTCCCTATACATTTTAAATAGAATTTGTCACAACATATATAAGATACTAGAACCCACTGTAAAGTAGACAAAATTATTGTTTATGTAATACATAAATACTTCATTTCAGTTGTAGTGTGTTAACCTAATTGAAGACAAAAGTGATGGTGATGGAGAAAAGAGAGAGGATGCATTGAGTTTCGCGATTACAAGTTTGAGAAAGTATCCTTAAGAGTTAGGGTTTATTTTAAATAGTACTTTAGATGAAACAAATGACCAGCTGGCAATAGAGCATACTTTGCTTTAAAGAGCCTAAAAAAGTCAGCTGGTCAGGAAAATCAAGCTATTGCTCTATAAAATGCTCATCAAGCCTATCGTGATATATGTAAGCGTGACATGAACTGCAATAAAGAAAATCTGCAAGAACTGGACAAGTTTGAAGGAAAGCTCCCGAGATATATCCAGTCAAAGAAGAAAATAGAGTATGGGTGGAGTTTTATAGACTGTCCACTTATATTAAGTTACAAACGCTGAAGTTGTATGGCCATTTGAAGTATATGGATTAGGTTCAACAAGTAGCAAGGATTTTTAAAGAGTGAGTGAGAGGCAGGGCGAGGTAAAGGTGGAAAGACGCAAAAAAATCTTAACCCTTGAACTGGCAGTGTTAAAGGTTTTGTTTTCTTAAAAAAATTCATAAAATAATAATAATTTTATGCAAAGCCTAACTTGTCGTTTACTTAGAAGAAGTTAACTTATCATTTATCTCAGAAAGATGAGTAGAATTTATTATGTAATATATATATGAGACGGTTTTGGAGTAAGTCAATAGCTTACCACTTTTTTTCAAGATATACAAAAGTTTTGTATAATATTAGTAAATATATTTAGAAGAGAAAAAAAAATTAATTTGTAACATTTTCATTAAATTATTTTTTTTATGAAAAAAACCTAACCTAACACAAACTTTACCAATTTATTAAATATAATTGTTAACATTTTATGAACTTTTGGTTGTATGGTAATAATCTATGGAAATTTAGCTTTAAAACAGTATAAAAATTATAACCGTAAGATGATTTGTACTAGAGTAAATGTTGAATTGCAAAAAAGTGATTTCTTGTTACATAATTACTAAAGCCGAGCGACTTGAGTGACTTACGTCTTAGAGAATTAAAGGTAGACAGAGCAACCATGCCAAAAAGTATGGTCAGAGTTCATTCTTCAGAAGTATGGCCAGGGACTACTTTGGTCTATAGTAACTAACAAAGAAAAAAAATGGATAAAATAAAGCAAAAGCTTAAAGTTTCAAATATTTTAATAATATAAATGAGCTACAATTGTTTCGCCTTGCGGCATCATCGGGCAACTGATAATTTACAGGTATAGACATCTATTTAAACATAAGTAACAGGAAACTGAAATACAATAGAGAAATCGGGAAAGGTAGGGGGATGACCTGGCAGGTAGATAAAGGTTAATGAACTATGTTACGGATGGGTTTTAGAAGAGGTGACGAATTTAATACAATTTGGTCATTTAAGTTGAGAATAGGCCTAAGTGAAATAGATCTATTTATTTCTAAACATTCTAAATTATTTAATCTATTGCTTTTATTTTCTATATGTAAGAGTTTAACGTTCAATTTCGGATCAAAACTATGACCCGAGTCCAAAAGGTGGTGATGTCAACATTTGCTGTGGTGGTGGGTCCACCAAATGTGGTGGTGAGTCCAATGTAAAAGGATGATGCCGCAAGGCGAAACAATTGTAGCTCATTTATATTATTAAAATATTTGAAACTTTAATCTTTTGCTTTATTTTATCCTTGAATATGGAGTTTCAACAAGAAATATCTGCTATTACATTAAAGTTAAAGAAAAAAATGTTGTCATAATTTATAATTTGTAATTTACAAAATTTAATTATACGAGTTGGCTGTTAGTTTTTATTTTACTGTACTCTATAGTAACACTCAGGTTGCGTTACCTCTCCATTTATTTTAAAAAGGATTTTTTGAAAATTTTGAATCAACTTATAACTTTTTTTTTCCCAACCCCACGGTTAGAGATCTCTTAATGTAAAAGATAAAATGTTTTAGTACCAAATGTTGATTCACAATTTTGAAACTAAAATATCACTTTGGAAATTAAATATATGCGACGACTGTTTTGAAAGTAAGTTCCGTTTTGCTATAAAAAAAGACACCAATATAATAAGAGGATTTTTGTTATACACAAAGTAAAGTTACAAGTCTTACCTATTTAAGAAATTATTTCCTGCTACTTTAAGGCACTTGTCATATTAGTGAACAAGTTTATTAAAACCTCTTTGTAGAACTTCCCCGGCTTTGAGTTAAGCTTTGATACTGTCCTTCAACTCTTTGGTGTTTAAAACCACTGTGACCCTAACCATTCTTTCATGTTAGAAAAAGGTGATAAATACTAGAAGTCAAATCAGGGCTGTACGGAGGATGGTCAAACAACTTTCATTTGAAACTTTCCAGTAGGCCTTGTGTGCATGGGGCAGTATCCAGACGAGCTATATTAATGGGGGAAAAAACAATACTCAACATGTTTTCTGATTGGCTCTTCTCAGGTTTATTAAAGTGTCACAATGAACTGTAGAGTTAATTATAGTATCTCATCTCAAAAAATACACGAGGATTACATCTTTTCTGTCCTAAAATAGAGTTGTCATAAGTTTTCTTGAAAAAATGTTTCCCAGTACTTTAGAGATTTGCCAGTGAGCTAGTATGGCCTCACTCCATCGACATACAATATCCAAGTCTCATCATGTGTCACAATATGACTGAGTTAATCATCACCTTCCGTGTCATAGCGCTGGTTTTGTGGTCATCAGTAAGAAGTTTAGGAACCCACCGAGTACAAAACTCTTCAGTTTTACCACTTTGTACAAAACTGTTTTGAACAACAGTATTGGTGCGAGAACAGGTTGAATTACCTTCCTACTAGCACTGCCCAGTGCTGAGTCAGGCTACACAGCTGTGCAAAGATCACACCATTACCTTCACTCCCTCTGCTTACCAGACAAAAATGAAACTTACTTTCCAAACAGCCCTTGTAATCACAGCTCAAAGAAATATGGAATAAAAATTTGTCAATTAAATTATTATCATTGTTTTCAGTTTAGATGGACTGGATGTGAAGTACTTGGGATTAAACTTAAGAGATCTGGCCATTAGTAAGAAAGAGAAGGTTAAGGTAAGTTCATTTTATTTAACATTCTCTATTTTCACGTTGAATGTTGAACATATCGTGATTTTTTTTTCCCGTCTTAGATAAATCAGAAATGAAATGTTTTTAAATTTGTGTATTAGAAATTTTGATTTACAATTTTTTTAAAATGGGAACATAAAAGTTTGCTTTTGCTTTGCAAAAAATTATGAAGCTAAATGTTTGTTGGCTGTTCTAGTTTTCATTTTGTTTTAGTGTGAACTGGGACATTTAGAGTATGCTGGAGTAACAGGGGATGGAAGGAGAGTTATGGGTCTGGTACAGTTCCAAGCGACAGCAACACGTCTGTGTCCGGATCCTCACTTGAGTTGGACTGTACCTTCACACTGGAGTCTGGAGGATGCTGCAACTGTGCCTTTACCTTATACTATAGTAAGGATGCTATTCTTAAAGAATAAATATAGTCTTATATTCCAAATATTTGTATACTATTGCATAATCTCGGCGTACTGCGTATACTATTCCTAAAGACAAGGTCATTAAGAGAGCAATTAATCATGATGTTACCTTTTCATATTTGCTTCAGACTTCCTGTCAAAGATATTCACAGTACTGTATATATATAATAACTCAAGGTATTTATAATGAAATTTGTAAAATAGGAACTTGAAAGGTATTATTAATTCTCTCCCGCCCATTAAAAACTATGCATGCAGTCCATTCACGGTCCAAAATATTTAACCACTGCTAGATTAGCCTCAAGTTTCTGACGGCAAGCTGTTTTCTAATGTTTTATCTAATGTCAATATCAATTTTTATTAGTTTAGTTTGTTAATGTGTTCAAAAAATTCTTCCTCTTTTACTAGTAAATGAAAATATTCTACTTATTTTTTTTTAACCAACTGGTTAATCATGTCTTACAGCATAATCTAATTCAAATAAAATAGTCTCAGTGTGTACGTTGTTTCGTGATTTCTAATATTATCGTTGTTTTCTTTGTGAAAAGTACTTGTGTAAAATCTGACTTTTATTAACTTTAATGTATTTCATTAGTAAATTAGTAAACAAAACATTTAATATGAAACACACGTTTTTACTCCATAAAACAGCGTTAAACTACTGTTTTGGTGGCTTCATTATATGGAAGTCCTTTCACAAAATTTTCCCCCGTTCAGCCCCCCCCCTAAAATAAAATTCTAGATCCGCCACTGACTGGGTTCAGGCAGACTGTTAGTAATGAAAAAATAGCTTTATTATATGTTCTGTGAAGTTTAGTTCCTTCAGATAGTCCCACATATAGCTGACAGACAAGTACACAGCAATACTTGTATACAGTAGGTAAAATCATGCGAGCGTTGCTTGGCAAACCAACATGTTGGGGGGGGGGGTTAATGATCATTCAACCTAAGATACTCCTCCCACCTCCTCTTGTGCTCTCTCTGATGACCAGCATAGATAGCGTAGAACATCTCAGGTCTTATGAGTTGTGTTACTGACGCTTTGTACCCTAAGTACCCACCATATCTCCACCTTCATTCCCACTTATCCCTCATGTCCAGCAGCGCAACGAAGTGTCACATTATAGTTCTGAAACAATCCTAGACTATCTTTAATGTAAATTCCTTAGAACCAATAACTTTCAAGATAAGTGATTGTAGTACACTGTTGCCGTTTTATCTTTGCCTCCAGTATTTATAGTGAATTCCATATTCAGACTCTGAGACTGTGCTATTACAAGTTTAAAAACAATTTACTACTAGTAATAAAAAAAATACGTAGGTCTACATTTAATTGTGTTTTAAACATTGTACAGGCCTATACAAAATTAAGTGTAACTAATATATTGTTTTAGGCATATTACGCTCTTGTCATTACAAGCAGAGTTTTGAAGAATGAACGTGTTCTAATACATGCTGGCTATAGTGCTGTAGGTCAAGCTGCTATTGCAATAGCTTTAAATATTGGTTGTAGAGTGTATACTACATTTAGTACTCAGGAGCAGGAAGTCTTTATAAAGAAGAGGTTTCCGCAGGTATGTACAGTCAATGCAGGGGTGTAAAATTTCTAAACAAAATATTCTCATAAGGATATTTGCACAGAAGTTTAAAATTATGCTATAAATAACAGGATTCTTCCATTGAAGTAGTGTATGCGTTTTTCTGTGGTGGCACATGATTTTGTATTGTCTTGTAGAGTCAATTTAAATAAATGGTGTAAAAAGTTATACAAAAGTTCTCATTCAGACATCTCCAAAACCAAATAAAAGCTAACCAAAACTAATAGTGTCAATCGAAAAGTGAAAATGAATCATGAAAACCGTCTTTGAAAAATATAAGACTTAAACTTGTTTTGCTCACGCCATTAACACATCCTCAGGGTAAAATGTATTTAATTAAATTTGAGTTTTTAATGATCTTGGTCAAGGTTCATTTTAGTTTTTGCCAAATATTCCTGAACCAGATTTTTTTCCTTGCGATTTTGCACAAAGGTTTGGGTCCATTGATTACAGTAGAACCTCTGTTAACCAGCCTCGGATTAACCGGTCCTCGGATTAACCGGCCTATATCGTAGTGTACTGGTTGGATGAGAGTTTCCGAAAATAAATTGTAATTGAAACACCAAAGCGGCGGCGATATCAAACGACTTTGTCGGTAGCGGTATCCCAATGTTGGCAGCATAAAAACACCGAGGTACCAAAGTGGCGGCGATATCAAACGACTTTGTCGATAGCGGTATCCCATTGTCGGCGACGCAAAAACACCGCGGCACAAAAGCAGCGGCGAGTCAAACGACTTTGTCGATATCGGTATCGCATTGTCGGCTGCACCAAAGCAGCGGCGAGTCAAACGACTTTGGCGATAGCGTATCCCATTGTCGGCGGCATAAAAACACCGCGGCATTGGCACCCGTCGGTATAGCAGACATACACAGACAAAAACGTTTGATGGGCCGCTTTTTTTCCACGAATCAATTTAGTATAGCCTACATTATGGAAAATATAACATTTCTTTTTCTTGGAAGCTTGTGTTGGTTTCGTTTGAGACGCGGTTAAATGTGTCAAAAGACTTGACAGGGGGGAATCTGTAAAAAAGCTTTGTAGTGTTTAATTTTTTCATGTTTGATGTATAATATACATAACATAATATATACGATACATTTATGTACAATAAAATGAGTTGCAATAACATCTTTATTGCATAATTTTTAGTGTTACCTAATTAAATAAGCTTTCTTTGGACGAAAACCGATTTTTCACGGGAGCCTCGGATTAACCGGTCAAACGGGTAACCGGCCCGGGTGTCAGTCCCGACTAGACCGGTTAAGAGGGGTTCTACTGTATATTAAAATTTGAACAAAATCTGTAGACTGATTTTTGTTTCTATTTACTAATAATTCACAAACCAGATTTTTTAAAGCGATGGTGACCAAATGTTTTATGTCAGTATCTAGAGGCTACATTTAGTCAAAATTTGATCAAAATCTTTAGAACCGATTTTGAGAAATTTGTAATTTTTTAATTTTTATTATGGCAGACACGTCTAAATTTTGAGTTATTAAATTAGTCCCGAGATGGCAAAATGTACCCACATACTAAATTTAATTAAAATTGGTCCAGATGTTTGCGGCGTAGAGCACTACATTTATGACAGACATCAGTCCAAAAATCACTATTTTGGACTCCGAGGATCTCAAAACGGATGTATCCATAAAACTGCTAAGTAAATGTACAAAAGCACCCTTACATATAGACTTTATAAAAAATCAAAAGGTATATATATATATATATATATATATATATATATAAGAGAGAGAGAGAGAGAGAGAGAGAGAGAGAGAGAGAGAGAGAGAGAGAGAGAGAGAGAGAGAGAGAGAGAGAGAGAGAGAGAGAGAGAGAGAGAGAGAGAGAGAGAGAGAGAGAGAGAGAGAGAGAGAGAGAGAGAGAGAGAGAGAGAGAGAGAGAGAGAGAGAGAGAGAGAGAGAGAGAGAGAGAGAGAGAGAGAGAGAGAGAGAGAGAGAGAGAGAGAGAGAGAGAGAGAGAGAGAGAGAGAGAGAGAGAGAGAGATTGATTTGAGCCTTTATTCTGGGCCAAATAACCATCTATAGTACAGCAACACCTGATAAACAATGTCAAACTCTATCTGCTGTAGTCACTGCAATTGATCCATGCATGTGCTTATCAGTTACTATCTCTTACAGCATCCTACCACATTCCCATTTCACTAATACTGTACTAATCAAATACATGATTGTACTCAAATATTTAAATTTTATTCTATAGAGAGGCTAGGATATATTGCTTCCACATATTTTAAAATCATAATGCATGCAATATTTTAGTTGCTGAAATCTTTTTCTTTCTCATTTTTTGAAGTTTTATCTTAATATTTATTTTCCAAACACTTTGTATTGCGATATTCTATTAACCAACAATAAACATGAGATCAACTAAACATTTGCGTAACCTAACTTTTTCATTTTTCAGCTTTTAGCGTCTCAGATACAAAGTTTTGAAGATGGAAGATTTGATGTAAATTTCTTGTTGGCAACCAATGGTAATGGTTTTACTGTGATTCTAAACTGTCTGGAGGGTGAGAAACTCCACGCTTCTATCCGATGTCTTGGACAAAATGGTAGATTTATACAATTAGGTCAGACGGATTTGCAGAAGAAATCTACTCTAGGTGAGATATAATGAGTCGTGGTTCAAAATTGTTTAAGCTTTTTAGAGACTTTCGGAAAAGTTTTTATTAAATTTGATTTCGATGCATTCATGGATTTCTTTACTTAACGTCTATGAATATAAATAACTTACTTAGTCCTATATATAAATAACTTATATACACTATAGTACTGTATAATATAATAGTGATTTTCCACTGTTAAAATAATTTTAAAACTAGCGATCACAAAAAAAGTTAACACTTGTAAGGTCATTTTTTCACTGATCTATGAATAGAATTCTTATTTACTTCTTGCTGTTACATTGGAAGGAACTACTGCTATTTCTAAGAGATTGTAAGCCTGTTCTATTTATCTGTGCTTCGATATTGCACAACAAATAAAGGTCAATTGTCTGACAAAGGTGTCTTGATCGTGGTTCACGAATTCACTATTAAGAAGTTATTAACTACAAAAGTAGATCTATAAAAATACATTATGGTTCACCTTTTAACCAACATACCGTTCAAAAATCTATGAATAAAGCAATTAATCACCAAATGAAATAAAACACATATTATTCCTTATGTTGGTATGACCTTGGGAAATAATTTTAACAGTATAACTCTGGGAAAGAGCCAACTTGAAAGTTGTGGTGGAATTTTTTTTGTAATGGCGAAAAACGTTAGAGAAAAAGAGCATAAAATAACTCTTAGCCCCAACAACAATTTAATATATATATATATATATATATATATATATATATATATATATACAATTTTGTTTAACTTTTCAGGTATGTACGTATTCCTCAAATCAACATCAGTTTTCGGCAGCAGTGCAGATAACTTATTCAGTTTTCCTGACGAGAAGAAGAAGGAATTGAACTGTGCTGTTGTTGAAGGCATTAAATCTGGTGTAGTCCAGCCTCTGGATAGAAAGGTATTGACAGGACCTTGTACTGGAGAGGAAGCACTGAAGTCTTTGAAATCTGTCGCTTGTGGCAGTCATGGAGGTCGAGTAGTCCTCGCTTTAGAAGGAGAAAAATCGCCTAAAGTTTCTAAAGACATTAATGGCAAATACTCTTGTGATCCTGAGAAAACGTATCTTATCATTGGTAAGACTAAACACTCTTAATGGTAATTAGGATTTAGTTGTCAGTTTGTAATTATTAAACAATATAAAACTACTTTCTTCGTACAAATTTTCTCTCTTTTAATTGGAATTTTGTGCTGCTGATATTTGGATAAATAAATTTTAATGTTAATAAAAACTCCACCTCTGATAGTAAAGAAGTATAAATTTTAAAAAAAGATATCATAGTACTTACCTAGCCGCATCATGCAATGTATATGAGCAGATCCTCTAAGTGTAATGTTCAAAAGTTTGTTTTTGGGCCTTTAAGAAAATGTTAAATTGTATTAGCAGATCAGGGTTCTTTCATTTTAGGGATTTTGTTTTAAACATTTGTTAGACAGGTTTTTTTAATCTTGTAATTTTGTAAATCACTGTTTTACTGATGTTTACCCCAGGCCAAAACAAACCTCGTAGATGTCTACATATTAAAAAATATCCACTCAGTTCGCTCGTGTCAGTGTTCAGCCCTAACAGGGTTCGAAGCTGTACATCTGTGAAAGAACCTGGAATCCCTATACCAATACTATACCAATATCATATTTTCTAACACAGATCAAGATTCTAAATTACATTTTGGACAATATCTTTTCTATTTGTCATCGTAAAGAGTTGGGGTTATATGGAGAATTGAAATCTGAAAATTTGTATCTAAATTTAATGTGTTATATGTTAAATAACACACAAGATATGAACAAAAGGTGTTTAAAATGGCCACCATTTTGATATTTTCAGTTAGATTTTTCTGAATTTCAATAGGGTTCTATATGAGCACACTAAATTTCATGTTCATCTCTTAATTTTTGTAACTGCTAACGTGCGTACGGACAGTTTTGCACATTATAACACCTATTTTTTTCAACTCGGAACAATTTAATGTTTGTTTTGTATCATTTTCCTTTTTACTATTACTTTAAGTTTAATTTGTTTAACTACCATTTATGTCATATATATTTTTAAATTCCACTAACACATCTTTTATTTTACCAACACTAACATTATCCAAATCTAATCCATGATTTGAAAAACTCCTCTAATTCCTCAAGTGACATAAATATGTTCAGAACTTATATTTATAAATAAAAATATTTGTATAAATAATTGTGAAAAAATATAACACTAGAACTAATTGCAACTGATATGCAATTAATCAATATCATGTAGTAAAGAGGTGGACTTTAGATAGGACTAAAAATTTTTGACATTATTAAATCTTAATTTTAATATTTTTATCTCCTTTGGATGTTTGTTACAGGTGGTAAATCAGGACTCTGGGTAGAACTAGTTGAATGGCTCGCTATTAGAGGTGCTCGTAAATTACTAGTTGCTGTGGCAAAACATGCAATGTCTAGTCATACTGCTCGCAGGTAAATATATAATTTATTTAAAATCTGTGAAGAAATTAATTTATAATTAGAAACTTGGTTCATGGTATAGCAATAGTTTTATTTAAATAGGTGAATTTAATTTTTTTTTTTTTGTAGAGCTTAAATATTAGATTTATTGGAGAGGGGGTTTTGCCTCGAGGCCCATGGACATCAACTAATGCTTATTATGCTTTCCAATAGTCTGACAGACCAATTTTTGAGCCTTTAACAAAAATTAGCATTCTCCTCTGTCTGAGAAGCCTAAAGAGACTTCTTCTTTTAATATCCAGTCTCTCACAATCCAGAAGAATTTGTCTGGCGGATGAATGTGTCATCCATTGGACTGTTTGCAAAGCCTGCATAAGGCATCTTCTTCAGTTATGCCCAATTTAAGCAGATGCTTTTTGAAATGCCAGTGTCCAGTAATTACTTGCTTAAGACGTTCTTGACTCAAACTCACCAACCAGGTGGTGAGTCGAACACTTGGAGGATCTCGGAAGTCTTTTGTCTGATGTTTGTCCAGAGTAGTTTTGTCATCTGGACCATTTTTTAATTTTATTATTATAGAAAGTTGAGAATAATTTTATTAGATGAGGAAATTGTTGATTTACATTGGTACATTATTTAGGATATTTTTAAATTGAATTATTTTAGTTTTGAATGGTCACAATTTTTAAATAGAAAAATGATTTTGTTGGTTAACAAACTTCCAAAATAATGTTAAGAATAACCTGATAATCAAATTGTACAAAATTATGTTATCTAAGCTTGCATGAGAAAAATGATTTTGTTGGTTAACAAACTTCCAAAATAATGTTAAGAATAACCTGATAATCAAATTGTACAAAATTATGTTATCTAAGCTTGCATGAGAAAAATGATTTTGTTGGTTAACAAACTTCCAAAATAATGTTAAGAATAACCTGATAATCAAATTGTACAAAATTATGTTATCTAAGCTTGCATGAGAAAAATGATTTTGTTGGTTAACAAACTTCCAAAATAATGTTACGAATAACCTGATAATCAAATTGTACAAAATTATGTTATCTAAGCTTGCATGAGAAAAATGATTTTGTTGGTTAACAAACTTCCAAAATAATGTTACGAATAACCTGATAATCAAATTGTACAAAATTATGTTATCTAAGCTTGCATGATATACACAGTTATTATGAACCTCTGATTTTAAAAACAGTGATTTTATGAGAATAACCTGTAAAAATATTTATGTATTTGTACGATGTGTCATCAATATACTGTTGTTAAATATTTATGAATGTTAATACATTTCTCTGTGGACATACAAGAGCCTGCAATATTAAATTGGATATATCTTATTTTATCCCCAATTCTATCATGCTTGCATTTATATAACATCTCTGATAGATGGGTGGTATATGTAATATCATTTTCCGTGATATTTTAAACTTTAGAAAGATACTTAAGCTAACTGCCTTAAAAACATTTTTTAAACTTTAATAGTTCTAGTTTTCTTCCTCTAGCCTTTCTCATGTATTAATTGGCAAGTACAAAATTTACAAGTCTCTTCCCTTACCTTAACTTTTGTGTGAGCTTAAATAGAGGTCAAATTCATTTGGGAGTGTTAAATAGATCACCTATAGTTTCTTTTATGATAGATTGGAATTTTGCCCCTTTCCCTAAAATGGGAAATTTTGGGGTATTCAATATTTTCAAATAAGTATCCGCATCTTGTGACATGTCAAATTTAAAAAAGACAAAATTAATGACGTTCACAAAATATTTTTTGGATGCCTCTAACTGAATAGTAGCGGCACAAGATATATATTTGAGATTTTAAAATTATAAAATCACTAAATACTGTGAAATCAGAATACTAAACCTTTTTAAAATGCTCGCCATTTAAATTTGAGAGAATCATTTGACGTTGAACTGAAATTTACCTGTCACCCAAAAATGTGGTATTTATGGGCACATGATATTTTATACTAATAAAAATTTTAAATCCCCTTTTTGCGACCATTTTAGTTAAGGTCATTCAAAAATATTGTGTGAGCGCCATTAATTTAGTCTTATACTATATTATAAGATGAGGGTTCCCATTTGAAAATTGTGTACCCCGAAATTCCCCATTTTAGGGAAAGGGGCAAAATTCATAAATGCAACTGTTTTTGACCTAGTTAACAGTCTCATAACGGTTTGACCATATTTAATTTCATATAAAAATTAAGGTGGGGAGGAGGGGTTTTATTACCACACTTTATTTTTACTTTCATAAGAGTGTAAAATTATAAATCATTATTATTTATATTAAATGTTGAGCTTGGACTTACGAGAAAAAACTATACAGTATAACAAACACATAGAACACAATTCTCATAAAAAAAAATACGCCTAAGTATCAGACGCGTTTCAACGACAAGGTCGTCCTTTTCAGTGATACACCAGCTACACCAACCAAACCACAACTGAATCCAACGTTGCGCCAAACCCCGTATTTATACAAACTGAAGGGGGCGTGGCTTATCATTTTACACTGCCAATGAGATAGTACGCGCCACGTGTCAATTTAACTATTTAAGATTTAACATATAGCTGATACAAAATAATCGAACTAACCCTACATTTAACATTATACATTACATTTTACATTAATATAGAAATTTGCATAGGTCCTAGTTCATTATTTACAATTATGTCCTGTTACTTATTAATATAAAAAGTCTATATATTTATACAAACTCAAGGGGGCCGTGGCTTATTATATTACACTGCCAAGGCAATAGTACGCGTCTCGTGTCAGTTTAGCTACCTAAGATTTAACATACAGCCAAATCAAGATAATCGAACCAACCCAACATTTAACATTATATATTATATTTTACATTTAATATAGAATTTTGTATAGGTCCTGGTTCATTATTTACGTTTTGGTGCCTATTAATATAAAAAGTTTCCCAAGCATCCATAGTATTTAATTTTGTAACATTCTTTTGTATTTTTTTTATGAAAATTGTGTTCTGTGTGTTTGTTATACTGTATTATTATTTATACTTTATAGCCAGGATGCTAATTTGGTGTGTAAATACTTGTTGTCACAGGTTTAATCTTCTATTGATGAGATACAACTCTGCTAGCATACATTTAGTCTCAGCTTGCCGAGCAGACTCTCAGAAAGAAGCCAGCAAGTTGTTAACCGAAGCGTCATCATTAGGCCCACTTGCAGCTATTTTTTTTCTCGTTATAGTGAGTATTATATATTTTTTGTTTAAAAATTTTCAATTGAAATAATATAGAAAGAAAGAGTTGTAATACTGAACAAAATTGATGTTAAGATACTTTCAGATATTAGCTGGCACTGTGCAGAATAATATTAGCTAGTTTTGCGAATTTGTTTTGAGCAATGATATAAACATTACCTCAAAATAAACTGATATGTTTGTAACAGCTGATCAGATATACACATCTGTTAGAATTGTTGCAAGTGTACAATGGTAAGAAACATGTGTTTCAATAATTGTTGTAAAACTGCTATGAACCATTAACACTGCACTTATAGAGGTGACTTTAAAATTAAATAAATTTCCTACACTGTAAGACACCCAACGGATAATTTTTACGAAACCTGTTAATATAGAACAGCTGTTTGCATTCATTTTTATTCTAGTGGTGTAGATTTATCAGTGGAGTTAAGGTCATTAAATGTTTCTAAACAGTTTCGAATCGCTCTAAACCGGAACATAAATTTTATCTATTATAAATAAAGATCAGCTGTGGTTTTTTTAAAACCGTTTTGGACTCCAGATAATGTTTGAAATTATAATTTAATTGTTGTTTTTTTTTGTCAAACTTAAAATATATATATTTATATGATGATTATTCTTTTGATTTTGAACATTCTTAAAATTTCACTTATCTAAATTCAAAACTTTTATTTAAGCAGCAATTCGTTTGATTTTTTATTACCTTGATATATGTTTTGTTATATTTGTTGTACTGCTTTTCTACAATCTATACATGCTGTTCAAAAAATATCTCTGGTTCTAATTTAGATAGACATAAAACGAATGGAATTTTGTAGAAATCTATTTCCCCTACTTACAGAGTGAGCTATAAAATAGGTACCATGTAAAAGTGTCCCAAAGATTCATAAAATGTGATTTTTTTGGTTTTGTTTTATGTAACTATAGAAATATTTCTGTATTTTCTTAAATTAGGAATTTTCCATTTGTTTCTGTCTAAATTAGAACTGGAGATATTAAGACGTTCTAATATTTTTTGAAACACTGTATATTAATTTTTTTTTCTTCTTTGAACAGAATGATAACAGCAACAAAGTGGCCAACTTGGATTGGGCCAGTCGCACAGTAGTTAAGTCCAATCCACAGTTTGTATGTATCCTTAGTGGTAGTGCACAGATCTGCGAATCTAGACGCAATGATGGAATGCCAGCTCTTGCTTTACTTTGGGATAAACCATTCTCCAAACCTGCAAGAATAATCCCAGCATTGGATCATCTGCTTAATAAGGAATCATCAACCTCGGTGATTCTGCTCTCTGAACATTGTTTAACAGGAAATGCAGGTACGCAGCTAATTTGTTTGTCATCATAAAAGACGATTTTGTTCTGGTATTTGTTTTGTATTTCCTAGTTTTCTAAACTCGGACTTTTGCACAAGGAGTGTTTAAATATAAACAAAGTATTTTTCTATGTAGTCCTCTGCCAATACGATACACTTGTTTCAGCGCTCAGGACGTTTCTTAATTGAACATGAGTATTAGTCTTATGATTGCTTACTAACCCATTCTTACACTATGTCGACAACCTCATCATTAGAGTGGAATTTCTATTCTTCTAAACATTCTTTAAGTGAGCCAAAATTGGTGAAAGTCTTAAGTGGTAAACCTGGAGATTATGGAGGATGAGATGGGATATCTTACTTGAGTTTCCACAACGTTTACATCGTCAAAGTAACAATGGGAGAGCGACATTGTTCTAAAGGAAACAAACTGAATGCTGGACAACTTTCCTCTTAGAACGAATCACTATCTTCACTTTCTATTTTCAAAATCGTTGAATAGTGATATTCTGTGAGAAAATTAATATTAAAAACTCCCTGTGAATCCCAAAATAAAGTGACTATGATATTTCCTGGTAAAAAGTGGTTTTAGTTTTCAGTAGTAGATGAACTTGATTGTCGTGATTGCATGTGTGACCATTTTGACTCTGGAGTAAGTTAGCTCACCCATATTTCATCATAGGTTACTATAGATTCTAAAACTTATTTCCATCCTATTCATAATGGTGCAGAAGTTGTGTGATAGCAAACAATCTCTTTTCTTTCTATTCAGGTTTCTAAGGACGTGAAACCCACCCGGATACTCACCTTGTTCAATTTAAAATGATGTAACATTTCCTCACTAGCAACACTAATTTCAAGTTGCTAATTAATTTCTCTGATTGTCTCAAATTAGTGCATCAACATCAGTCTGTCTCCTTTGGTTGAGGTTTTCGGCTGATGAGCATTTGGTTCATTTTCAAATCTTACACGATTTTCTTTAAACTGATACCAATCATAAACTCGGGGTGAGTGTGATTTTTGATGTCTCGACTAAATCTGAGACTAAATGATACCTTCATTTGTCAACAAATTAATAATAATTCGCTCTGCAACACTACTGTGTACATCACGCTCCACATGTTAATCACAAATGACGGGGATGATGGAAAGAAGAACTCTCACAACTAATGACAAATTCAAACATGCATGAGTTCCCCAATGAATTATGATTACTTTGAACTCTTTACTAGAACAGAACATGAAAATTTTGTTTATATTTAAATACATCTCGTATTAATAATATCAGCAACAAAATTATATTACGTAGATTCATGTAAGTTTTAGAAAAGAAGGAACTATTAAAAACTGTTTCAAATTGCTGTCATTTTGTGATATTTTTACAATCCATATTAAAAAAATAGTACATTCAGATTATTTGACTAGAATTCCCTCTTCTAAATTGGTGATTTCTTTTTCTGTAAGTTATCGAGCGACAGATTTTGATTTCATAAAAGTAGCTTAAATGTTACACTTTTACTATTATTTTCAGACAGTGAAATACTCGCCAACCAAGACTTGTTTCACGTACCTGATTCCTTGAATGAACTTGTTCAGCTAGGTCAACAAACAGGAGAAGTAGACTTTGTGGAAGTGGTTACGAGGAGTCTAAGGTACAAATCTGCCAAAGGAGTGACAACTATGTTTGTAATACCAGGTATTAAGCCAGGACAGTTAGATAGACTTGTGTCTAAGTTAATATATCCTGCATTCAAAGCAGTTCTACCGCAGGATGTTACTTCTATTAATGATGTTGCGACTAAACTCTTTCAGGTAATTTAACAAAATAACTGTTTAGTGTAAGGTTAATTAACTTAGATTGAGTTTTTGTACCATTGATGTAAATCGACAGTTCAAAGCCAAGCTCCTTCCACTCTTGTAATGATATAACAGAACAAGTAATTTCATTGAGGTTTTCTGTTCATTATAAAGAACAGGTCATTTATCCTGTTCTGAAAGAACAACTATTCAATGGCAAAATTTCCACTTAACTTATAAAAGCTTTAAACATATTCTAAATTGTTCCTCGTGACTGACTTTAGTCAATACTAATAACAAACCTAAATACATGTGGCCCAGCCAAGGAGCCCACCAAACAAAAACTATAATAAGTATAAATTAGGATGTAAAGGGATTCTAAATAATAAAATATGAATTGGCAATTGCGATTTTGTTGAGCAGTGCAAGATCACGTAGAAGGGGGGAGAGACGAGGAGTGGAGCTTTTGAACCAGCGAGCCGAGCGAGAGTCTGTTCCGAGAGCCGTGAGAAGGAAGTTGAACGGCAGACCGCTACCGGACGGGGTCAGTCCATTTTTCAGCCACGTGCTATCTAAATTAATCTGTATGCTTTTCGGCCACTATTAAGGCATTAAGGCTTTATCTAGCCGTTATGTCTTTTTTATAAATTATAATTATTTATGTAATTTTCTAATTCGGCGCTAAAATGAAAGAGAACATTTAATTTAACTTGTGTTGCGTGCGTTCATTAGCATCCTAACCCGACTCCTTGGCCCATCCTGACAAGATTCGGCTAAAGTGTACACGGTCTCCAGCCAACCGGAGCTTCCAGCTGGTCAAAAGAAGTGGAGACGGTCACATAAAATGTCTTGGAAATTATAGGATTACCTAGTTAAATAATAATAATTTGAGAATCAATTATATAATCTGTCTATGTTACTCCATAGTCCACAATTTGTTAGGTATGATGACTCGTGATTATCCTCCAAATATCATGGCAGTGAATCAGTTGCTTTGCAATCAACACTCAAATTTGTGATAACTATAGATTAGTAACAATTGATAACATATTTAAACTTGACATGTGTGTTATAGAATTTTATAAATTATTGATGTTAATTTTACATAATTATTTTAAAAAAATAAATTTAAATGACAAAATTATTTATAAAATTGTAACATTTATTTAAAAGACAACATATTTCTTCCATTTATCACTCATATTTAAGGAAGAGTTATAAAATTACATATGTGAAGACGTCCTTTTATATAAATAACATGTTTATAATTATTTTTGGCAATAAGTAAAAAATAATCAAAAACATTAAATAAAATATGATTATTTCTTCCCTATTCTGTAATGAAGATAGTATTACAACTCCTTAGTGAGATTTCGTGGCTTCTTTAAACCAAACAATACATCTTGTCAACTGTATCTTACAGTTTAACAACCTACTTGTTTCTTTCCAAATCAAGGAGGTTAATAATTTTGGTTGTTTGTTTGTTAATTCTTTACTACAGTCCTTATTTCTTAAGAATAATCTATTTCTTCAATGCGGAATTCACTTTTTCACCGAATAATCACAATTTGAAAACTATGAAATCACCTATTTATAGGTTAGATATAATGACAATTCTTCACATTCACGTCTCGTAATGGGAAATCGGAATCACGTATCTTTTGACCTATGCGCATTACATCATTACTAACACAAATACGTTTTACAAATGACAGATTTATGTCAGGTAGCTATTTGTATATGTAACAACAGGTTTGGCCAGATATCTATTTATATAGCCACCTGCCCAAACCTGCTGTAGGTTTGGTAAGTTTAATAATTGGGCCTACCTTAATATATTGGGCTAAATAATTTCGTAGCCGCTAGGAGGACACTAATCCATTACTAATTATTATATTAATTTATATAAGGAGGAATGACAGTATTTCATGTTATCTGTGATCACAGATATAAACATTACAATTTCTTAATTTCTTTAGTAATCTACGAGACGCAAATGTGAAGAATTGCCATTATGGATTTCGTTGTTTTCAAAAAAAAATTTTTTGGTGAAAAAGTGAATTCCGCATTGAAGAATTAAATTATTCTTAAAAATAAGGTATGTAGTAAAGAATTAAGAAACAAACAATTAACCAAAATTAGCTGTTCCGGGTAATCTATATAATTACCTCTTACAACAGCTTTGTATCCAACATCTCCCACCTTGAGCTCTTCTTAAGTACTTATACTACTCCAGACTACAACAAAATGCTCAGCTGTTTTCTCACTCCTACATCCTAATATTTCTTTCCAAAGATCTCTGTTTAAACCACAATGATACCTACCAACACCAAATCCTTTCATCCTTAAGCAGCAGCATATCATCAACCAATTTTTATTTGTTGTAGGCAAATATAACAAACGGCAAGCTTAATGGTTACAATATTACTATGGATATTACAATAATGGCTATGTAAAAATTTAACACCCATAACAAATAAAGTTAAAAGGATAGTAAATTAAAATCAATTACATATCAATATAGAAAACTATTAATATTCACTTATAGAGTAGTCATCTTTGTAAAAAAAACCTCTTTAACTCCATTTTAAATTGAGCATACTTCTTAGATATTTTAATTCTACAAGGAGCCTATTAAACAATATTACACATCTATTAAAGGTTTTCCTATCTAATATTTTCATGTTCACTTTTGTCCAGTGAAAATCGTACATTACTTTTGTATCACAGCTGTGAATTTGACATTTTAAACAGGGGTTTGCAACACTGTAAACAAAATTACTTTATAAACATACATCGAGAAAATGATAAATACTCTGTGTTTTCTAAATAATGTCATACAACTATCATGAAAATCACAATTAAAGAGTTTTTTCTATAGCATCAGAATTCTATTTATATGTACGAATGGATGCACTTCTCCAAATTTCAAGTCCATAAGGAAAAAAAGGAAGATGACACCATTATATATTATTAAAACATCACTGTCAATGTAATGAGACAAAGATCTAATAAGAAAGGTACCTATCCCAACTCGTTTACAAACCATGTCCATAATTTCCATCCAGTTAAAACGTCCGTCTACCACCAATCCTAAAAATTGTGTAAACTTAACATCTGAAATCGATTTATTATCAAGTATAAAATTAAAACACTGAGGAACAACACTATTGTTACCATGCTTAATTGAAAAATAACAACTTAGAAGCAGGTATTTTTAACCCATTGGCCTAGCCTTTTGCAGAAACTTTGCTTGATCCTTTAAAATGGCTGATTTTGTACATTATTAGAAAAATATAAATAACTTTTGATTCGTAATTGTGATTTTAGTTCTGTTTTCACCATTTTATTCTAAATTAAATTCTCTCTATAACAAATATAAGTTATGTACAATAACGATTTTCTATATTTTTTATTTACGAAACACAGCACAACGTAAGTATTCACTAAAACAGTAAACAAAACAAATGTTTGTAACCTAATCAGAACACAGAAGTCATCTGTTTATTTGATACGTTGCTTACAAGTGTTGCCAACATCAAGTAATCTAAATATTCTAAAAGTATAATAATGATATCGTATTATAAACTGAATAAATCTAGCTTATATCACACGTGTCGTAAAGTTTCACTGGGACTGCGTGTGAACACTGCTCATAAAAAAGTGCAATTGAATTACATTTTAATCGTTATTTTCACAATAAAATGCAAAGGAACCATTCTCAGTGGACGCTACTGTCATCTAACACATTTATTCGAAACTACGTCAAACCAGTCAAACCTATGCTTAATAAAGAATGTTGTTTTCCGGGGCACGGAGAAGTTCCGTATGTCTATTAGTGGGCCGCTCGGGGACTATACGGAACAGTTCCGTATGTCTAGGCCAATGGGTTAAGACTTCAACTCCTTCATTCCATCAAACAATGGCATATGACACCAATTTAGATTGGGAGAATAAAGGCATATCTATGCACAGCAAATTTTATATATTTACAATTAATTGTTTTTGGTTTGCAGGTGTTGAAAAGAGATTTCGACCATATCGGCATGTTAACATTATTAGCAGAGACTTGGGGAGGAGCTGTAGCACTGTCGCTAGCTCAACTTCTAGAGGCTGATGGCAAGCAAGTCATATTGCTTCTAGTCGATGGATCACCAGAAAACACAAAAACAATTTTCCAACCATTGTTTGAAAACTTGGATGGACAATTAATCAAACGTTACATTAGTGCCAAGGTACAATATATGTGTTGGACAATAATTGCTATAATTATTTTAACTAGGTTTTAAAATTATTTACTTTAATTGAACATTTGTTATAATTTGTGTATACAAATTAATTCACAACATTTTAAGAATGTAAATCAATTTCTGTTATCAAGTAATACATATAAAATATAGAAGTGAAAAACACCAACATAGCTTAAGACTATGTTGGAAACTAAAACTAAATCTGTAACCCAAGAAAGAATCCCAGGACTAAAACTAGTCCTGACCAATTAAAAGCATGACTAAAATAACACATAATGGCCTTCGCAGACAGACGCGATCTAGGACTCGGGACAAACCGTGTGATACTGAACTCGAGAAAATATCGCCGGTTTACCGAACTGTACGTTCACACACACGCTGCACTCGGACTTTGGGTTTCGGTAAAAATAACAATATCACTTCATTAAAAACTATATAATGTTATTTTATATGAATTTAATATTTTTATTGTTGTCATGTGTGATTTAACACTTTTTTTTTCACGAAATTGTCTAATATTTTGAGAAGGAATTTTATATATACTTACTGAGGCTTATCATGTTCGTCCTCGTCCATAGCGAGCGACAAAAGTATTGCTTCTTCTTCTAAATGCTGATTCGTATTTAAAAAAAGTAAAGTAAATAATCAAACTACACTACATTCATAACTTTGGATGCGGTAAAAAAAAGGTGTAAAATACTGACTCCCACCTCGATTTCCGAGCGATCTACCGACTAGATTCGGTAGATCGAATTACGACATGATCTACCAATTGCGATAATATCGTATTCCTCGTTATACCGTTGCTGTGTGAACGTTTTCATTTACCGCTATGCAATAACCTATCGTACCGAGCCCTGTATCACGTCTGTCTGTGAAGGCCTTTATTCCTATAGCCCTGTACTTGGTGGCTTTTTCTGATCACATTTGTATTCAGTCTTAGTTTTGACTTCACAGGCCTAGTTTTAGGTATGAGTTTCTTTCTTAGATTATAGATTTAGTTTTAGATTCTAACATGGCCCTAGGCTACTAGGCTATATCGATGTTTTCACTTCTATGCTCTAAATATATCCACATGATAACAAGAGTTGATTTATAATCTCGAAATGTCTTGTATTAACTTTTAAATACACAAATGTTGTCCGATTAAAGTATATTAATAATCCGTGTAGTAGTTGAACATGATTAGAATTCATTTTTCAAATATGATTTAGCTTAAGATAAATTTACGGCATAAACAAACCAGGTTTATGATGTATTTAAATATGACTTTAAGAAAACATCCATAGTTATTTTCATTTGTCGACTGAGAATCGTTAAACTGACATTTCTTGCAACATAATAGTTTGGTTAGAATCTGGTTTTGTGAATGAGTAGGGAGAAAATTTGTACAATGTTTTTGCACTGTAAATTATTAATAAATATGTTGTTGTATCAACTGTTTTTTTACAGGCTCTACAAGATTCATCCTCAATTCTAGACTGGAATGAAAGACTTGAAAACGTTTTGTCAGCGTTTAGTAACAAAAAAGAAATTAAGGATGGCTTCAATGCTCTGAGATCTCGTATAAATTCATTGTTCAACATGCAGCTGCCAGAAGTTCTTATCAATGGCAAAATACATCTATTCAGAGCCGAGGGAGCTCTTGAGAATGATAATTGTAGTCTGAATCTAGTAAGTAATAGGCAGAGTTTAATTTAGAAACTGTAAGTAATGGGAATGTAAAAATCAACAAACTCCGAATGCAGTTGATATCCTGATATGATAGGACTTCTTCCTTTGTATCAATGATCTCATAACTGAACAAAATGAACTATTATAATAGACTGATGTAAGATCTATTTCTAATAACTTACTACTTGTAGCGGGTTTTCAGCATCAGGTGACAACCTGATATCAGTAATAACCCACTGCTGAAAGTTTACAATAGTTCTTGTTGGTGAAGATCCAACTCAAAATTTCAACCTCTCTAAACATGGCCTTTATGTTTTTTTTCCTTTTTTTTTTCTTCTTTTTTTCCATTACTGTTGAGACCGATGGTTCTTGGTGGAATTCCATGTTTAAAGATAATAAAACACAATTATTTATTTTGTAAAATCCACTTTTAATTAGTCTAGCCGACCAATGGTTTCGCCTGCTAAGGCATTGACGAGGCTGTATTACAGACTGAAGAAAAAGGAGACAAAAACAGAAAACCTTAAAACTAGAGGGTGGGAGTTAGGATACAATGAATGGAAGGTTGGGGAAATACCCGGCCTGGGCAATGACCATAGGAACAATACATATTGGGAAAACCAGTTGATTGTTCTAAGTACAAATAACTTTTAAAGGTTTTACTAATGGAGAGTTATACAAATCTAACTGGTCATTTAAAACTAAATTAGGGTTACAGTATCTTATTCTTTTAATTTCTAAGCTCTCCAAAGCATTCAATTTCCTACCTTTATTATCAAAATGTAATATTTTAAAATCTACACTCGAATTAAAATCAGACACTTGATGTATTCTTAAATGATTTGAAAAACTGGAATCTTCATATCCATGGCCTTTAGGATTAGAGTGTTGTAACTTAGCAGTATGTTCATCATAGTTTTTTCCTCCACCTGACGGAATTGGTGAGTCGAAGACTTGTTTTAGTTAAAGTGATGGAAATATTGATTAGGTTAGGTTCGGCATATTAGCACTAGTCCTATTCTGACCCTTGCAGCAAATGTAAATTGTGAGACAGTTTTATATAGTGTTCAATCTTTAGGTATTGTTTGAATCTGATATAGTTGTCTACTAGTGATGCTCTCCAATGTTGTATTCCTTCCAAAGTAGCTTTATTCCCCCCCTCTCCATTTTACAATATAACGGTGAGTAAAGTTGCTTGTATTGGAGAAATGCTTACAACAAATTTGGGTATATTTTTTTCTTAATTCTCAGCTATCTCATAGGAACAAAATTTCCTTTCCTTTTTCTCTGAGACAGTATGAAACTATCCTCTTCTCTGGACTTCAACTAACATATTCTAAAGGAGTAGTTTTCACGGTCAGACCTCATTAGTGTCTCCAAAGGTGCTTCTGATTCAGGAGGAATATAAATGTCCCATTTTCCTATCACCAGACTGTACCATTAAAACGTCATTGATGGCTGTAATAAAGCCATTGAATTTGTCAAACAGCAGCTCTCCCTTCTCTTCTGGTTTAAATAACCCGCTCCTGATTTTTGTCGATTATAATCAACCAATTCTTCGCCTAAATTTTAACAGTCTTAACACTTTGTATTTAGCATTCCTTTGATTTTACATCGACTCTTTTACAGACCTGACTTCTACATTCCTCAAAAAATATTTTGAGCGTAAACTAGTCTTCTTGATAAGAAAGGTTGTAAACTTCATGTCTCTTACTCAATCATACAAAAAACAAGTTGGTTTATTTGACTTGTCAATTTGATATTTCGTCAATTATGGCAAAATGTGTGTAACAATAAGCGTAAAAAACAAATTTTAAGTAAAAAAAAAAATGGTAAGATTTTATCTTACCAAAAAATTAAAACCTTCCACACTTACCAGTACTTGTTTGTTTACGTTTAAATTAATTAAAACCATTTCAAGTTTCAAAGGATTTTGAAAATATCAAAGGAATTTTTATTTAAAGAAACAGTTGTACTATTTCAAACTTTCATATGACTTGTGTATGTACATCATTCTCAATTACAGTAAAATATAAAATATAATTCTTTAAGCATCTGACGATCTAGACAACCAGACATTAAGACCTATTAATGGCAGAAATAAAATATCTATTTTTAATTAAGGCATTCAACATTCCAGAGTTTATATACATCGATGGGTGTAGCATGTTTACTATCACTGTGATCTCAATGAACAGTATATCATAATACAAGGGAACAAGCCACAATTTTATTACAGTACGAGTATGGCATTCCCGTGGCTCTAGCTGGATATATACTTTTGTTCATGTAGTTTTGGATTAGATCCCTTTCTTTCTTTTTTTTTCTAATTGATCTCTCTCGACCAACTTTTGTTCTTTTTTGAGTGGTGTCACTGGGTACAGTTCCTGTGGTATAATGTAATGTAATTTTTGGTCTAAGAATAAGTTTGTCTTATCTATGATTTTTTCAAAACTTTCAAAAACCTGATAATTGTATTTATTTATGTATTTTCAGTATTGTACAAAATCTATCAGCATCTATGTAAGTCCTGACATGGATCTGAAACAGATGATAGACAGCAATAACTTGAATCAGCAAATAAACAGTCTTGCTTGTTACGAGTATTTCGATGCAGCAGTTAAAACAATTGAACATATCGCAGCCATCGAAGTTAACATCAATAGCAAACGCAGTCTTGGTTTAATTTAAAAATTCTCTTGGTCTCTACTTTGATCAAGAAGGTGATAACAGATAAAAATACAGTATATTTTAATAAAACAATTGATAAATTTGTTTGTTTTTGTTGAATCCTTTACATTTCGTCGTTGAATTAATTTCCACTACCTCTTCAATTTAGTTAAACGGTAGATTTATGTTCATTCGGGATATGGATTAGTTGACAAGAATGTATTGAAAGTGATAATTTCATGGTTGCCACCATTGATGTAGTAAATTATTGATTTGGAAACAAACTGTAAATGGGGAACCTTTATTAATTTTTCATGGTATTTAAAAATCTCTTTTGAAAAAAATAAAAGATTACCACCATTAACCAAAATTTTGTTTTGGAACCCTCTATATTTTATAGTGTTTTATGATTTTAAACAAAATTATAAGACTCTTTTATTCTTTATGATTTTTTTATAAACTCACTAGTTTGGAGTTATAGGTGCTTAAAGTTTCGAAAAATTGACTTGCAATGCATTTTCGGTAAGCGATTTTTCGTACTTCCCACTATTGAATTAAGTTAAAAATTAAAATTTTTCCATGTAGGACTCTGCCTGGCCTCCCTCCACTCTTCTCAGTTGTCAGCTTCTCTTTTCCACCTCCGGATCCTCATCCTTATCAAGCCGTCCTCTATGTATTGCACCTATCTTGTCCTGGGTCATCCTTTCAGTTTTCTTCCTTCTGGTTTTCCTTGGAACACTTTTTTAGTAACTTTTAATTCTTTCGTTCTCTATATGTATCTTGTCTAAGCAATCCTAGCTCACTAGTTTGGAGTTATAGGTGCTTAAAGTTTCGAAAAATTGACTTGCAATGCATTTTCGGTAAGCGATTTTTCATACTTCCCACTATTGAATAAGTTAAAAATTTAATTAGGCATAGTATAGGAAGTATAAACACTAAGACAGTACAAAATATAAAATAAATAATTTCTGGAACAGATTAATATTGGCTAAATCTGGAAACATTAAATGAAATGGATGTACTGTATATAGCTATGTGTATGCGTGCGTGTGTGTGTGTGTGTTAAAGAAAAACAGTATTCTTTATCATTTTATTAAGGTTTAACTATCATAACTATTATATATTTTATTTATTGTTTTTACGTATTGTAATTATTTTCTTAATTTAAACTCGATTTACTCTTGTTTTGTATTTTTACTGCTCAGTGCTCATATATATGTAGTACAGGGTGCTTCAAAAAGGATTTTACAACTTTATAAATTCATATAAATTTATTCAGACTACTTACAGAGATGGTTTTGGTGTCGTTTTGTAGCAAAATATATAAAGTTTTTTACCTTACAGTTAGTTAGATTCAATGTGACTTCCATTGGTTATTTTCCAGACATCCCATCTGAAGTTGATTTCCTGCCAAACCCGTTGCAGCATGTTAGGTGTAACTTCTTCAACTACAGTGTAAATTTTTGCTTTGAGCTCAGGGAGAGAAACCGGTAAGGGTGGTTTATTAACTTTATTCTTGTTAAATTTCCAGATGTAAAAATCGAGAAGTGTCAGAGGTAGTGCCTCTCAAAGGTTTTTGATTGGTTCGACACTAGAGTTCTCCTTCATAAACTTGATTATGGTATTCATGATAATGTAAATAATTAATTGCGGTTTGTAAGCTATTGCAAATATCATTATACAGTAGAGTCTCGCAAACTCGGCACTCGATAACCCGGCAGTCCGGATTACTCGGCGACCCCGACGGGGAAAAAAAATATTGCTAAAAACAGCGATGTTCGTAAAAGTTCGGCAGATCCCAAAGCGGGCATTATTTTCGATCACTCGAATCGTTGATGGTACTTTTCCCACGTTAAATTCGTCACAAAGCTTTTTTACAGATTCCCCTCTGTCAAATCTTTTAACACATTTAACCGCATCTCAAACGAAACCAACACACGCTTCCGTTTTCGTAACTCGTTCATTTTTATTTACTGTATATACTGTGCGTAGATCATAACCAGTCAAAGAAAACTGAAAAGAAATGTTATATTTTCCATAATGTATACTAAATTGATTCGTGGCAAAAAACGGCCCTTCAAACGTTTTTCAGGTGTATGTCTGCTATACCAACGGGTGCCAATGCCGCGGTGTTTTTACGCCGCCGACAATGGAATACCGCTATTGACAGTCGTTTGACCTGCCACGGTGTTTTTACACCGCCGACAATGGGATACCGCTATCGACAAAGTCGTTTGAAATCGCCGCCGCTTTGGTGTTTCAATTACAATTTATTTTTTGCCCTTAATCCCGATAACCCGGCATTTCACAAACTCGGCACACTTCCGGTTCACATTACGTAATGTAAAACAATACCTCCAAGACGCAGACGATCATTTCCGCCAAAGTCAAGGCATAACATATCAATTGTCAAAAAATTGATCTCACAATTAATTGTGCATTGGTAATTAATGCAAAATAAAACTATCAACTATAGCATAAAATACTGCTGAAATAAAATCCTTCAATCATCAAAACTAAATAAGCCATTTTAATTAATAACAATAAACAAATCTTATCTAAAACGAGGAGAGGGAAAAATCTGTTGAGATGAAGAGCTAATTCATTAAGGCCCGGACAACTAAATTATAAACATTAAAATAATAAAATATTGTGTAAATTCAATTAAAATAAATTTATTAAATCAGAAGGAAGTGTCTCTACAATTAATCTTATATGTTTATAACAGTAGTAATAAAGTAAAAAGTAAATAATCTATGAAAGTGTTTCTTTGTAAAGGTGTAGTTTAAAATTACAGAGTGTATGATACAATTCGATATAATATAAATGTATTGCTATATAGAAATTAAAACCTCTATCATACCTATTATAGCACTTTTTCTTATGTTTAAGGGAACAAAAGTTTTAAACCCCTTTTGAAATTTTGGGGCGGGGGGTTAATTAAACCCCTATCTTGTGACATATCATTGGAAAAGTCTATGCAATAGAAACATAATGGCACATCCAAAATATTTCTAATACATACCTGGCGAAAGTTATATGAAAAAAATTTAACTTGCATATCTCTAATCTGTTTTAATCTAATAAGTGCTCGAATTGGTGACCTTTCTTGGTTTAGCAGTGTGCTAGTAGAGACAGCATTCACAAAAGACTCTTGGAATGGATTGAGCCTTTTGTAAAATTCTACCCTGTAGATCATTGACGTCAGTTGGCTTAAAACCCTGTAATCGGCGAATGTTAAAGGTTTTGTAAAAGTTTTGTTTTCGTAAAAAATTCATGAAAAATATTATTTTTATACAAAACCTAACTTATAAGAAATCATTTTTCTTAGAAAGACGCATAGAATTCATCTATGTTATATATATATATATATATATATATATATATATATATATTTTTTTTTTTTGAAACGGTTTTGGAGTAAGTATGTTAGATGTCAAAAAATGAAGTTAACATTTTTCAGAAAAACCTGTATCATCCAAAATCAATAGCTTACCACCTTTTGTCAAGATATACAAAAGTTTTGTATAATATTTGTGAATATATTTAGGGGGAGAAAAAATTAATTTGTTACATTTTCAAAATTAAAAACATTATTTTACGAAAAAAGGGAATTTGTTATGCTTATTTTCAAATATTCACCAAAAATAGTAAAATTTATGGAGAGCACAACTTCTATATATCAATCTATTCAGAAAGGTGCATAGAATTTAGCTGTGTAGTGAAAAAAAAAAATGTTAGATGTAAAACATTTGAAGATATTATGTCAAATAGCAAAAAATCGGAAAGTAACGGAGGCAAGAATTTCACAGAAATGGTAATGTACACCATACAAAATTTTTTTTGAATTTTTTCAACTATTACTAGAGATTTGTAATATATATTTGTGAATATATTTAGGGAAAAAAATTGTTACATTTTCAAAATAAAAAAAAATTATTTTACGAAAAAAGGGAATGTGTTACGCTTATTTTCAAATATTCACAAAAAATAGGTTATCCCAAATATAAACCATTCAAAAACTAGAACTTCACTCAAAAAAATAAACTTTAGAAATAAAAACACACATTGTAACTTGTATACACAATTTATATACAAATGTATACATAAACAAAAATATATAATCTCAAAACAAAGCGCCACGCCTTTCCGTGTCAATTTATGTCACAAACTTGGCTGTATTCCGAGTTAAAAAGAGATCTTGAAAGGAACTGTAGGATATATCAAGTAATACCAACTTGTAGAATGAAATCTCCTCTACAACATTCTGTAAAGATCGGTTACAAAATATCGATTGAATAATCGATTATCTTATTTAGTAAACTGCTCCAAATGCCAAGTGAAATTTGTTCCGTTAGGTTACGATTATGGTCAAGTAGAAATATCTTGCGATCTATGACACATAGAACAATTTGTAAACCCCAGATGGAAACAGAAAGATGTGATCTACAGAACAGTGTTTTGGTCGACCTGTTTGACAGAAAAATAGATTTGTGATTATATGAGAAAAAATGGCGTCGCTTTTACTAAAACAGCACAGTTCAAATCTTTGATTTTACGCATAAAAATATGCAAACTTTGCCAATTTTTTAAATATTATTTATAACATTTTGCGATATTTTTTTTTTGCATGATTATGCATCTACGGAACATTAGTTTTCCAATGGTATTTTATTTATTGCGATAGGACGATTCTAAGTGGGCGAAATGTTGAATTACAAAATACATGTTTTCCGGTTGTTAGAATAAACCATGCGTCGCCGAACGACCTCATTTGTGGTCATCTAGCGATTAGAGAGTTAATATCACAAACAAGGTTTTTCATGTGACGTCCAAAAGAAATAGTCTAGTGGATTAAGGTCAGGAGACCTCGCTGGCCATTCCACAGCACTTTTTCTGCTTATCCATCTTCTCGGAAAAACATTGTCCAAGTACTGTCGTACATAATGGTCTTAGTGTGGTGGTGTTATGTTTTGTAACAACCAAATATTTTCTGTCTTCTGTCCAACAATATTTTGGATTACAGGCACAATCTGGTTGACAAGCATCTCTAAATATTTCTCGGAATTCAAGTTTCCATCAATAACAAACGGTCTAACCAACTGGTTGTTAACTATATAAGCATTCCGTATGAGCCTTAACATACCAATGTGGATTTCTATCCATCCTTAAATGTCAGTTGTGCCTATTGACATTGAAGTTTATCATGAAAGTATCCTCATCACAAAAAAGGATTATATTTAGTAAACCAGGTTCTGCGTCTAGCTTACCCATTATAGTGTCACAAAATTCAACCTTACGATCAAAGTCGTCTTCACCTAAGCTCTTGTTAGATGGTCTTTAAAAGTTTAAATTGATTAACTTGAAGGATTTTTTTTAACGAAACAAGGCTGATTTTATGCTCCAAAACTGCTCTTCACGTTGATAAGTGGGGATTTTCAACGTAGGGTTCCATGATATCGACTTATTTATCTTCATCGATTGAAGGATGCCTACCTGACCTTGGTCTGTTTTGTATACTATGTGTCTCAGTGAACCTTGTCACTCCACACCTTGATATCGGATTGATGCTGTTTGGAAACTCATCATTAACTAAGTTTGCCAACTCACTATATGATCTCACACGGTCCACATAACCTCTCATCATCACACAGTGATCATTCGAAACTCAGAAACTTCCATATCAATAGAAAATATATAACTTTATGCACCAGATTAATAAACTTTTTAACCAGATAAGTAAATCTAAAGCAAATGTTTTAGATGACAGTCTTAACTGATTAACTGCTTAAATGACACTGAATGGGACACAAAGTTTATATTTAGAAGCAGGTAGATATTTGCATTGGGAATTCCAAAACATGGCAGATATATTACTGATAACAGAATAGGGAAATGAATGTATTTATTGTTGTCTTAATGTTTGTTGTTCTTAAAATAGCTTAGGAAAATGATAACGTCTCATTACTCTTTTTAACTTTTACCTGCATCCTTCTTCCCCTTAGACAACAAATTCGTAGATTTATTTTCAGGGAAAAAACATTAAGCAAGTTTTTGCATTACACAGCCTGTATTGCCAGGAATGTACTAGAAACCTCTTGGAGATGCCATTATTTTTCTGTTGTATAGACCTTTTCAATGACATGTCACAAGAAAGGGTTATCATTTAAAAAAGTGAAAGTTGCCCTCTTTACACAAAAATGTTAATCACCCCTTAAACGCCAGAAAAGGTGTTATAATAAGTATGGTAAAGGTTTTACATTGATATTGCAATCCATTTAAATTATTTCGAAGTGTATGACGACTTATTTTTCACCTTGTATTAAATATTATTAAAAGTGAAACAGAACGGAAGAACACATTAAACTTTTAAATAGATTAATAAATAATATAGCCATAAATGAAAGGCACAATTTAAAAACATACATTATTATTCCAAATTTGTAAATGCATGTGTTTTAAAGGAGTAGTTATCATTCATTCAGAATAGTTATCCTAGATTGGATCTATAAGATACCTAAGGGAGTATTTTATGAGGGTTTTATAACTGTTTCTTTCAAAGGAATATAATTTAAAATAAAAATAAAAATTTATGAAATGATATTTAACAAATAAAAATACCTAAAAATGTATAGAACAGTATGTGTATGAATTTTTAAAATGAATGTAGATCAGTTTACATAAATAGAGATTACATAAACTCAAATTTATCAATGTATTTATTACCCCTTATTCAATTAGTAATACTTAAAGCTCAACCCAGTAAGAAATAATAATTATTAAAAATTTCATGATATTTTAAAAGTTTATAAAATCATACAAAATCTTACTAAGTAAACCTTAAAGACCTAAAAAGTCGTACAGGGTCCTATTAACTTGTAGAAAACAGAGAAGTTTATACAGACTCTTGTGGATCGCACTGCTCATCTTGTGAAATCAATCCTCGAGGAGTCCCCAAGGATCAATGTTGGGTCCTTTACTGTTTTTGGTCTATGTAAATGGGCCCTTACAATAAAGGAAAGGATTAACCCCAAAACCACAACAAAAAACACTAACAACACAAAAACTGCATAGTTATGTTTATTCTACCTTATGTACATTTCAGTAACAGTTACCATCCTCAGAGGTTGAGTATTAAACAAACACTAAATCTATAAAATTTTATAAAAAGTTGTACAAGTGAGATTTCAACCCCACTCCTTCCTGTAGTTAGTTCAACCAATGGCATTGAACCAAATCATAAGTATACAGTTTTTGTGTTGTTAGTATTTTTTTGTTGTGGTTTTGGGGTTAATACTTTCCTTTATTGTATATTCACCACAGTGCTCTAGTGATTCTATGGCCCTTACAATGTTTTTGGCCTTACAATATTGGGGAAGAAAAAGGTGTTTCGTTTGCTGACACCACTACAATAGTTTTTGGAAAGAATCTTGTTGACCTTGAAGAATCTTTCACTTTATCATTCATTATGGCAGTAAATTGGTTCTCAGGAAATGGTCTAAAATTGAATCAAAGTAAAACTCAATTCAATTTCTTTGCAAACAGTTTAAAAAAAAAAAAAAAAAATTGAATTCATCACTTTTAATCAAGTACAGACTTCTCAATATTACTTAGAGTAACTGACAAAAACATAAACTGGAAATCACGCATTATCTTTCTTTAAAAAAAAAATTGAATTCAGCTTGTTTTGGATTCAGTGCTATTTCATGTACTTGCCAGTCCCTCTATAATTATAACCATGTAGTTTGCATATGTGTACTCTCACCTCAGATATGGTGTTGCTCTTTGGGAAAATTCGGTAGAATCTGGAAAAATTGTATTCAAAAGAAAACTATAAGAATATATATATATTTTTAATCATTAACAATTTGTTATATTTATATTACAACATAAGTACAAACTTATCAAGTAATTTATCTTTCGCAATATATCTTCCCAATAAACCAGTAGCTCGTGAAAATTATTCCAGGATCTGTACTCATCAGACAGATCAACTCATCATTGACACACTAAATCACAAGGTTTTGTCCTCTTCAGTCTGCGCTGATCCTGACTAGCGCTGAGGAGTGGCAACACTTCTACATTTATATGCATCGATAGTCTCTTGTTATGCTTTATGGCACATGTTTTAATCTCTTCTACAACGGTAGGAATTCCCAAGTCACGATGAATGTTATCGTTCCTTACATACCAAGGTGCATTGCAGATGCTGCGCAGTACTTTATTTTGGAATGTTTGTATCATCTTGATAATTGTTTTCTTGGTACAACCCCACAGTTGTATTCCATATGACCAGAGATGTTTAATTACTTGCTTATATAATAGCAACTTATTATGCAAAGAAAGCTGCGAGTGTCTTCCCATCAACCATTGCATCTTCTTGAATTTGATGTTTAATTACTTCTTTTTCTTTTTTACATGTTCTTTCCATCTAAGTTTTGCATCCAAGGTCATGCCAAGGTATTTTGCCGAATTTACATATGGGATTCTCTGCTAGTTGATGGTAATTGCGGCTGGGACAACTTTAAGGTTCATAAAATCAACATAAGAATAATATGCAATTTAAAATGTTGTTAATCTTGTAAAAATTTGTTAAATTTTTTTTTAATTTGTAACTCTTCTCTGTATATATATTCTAAATGTTCTGCTATTTTTTAATAGTCAGTCAGTACAAGCATGAGACGGCAAATCCTTCAATACCCAATCCACAGATTAAAGCTGTTTGAGAGTGGGAGTGGGGTGCGCTACTTTCGTCTCAAATTGTACAACAGGTTGCCGGATGACCTTATTAAGGAAGTAACAAATTTAAAAACAAACTAAAATCTTACCTGCAGCATTGCTGTTATTTGTATACCAAATGAGGCTAAATATATTGTTATTATGTTAGAATACCCCTATGGCTGATTTTTATAGTTTTTACTGATAACTCGCTAAATGGCATATTTAGACAGATGACATCCAACGTGTTTTTATCAGGTCTTTAAAGGCTACACTCGAGCAAGAATCTTAAAGTTGTTTTGAGCAAAATGGTAATTTTGTATTTTTTATTGTTTTCTTATTAGGAGCTACACCGAAGTTTTGAAAAACAAACAATTTTAAGTTCCGAGATATGGTGAAAATATACCCACATAACAAATTTGATTAAAATCAGTCCACATGTTTGGGCTTTAAACACTACACATACACAGAGAGACATTAAAAAAACAACTTTTTTACACTCTGGAGATCTCAAACGGAACATATTTGCAAAAAAATTGACAATTTTTTATCCGATCATATATCACTATGTATATGTGAGAAAGTATAAATGAAATTTCTTCATATTATGTGATGAAAACAAAATGTATTATCTGATACAATTATTATTGTGTATTAGCATTTAATGAACTTTATTTCCTGAGGGCTTATAATGAATTGGATTATTAGAAATGTCTGATAGGGTATAATTATTATTAAAATTATACAGTAAGAATAGTACAATTTAATTGGAATAAACAATTATATAAATCAGAGCACCACCTAAGTTTTAGGTGTGAACTTAGGAAACACAACACTTGTAATAATTGTATAATAACAGACGGTTATTTCAAAGAAATTATTACTTAAGATAAAAAAAAGTGATTTTATTTTTATTAAAGTTTTTTATTAAAAGTTTTGCTCAGCTAGAGGGCGCCAGGAAGCGTTAGCTTACCAATTTTGAAAAGTTAACTGTTTAATTGAATTTAATTATATTAATCTCAGGGTGTGGCTCCTTTCTCTGTGTACTTTCAGTGATTCCTGGTTTAGAATGAGAAACACTTAAACTGAAATTTTAACTTAAATTTATTAAACAAGTTATTTTTATACAGGTAACATTTTTATATAGACATATCATGAAAATAAACATGAATATTATTTTTAGTTAATTGAATTTATCTTTTTATTTATTTGTCTCTGAAGGAGAACTGATTTATTATTCCATGTATTTAAATCTTTACGTTATGTTGCAATAAAAATTGAATTAAACGATTTTATGAATATAAAATCAATTGAAAGCATTTACTTTTCTTTTCATATAAACCTTATTTTCCTTGAATAAGGATAAAAGTGTCACTAGACAGCCGTTAGTCATATTTATAAAAAGAAATTACTATTTTCTACAATTCAAAGTTATATTATAGAATTAAAAAACTAAACATATTAAATTCTTATATCATAAAAGAATAAATGTGTGTGTTATTTAACACAAGTTACCAGAACATATTCACATTTCCTATAATTTAAAATGTCCTTGTCGTCCTAGGATGCCGTCTCGTGTCCGTAGCGAAGTCATATTTGCAATTTCTTACGAATGTTTATAAAAGAAATCTGCTCAATAGTCTATCATTAACACGCACTCGTTAATTGTTTATTGTCTCTTCGCGTGAAACATTTAATAAAATTAATAGTTCATTCTAACACTTCTAGGTAGATTTAAAAGCACATTTTTATCCTCGGCACGTTTTTTTATTCATACTCTTAAAAAACGACCATTTTGTTCTAGGCTCTCGACTCGACTCGAAAATAAAACTTTATTAACACTCGTACTGCATGTTTTAAAGTTTCTTTAGAATTAAGCAAGTTCAATTCACTCCACCATTGTCTACTGACAAAGACTTTTTTACATAATCTCACCCCTCAAAGCTCCTTACTCGACCACAGTTCCAACTAGACTGACTAAAACACATGGTGAATTTCATATATCCGGTTGGTCCAGGGTTTACAGCCCTAGCAACAAAGATTGTTCCACTATTCCCGCTGGCGTTGTGATAAAGTTTCTCGCAATTCACTGCATACACTGTTCATATTACTAACATACCAACGAGTTCCTTTGACTAATTATTTACAACACACACAATCTATTTAATTTATTTATTGATTACAACTAATATTTTATTTACACATTGTTATTTACTTTAGTTTGAAAATCTAATTAATTTAATTCCCCTTACTTTAAATTATTATTACTAGTCATGTTTTCGACTCATTTACCCCCTCTCAAAAATAATTTTAAACGATTCCCAGTTACTTTTACTATTCAATTTTAATTAACACTTTTTTGGTATTACACACTTAGGAAAATAGTAAAATTCATGTTCCTAGAATTAAATATTAGTTTGTTATGTTAATTTCTTTACTTTGTATGAGACGACAGTTATCTTGTACGACTGACTGGAGAAACCTCTGAGTTATCATCAGCTTGTAAAAAGTAGGAAGAAGAGAACATAAATTAAAGACTCCATAGCCCTCAAATACCCTAATAGTTTCAGGGTTTAGTGAAAACAAGAGTTGGTCGAAAAAGACCTGATAGGAAAGATGCAAGAGAGGGTTCTAATCCTAGCCTACATGAAAAAAGTGTAAATCAAGCTAGATTTTATGCTCAAGTGAAATTCAACTAAAAGTCTTGTTTAATTTAACCCCTCTCAAAATAAACTCCACTCTACTGTTGAAAATAATAGAAAATAAGATTAGATATATTATACCTGGCTGGATATTGTTAAGTGCCATGTCGCACTACACCAGTATCCACACTGAGTTTATGAAAACGATTTAATGAATGTATTAAAATAACTAAGGAGTGAGGTGTACTTATTCACAAAACCAAAATTTATTATGAAGAAATTTTACAAATACTTTGTTGAATTAAAATTTGTTTTTGCAATTTTTGAGTTCTTGTTGTTATTTGTGACAAATAGAATACAAGAACTTTTTAGTATGGGGGAAAATAGATGTTTTTTTTCCCAAAAAATAGTTGTACAGTTGATATTTTGTATAGACATTGTTCAGACCTTAGGTTTTAATAAAACCAAAAGATCCTCCCCTAATCCATATTTCTACCATCCCCACCCTTGTGGGAGAATATTTATTTCCATTAGTGATGTAAAAATGATGACCTAAACCAAACGTGTGTGCTGATTTTAATAAAATTTTGTTTGTGGGGATATTTTGATATCTTGAGACATTTTTAATGGGGGTGAGCTGATTGGTCCTCGTCCTGCCCTTGGATAGCTGATTATGTGATCCTCTAAAGGAATACTACATTTATCAGTGAACTGAACGCCAGTTAGGTAAAAGACTAGGACAAACTCTCAAATAACAATCAAAACCTAATTATTGTTGGAGACTTCAATAGTAAGCACACTGCCTGGAACAATGGACCAGAGAACAGAAATGGTTTTCTCTGTTTAAGTGGATTCAGACTCGAAAAATACTGTTGAATCAGAATAAAGAAATATTTTATTAATTTTAACGCATAAATCCAAAGGTCCTGGGTTCGATTCCCAGTCTAGGTCATATATTTTTCACTTGAAATATTATTGTATTTTCAATAATAAATTGTTGGTAAAAAACGTATTAGCGTACACAATATTTATTTAAATTTTCTTATAGTTCAAATTTAGTATTTAAATACATTAGTAACTGGGCAGAATATGGTGTATTTTCTTTTTAGAAATTATTCATTCACTCAATGTTTCACTTTTCGTATGGTATATCTTAGCGTTATGACGTCACAAACATAGCCACCATTAACCAGCTGCTACAGACTTGTTCCCTAAACATCTCAAATTTGTTTTATTTAAGGTACTATCTCTTCAAACTTGTTTTTGATTTTACTATATCATAATATAAAAGAAAGAATTTAGGTGATTTGATTTTTATTTGGGTTCTAATAATTGTGTTTCTTTGTGAATTTAGATTTCGGTTATATATACATATATAAAGCTCGATGGGTATTATAATTTATAACTAGGTTTTCCCCAACGCTTATGTAATGAATTTAGATTTTCTTTAATGACTATTAATTTGATTATTCCTTTAAAAATTTTACTATTACCAAGTTTATTTGTTAATTAAAATGTTTATTAGATATACCTTTATTTATTATTTTTATTATATGCTTTTATTCTATTTAGTTTGGCTTTAGGCCTTATTTTGTTATAATGTAGGCTATGTATGTGTGAGAGAAATTTATTGAAATATTTTTATGAGTGTGAAAAAGTATTTACATAGGGCTAAATACATACTTATGCATATATAGTGAAGCGTGACTGGACAAGAGGGCTTTTTTCTCCATACAACATGTATAGTAGGCCTATAATGTGCCAAAAGAAATTTTCACTTCAACAATATATTCTTGACATTTCCTTCACTGCGGAATGAAACTGTATTTGTTTTAATTAACAACAAAAAAAATAAATAATAATAATAAAATAAACACTGTACAATCTTCTCAAACTGCTCCAAAACCAACCTAAACTATTCGTTACCAAAAAAGTCAGTTTAAAAACATGGACGCTGTCTTTGAAAAAAATGTAAATATTTCAATAGTAGGGCCTAAACTTGCTCCCTTTGTCCCATAAATGCAGTGTAAATCATTTTATTAAAATCGATCATTTGATGTGGACAGTCGAGGTTAATTTTAATTTGTTTTGCCAATTAGCCTATTTCTAAAAAGTAATAGTTTTACTTGCGATTTTCACACGGGTTTATTAATCTTCATGTTTCATTAATATTGGTAGAATTTATTTGATAAAATCTTTTTTCTTTTTTTTTTTTCTTATTGCAGCTACCCCCAAATTTTTAGTTACCAAAAATATAAGTCCAAAGATATGGCCAGAAGTATGCCTACTTACCAAAATTTGATTACAGTTGGTCCACACCGTAGAGAGTGCATTTGAGCTGTAGAGCGATGCTCAGACGTCAGATAGACATTCAAAAAATCATTTATTGGACTCAGATAATCTCATCATCGATATATTTATCCCATCACATAACTTAGTCTATATTACGTATTTGTGAGGAAGTTGAACAAAATTGGATGTCCTAGACTTATCGTATTTTTTATCGTTTAACATTACATCTTTAAAGGTTAAATTTAAATTGAATTAAGTTGATGTCAGCTGTAAGCCTAAGCAAGTTTAATGTAATCATTGTTGAGAATTATGATAATATATTGCCTTATAATTTCTAATTTGCAACACAGAAGTGCAATGTCAACTGTCTATTCTAGTTGGAATTAATGCAGTTAAAGATATGTATAAATTACGTCAAAAAATTTAATCCTTTAGAATTACAAGTGGTATGTGTTCCCAAGCTTTATGCAAGGTCAGAATTGCTTTTGTTTTGAAGTTAACGGTATTATAGATTATAACCTAATTTAATTATTTCCAATCGGTTGTCCTTCCTTTTGGAATTCTATTTTTACTTTCATGCATATACTTAATTACTTAGAATAAAGACAGTTATTATGGATTATCAAATCGATGTCTAGTTTATTGAAGATATATTTTTTTTGAGGTTAGGCCTACCTTATTTCAAAAAAGTATTTTTTTAAAATGATTTCTGTCTGTCAAATTTGGTATCTCGAGATTTTTTGATTAAACTTAAAACTTGAGGGTAGCTGCCCTAAGAAAAAGAAATTATGATTTTTTAAACTCAGCTTGAACAATTTTGAAAGTTGCTCAGTGTAGCCTCTATGTACTCAAACAAAACATATTGGTTGCCTAAAAAAAACCGGTTCATTAACTATCTGAAAACGGACATTGGTTATGAAAGAAGTAATTTCTCAAAATCGCCTCTACCTATTTCATTCAAATTGTACCCACTCTGTCGTCCTTCCTTTTGGAATATTATTTTTACTTTTATCCATATACTTAGTATAGAGAAAATTATGATTCATTTTCAAATTGATGTCTAGTTTTTTTCTGAAATATCTCTTTTGAGGCTATTAGACCTGCTTTATTTCAAAAAAAGTTATTTTTTAAATTATTTCTGTCTCAAATTTGATGTTAGGGAATATTTTGTTAATTTTACAAGACTTTTTATTATTTTTTAATTTGGGGTTAAGAAAAAGAAACTATGATTTTTCAAACTCGGTAAAACGATATTGATCTATAGACTCAAACAAAAACGTATTGGTCGCATTTTCTAAAAAAAAAGTTAGTTGGTGAGCTATCGGAAAGAAAACAAACATTGGTCATGAGGGATATCATTTCTCAAAATCGCCTCTACTGATTTTCATTCAATTTCAGTAAAATGAAAATAATGACAAAAAGCAGTGTGGGAAATCTCAAGTAAAAAAATATTACATTTTGGAATTACTGTATTGGTAAAAAAACCAAAAATTCATTAAAACTTCAATGTTAGTTAAATACGATTTATTCCTCCCCAGAACCAAACCTAAACGTCATTTCCAAAACGTCATTTTTGTAAGTTGACAATCAAAAAGTGAAAATGAACCTTGAAAACGGTCTGTGAAAATTTTTTTATATATTAAATAAGAGCCTAAAACTTTATGTGCCATAAACACAAACACATGCTCAGCTTGTTTGATTAAAATCAAACTGTAAATAACTGTCAATGTTAGTTTTTAATCAATTATTCCTGAATGATAATATTTTATCAAAATTGTTTCAGCCAATTCTAATTTGTTTTGCTGGCAGTTGCCCCAAATTTTGAGACATCAAAAATTTTTGCTAAAATATCCCCACATAAGATTTGATTAAAATTGGTCCACACGTTTAGACTCATACAACAGTCATCGTTCCAAAAAACACTTTTTGGATCAGGGAGGGGTCAAAACGGATTTACAAAAAACGTGAGATTGACATTTTGGTCCATTACATAACTTCTCATAGGGCTTATATTATTAATTTGGTTTAATAGGACATTTGCTATCTTTAGTGTATATAAAAATTAATACATGACGTTTCGAGAGTATAAATAATCAACTACCATTATCAAGTGTAAAATTAAAACAAAAGAGAAAAAGCACTTAGTAGATTAGGGTCATGTGAGAAATTTGAATTGTTCCCTAAAACTTTCCCATGGGTGTTTACTTGACCAAAAATTAAATAATTCCATCTCATTACTCTTTTAATATTTTAATTTATAGGAAATAAACTTTTTTCAATTTTATAAAAATATCAAATAAATGATTATTTCATTCTATGTGATTTCCTCTAATACTCTATATAAGGTTCATGTAACTTGCATCCATGAATGTTAAACCGCAGTCGAATCTTTTACGCTTCCAAAGAATTGAGCCACCTGCCACCGAAGCCCATTAGTGGTGGGGATAAAAGTTACTTTAAAAATAAGGCAGTAAGCTTTTTACACCTTGGGTAGAACCATTAATTTTACATAATCTCCATGGTATCATTTGAAATTCAGAAATTAGTCTTTAGTGTTACTGTACCATCAAACAGCCCACTTCTGGTACCTTCAATGACAGCATGGCATCTCCCACACTAGCTCATTCTGAACCTAAACCCATAAAACTACAACAGTTCAACCCACATATTGAGCCATCATATACTGTGAGACTCATTTTTAAATATAAATTCATTATTCAATTTACTAATACTGTGTTTTGTTTTCCTGTTGTGTAAAGGGAAGAAACCTTTCAGAGTTGTCATCGCCTTCGACTCCTAGTCCTCGATTACTCTAATAGCGTCAGTGTCAGAAAAGAACAAAATTTGGTCAAAAGAGGCATAATAGGACTGATTAAAGAGAAAAATCTAATCCAAGACTACATGGAAAAAATGTAAAAATCAGTGACCTTTGTTATTGCCAAGCCCGTACTCACAATAGTGAGCACCTGAGGGGCATTACTAACTACTGTTCTTCCAATAAAAGGTTGTCACTATAATAATGCAAGTAGCAAACCACCCCAAAAGCATTAAAATTTTACTTAACCAATATACAAAGTAAAGTTGGTAATCACCTTAAGGGCTCATTATAGTGAGAACCAGCGTGTCAATCCAGGGGGACTCTAGCTTATGACCCTGACGATATGCCGATGCCGTCTGTCTCTCGTCATTGTCATCTGTACCTAAGCACGATAGCCACTACAAAAATAAGATAGGAGCAAGAAATATAATGTAGGGGACTAATAAGGTGCTCATATAGTACCCTATCAAATCTATTTAAACAGGGTTTTCTTCATATCTCGTGTGTTATTTACACTTAATACGATAGGAAAATTTTTTTTTTTTCTATTCTGCAAGTAATGGTATTCTAAAATTACAAATAGATCAGTTATTGTTAAAAATATTTCTAACCCTAATCTTACAAAAAAATGTGATTCGTGTACGAGATCTGGAGTTACCAATACGAACGTAACGAGTGGAAGCTCTCTTTCACACATACATTGCTTCTAAGCCCGCTAGGAGGCGAAGCGAGATGAGACTTTGTAATATCTAAGAGGCTGATAAAGCCTAGTTGACATTAATAAAGTAGTGATATATACAATTACGAGGTTCAGAAAATCTATCTAACAACTATTTTTAATTGAAATTATTTGCTGTTACTATTTGGTCTATGAATATTTAGTGTCATATCGGCATCGCACACGAGGCAGTGCCACTCTGTGTTACAAGGAAGATTTAGTTTTATGTTAGGTTAGGTTAGGTTACAAGGAAGATTTAGTTTTATGAAGAACAAATGTTTTCTATTCACAGAACTAGATCTGTGTAGTTTGAAGTTATTTTGTAATTTGTTATTATATTTATTTACGTTTTGTTATTGGAACGAAGAAGCCAGCAGAGAAAAACAGTGGGCATCGCTTGGAAGTCGCGGCCCCCTGCCGTCCTCAACTGACAGGGCAACTGCCGTGGCTGACTGCCGACTCTTAACAGGCCACGATTATCTCCAGGCCGATCTCCATCGTTTTAGCCTTGGTGAATCTGATATATGTCCGCTTTGTCTCGATGGTATCATGGACGGGGACCACATCTCAACCTGCCCCTAGCTGGACGACCAGCTGTCCAGAATTGGTCATTAATGGGAAGCTCAACGCCGAATGGCCCAACAGCCAAGAGCGGGCATTGGCTAAAGTAAGTAAGTTATCTATAGAAATTTCTTACCTAAGTATTACTATTTTAAAAATATTTCATCTAAAAATCTAATTTAGAGATTTTTTCTGTTGCAATATTGGTAAGTATATTTTTGTGTAAATACTATAATGTGAATATATATATATATATATATATATATATATATATAGTATTACATTGTGTGTTTATATACGGTAAATCATTTATGTATAAAAATCTTATTAAATTGTATGTTTCTCTGTATTAGGGAGTTTGATTTCATCGGGGTTTCTGTATGCCCAAGAAATTTAAATTCTTGTCAAAAAGTCATGCAAACGAAATTTCACATAAACATTAGTCAGAACCACACTCTTCAAGAAAATTAAAAAATCCGTAGCTCGTTTTTGTACAGAAAATCATTTTGTAAGGTTTTAATAGTTAGTTGCTCGGAATCAGCAAAAGACTTTCTAGAGGTCGGTAAAGGAACCTACAGAGCTAGAAATAAAAGTGTCAAGCTTGTGCAGAAAACCACACAAATTAGGGGAACACACAAATAAGCTTGCAGGAACAGTTATTTTTATAAAGTTAAAATCTTATAAGTGCCAATTTAAATTGTACACACACCCGCGTTAAATTATAAGGGTTTTGGTTTTACCTACGGTCCCTAATAAAGAGAAATCAATGAAAATGTAATCCATATTTTGATGGCTATTCAATTGTTTCTCTCACATCTCACAAAAACTGCTTTTAATTTATACGCTACACATTTTTCATTGTATGGTTAAATTTAGTTGTATGTCATGCTGTGTTTAAGTTAGAATGGGATGGTGGGGAGGACATTTTAAATTTGTCCTAATGCCAACATATTAATTTGTTCGTCAAATAAACATACATAATCATAATCAGAATAATTTCTAGTTTTATTAGATACCCCACACATAAAATTTAACTGGATAGATTTGCCCCTTAACTACTCCAAGGTCATTTTTTGTTACAGCTATATTTTTCCTAAATGAGGGACAATACAAAGAATATAAATGTAAAGTTTGAAATATGTAGGATTTATCTTCTTGTCTGTGTAGACTGATTGCGACTTTCAGAGGTGGACAGACATAGGTGTGAAATTATAAAAGGCTTGCTGAGTTTTACCTATGGACCCAAAAATGATGTTCTTACTTTCTCGCATATGCCTTATTTTAGAGAAAGTTATGTGATAGGTCCTAAAAATCAATGTCGAGTTTTTTCAGATATGTTATATTTGTCCCTTGAGTCTAAAAATGTGGATTTCTTCTAGCGTATGTGCCAAAACGTGTGAACTGATTTTAACTAAATTTGGTACGGAAGTAGGTCATATCTCAGGACTGTTTTTATATTTGTTAAATAATAAATAAATATTGAGCTTGACTTGTGAGATAATATTAGATAGAATAAAACTTGAACACAAGATCTCACAAAAATTACATTTACTTAATCAAACACGTTTCAATGACAAAGTCGCCATCCTCAGTGATGCATTAGCTACAATAACTAACCTAGTACTGTACCAAAACCTGTATTTATACAAAACTAAACAGGCATGGCTTAAACCTACTTTCTAATATTAAGGCGTTAATAAGTACCTTGAGTCATTCTAAATAACTTAAGAGTTAACATCTAACTAATACAATATTCTGAACTAATATTATTTCTAACAATATATTTTATTTTTTACTTTAATATAAAACTTTGTATTGGCTCTAATTCATTATTTACCGTTATATTACGGTACTTGTTATAAAAAGTTTCCCCACGCATCTATTGTGTTTAATTTAGTAATATTTTTCAACAACACAGTGTTTTCTATTTTGAAATACTGTTTTTCCTCTAAACAATGTTTAGCCATAGCTGTTTTTTCAGGCCTATTATATTTGAAGTGATCAAAGTGTTCTTTTGCTCTTATCCTGACATTTCATTTTGTTTGCTCTATATATTTCTTCGGACATATTAAGTTAATCCTAACTCATCTCTCTGCTTAAAACACTTTGGGTGGGTTACAAAGTCTATTTTCAATTCTTGAACCTGAATTTAGGCCTTTGTATTATTATCATCATGTTTTGGATTAATCTGGCCAATTTTATTGTTAAATGAAATTCAAACAGCCTTTAAATAATCTATCTCTTGGGATTGAGTCATACCTTGCAAATAATCAAATCATATTTTGTTAATTGATGAGGTTATATTTACATGCTACTTTCTGAGAGAAAATTCGGAAAGCATCAGATGAGGTAGTATCTATGATGGCTAACAATGAACGTTTAGGATCATTGTAGAACAAAATATGGTTACTTATGAAGGTAGCACAGTCAATCATGATATAAAGAGTGGAGATCTGAGCTGATGTCAAAAGGGTCAGAAAATATAGGAAACAAAATAAATGAATGCGGTGTACAGTAGAGAAGGATTTAGGATTACAAGTGAATGCTGGACTGTATCAGAATCCTAGGGTTTTGTTACTGCATGCCTTATTTCAATACATTTCCTTGTACAGAAATGCAATAGAATGTATGAAAGGAAGACAGAGATAGAAAATGCTAAGATTAAGAGATAAGAGAAAACCCTTACACTTCAAAAATAGAAGGAAAGGTAGAACAACTACATGAATAGATAAAAATATTGACCTATGGATGACAAGATAAATTATCATATTACTATGTTTCTGTCAGGATATATTTTCAATCATACCTGCACAGAAGACAGAAAATCCTTCAACTGAACTATGCATATTAATTACAGAGCTATTCAAGATGATACCCACATGGTATTTTAATGTGATAGATTTGAGGAACAGAAACGAAAATGAAGCATAAGTAGGGGAAATAATGTCATATGGTATAATAGTTGAGTTGTTAATAATCTTTGTAAGAGTTATTAGGTTAATTTCTTTAATAATATTAAATGTTAATTATTTATTTTATGATTTTATTAATTGTTAGATCAATACCAAATTTTAAATAAAGGGATTCAAGGTTCAGGCTCCAATCTGTACTTACCAGGCAAACTTCCGTGACGCGTGAATGCTAGGATATACTCAATTATTTTTCTACAGACACATGTTTAAAGTTTAGAAACCTTTCTTTTAATAACCAGAATTCTTATGAATTTTGAATTTAACAAACACATCTCAATTTACATTCAGACACTTAATAACTAGACAAAAAAAATAATATATCAACATTTTGTGAAACTACTAGTCCTACACATGAAATTTACATTACAAAAATTCAGTTCTTTCTCCAAAGTTCAGATACATATTACATAAAATAATTGTTTAATTGTTTTACTCACGAATAAGTTTTTATATGTAACACATGTTTGCTAATAACCTTTGCACTGTACGACGATTTATAAAAGTCTTAATTTGAAACGCTCCATTATGAGAGAATTTCTTAGAGCGATCCGAAGATACGTCCTACCTTACTAGACGCTAAGCTGGAAGTTCCTGAGTTGTGTCGCCGAAACGGCACGCCCACTGAAAAGCATGGCGAGCATTGGACAAATTCTTGGAATTGATTCGTTTTCCGTTTGTAATAGCTTCATAGTTTTAGTTGCATTGCAACCCGCTGGTATGTCAAATTCCACCCTAGAGGGTGTTGCATTGTATTGATATGTTGCGCTTAATTTAAACTAATCGATTTTAATTATTTGTTTTAAATGTTTTTTAAAATAAAGTTTTTATGTTTGTTATTAATTGTTTTGATTTTTATGTGAGATTCCTAATTATTACTATTATTTATCTAATTGCTAAAATCTTAAATTATTATTAATTTATTTTTTATTTGGTTGGAGATGTCCCATGCTTACATCATGCAGTAAAATTTCCATCTATATTTCAAGATCATAGAGAGGAAGAAGGAAGACTAAATTGGTAGTGAGGGACAAGCTGAAAGGTACCTCAGTGGATAAGGAAAGTGATTCTATATTGAAGTAATGCTTAGAAAGAGGTTCTTAGATGGATCAAGTCAGGAGAAAAGGGGTTTGAGGTTTTTAATAGGTATTAAAACTGCTTGGTATTGCAGGCCATTCCAGGATTTTTTAAAAATAAACAAAAAATAAAACACATCACATTGATATAGTAAATATAAAGATTACACTGACATTGTTTGTCGGAGCGGACCAACAATGTGCAATCATTTCTCTGACAAAGAGGTGATTATGTTACTCCAATTGAAGCATAAGAACAAAGAAGCTCATTGCATTAATACAAACAGATATTTTAATGCTAATTGTTGTATATTTAGAATTTGAATATTATCTACATAACTAATTGCTGTGAAGTGTCAAATGACGGTCAAATTAGTTTAGAAATAAATATGAAATCACCTTATTTAGTAACTAGGTCATATTTTAATATCTAAATGGAAATTTATGCACATTTTTTATTGCTTTGTTGAACTAGTAACTTAGTATGTAAAAATTGCTTATAAGTTTTATATTGACTGTTAAGAATATCATATCTGTTATAGGTTTGATCATGGGTGATAAATTTGAAGTTGTAATCTCAGGGATCGGTGGAAAGTTTCCCGAAAGTGACAATGTTGATGAGTTGAAGAACAATCTTTTTGAGAAGGTGAACATGGTTACGGTTGATAATCGAAAATGGGCGATAGGTGAGTGGAAATTGTTTTATTTTGTAAATATTACAAGTATGTGCCTTTTAATTGAGGCTGAATGTATTTTGGACTTTTGGTACTTGAATTTTTTTTAATACACATCTAAATCTATGTTTTTTGTAACAAATTTAGGTTACAAATATGTGGTTGTCACTATGTCTTAATCAGTAGTGCTCAAAGGGGGAGATAGGCTTGCAAATGTGTTATCACATCTTTAGAAAGGGGATTTTTGGTAGATTTATAGTTCACAAATTTACACAAAAATTCAGAGAATTAACGAATTTATAATTTTGTAGTATTCACCATGTTTTTTTCTTCTTGTTTTAAGAATTGTAATCTACAGTAAATGAAAATATTTGTTTAAATTTTTTCTCCTAACAATGATAATTATTTTTTTATATTTTAGTTTTGAAAATAAAAACATAAAAGAATGAAAAATATATTTAAAAACTTTTCGTATGCTCTTGACTGAAAATAATGGGACTCAGGGGCTCAAATTAGTGACTATGGGCATGACAATCCTGAGGAACCTAACTGAATTTACACCTTCTCTCCCTCTCCCCCCCCCTCTCTCTCTCTCTCTCTCTCTCTCTCTCTCTTTCTCTCTCCAGAAAACAACTGTCTAAGAAAATATTTAACCTACACTAATAGATTAGGTTAGGTTCTTTTAGGACTTTTCTATTATTTTAGTCTTCAGCCTTTTAAAATGTAAAGACCTACTCTAATTTAAATACAAAATATAGAGGGCCTTAGAGAGGAAGTGGGAATTGACTTTTTCGTCATTTCGAGCAAGCAGTGTCACAGCATTTAAAGGGTAAATATTTCAACTAAAGGCTTAGCAAGAATATCGATACTTTTATAGGTATTTAAAGAAAGAAACAAACAAATATAATATTTAAATATTTAATTCATAATCATTGATATTGCAAAAGAATAAAAATATGTTTAGACTATTTCAAATGATTTTTCGTTCTTACGAAAAATTTTATGACGACGCAAACTGTTAGGTTAATAAATCATTAATATCTCTCTCTCTCTCTCTGTCTCTCTCTCTCTCTCTCTCTCTCTCTCTCTCTCTCTCTTTCTTTCTTTTATCTTCCTTATCAGGTCTCTCTGACCATCTCTTGTTCACTTCTGACCCTAAAGTGTAATACCTATAAGAGGTTAGTTAATTAAATATTTTAAAATCGCGGGTAATGGTAGTGGGGTGACTTGAGTCAAAAGCGTATCTAATGATTTTCAATATTAAACAGAGTAAATTCATAATTAAAATAGATTTCCAAACATAAATAAATAATGATGTATAGTTTTAAGATAATTTAATGATAAAAAGTGTTTATTAATTGTATATTTTGTATAATGATGTGATCGGACACTTTAATGAAGTGAGTAGTTATTTGAATATAACGTTAGTTAGGTATATCGCATACGCAGAATTAACCAGGAGACCGGATATTCGACCAAAGCCATGTGATTCAAGACATGTAACAATTTAAAAATGAGCCTTGTCGTACTTGAAGAGTACTTATTTTTTATTAATATTGAATTCAATTATTAATTTGCTCGACTTTAGGGCGCCAGGATGCCTTAGCATACCAATTTAGAAAAAAGAATGAATTTAATTATTTATAAAATCTCTGGGGTCGCAGGCTCTTTTTACAGTGTACTTACAGTGGATTTTGGTTTTAAATGAGAACACTTTGGCTGAAATGTTACAAAGAAAACATTTATTAAACATTCAAAGAAACATCCTACAAATATTATTAACAAAAAAAAATCATATTATAAATACTAATTATCTTTTTAGTTTTAATAACAAATTATGAATTTATTTTTCCTTTATTTCATTCTTTCAAATTAATTAATTTTATCTTCAACAATGCTTCTACAAATAAAATTGTTGCAACAGGAATTTAATCTATGAACTTTTTTTAGTAACTTTGTAGTTCTAAAAGAAAAATGAAAAGATTCTATTTTCATTATTTAAAAATTTCATTTTACTAGTATCTCTTCTAGTAATAATCTACTAAATTTTCTTTAAATAGATAAACATTTACAAAAAATTAATTTAAAACATAATACAGGTTATTAATCAAACAGGTAATATATAGCGTCTATACCACAACGCCGATCTATATAAAAAACATTGTCTGTGTCCGAATGGAAGACTGATGTCCTACAAGTTGTAGTTCTACGGCTCGTAGTGGATTCTCCCTCGTTCAGAAATTGTTTTCTCCAGTTGTTGAGAATGTTCATAACTCGAGTATATAAACCATTGTCTTTTATGTTCCCACGTTATTGTCATTGAAACACGCTAAACATGGATTTTTAGATACTTTCGATCTCTATTTGAGATAAAAAATCAAATGTACATTGTTCTAACAGAACCTAGAAACTCTTTCTACGATCTTATCTCTCCAAACACTGGATTTTGACTTTGAAAAAACACAACCTGTCCATTTTAAGCGGTAAACTCAACTTTTAGAAAACACATTTTGTCCCTTCAATCACTGGACTTCGACTTTACAAAACACATCTAGTCCCTCCAAGCTCTGGACTTCAACTTTTCAAAACACATCTTGTCCCTTCAATTGCTGGACTTAGAATGCTGTTGCCATGAGGCAAATTCTTACTTCCTTCCTTTTTAATTGGAAACCGGCTCTAGCCTCCTCCATAATTTGTTTCCGCTGTTCTACACAGTCCACACACCCCCTTCTCTTTACACATTTTATTAATTATTAATGATAGAAGAAAACACTTGTACCCAATCACACAATACTAAAATTACACATCTATACATTTTAATTTATACCTACACTAAACATCGTAATTCATTATGTTGCCTTGAAAATCCATTTTACTTCCCTATCATAATTTGACGAAAGCTACGCTTTATTCATTAGCTTCTCCCACTCTCGGTATTTTTAATCTCGCGCGTTTAACATCTATTACAAACTTGATTTTTCACATTGTCACAAAAACCCCACAAATATTTGTATTTCAATACGTGTATTGCAATACAAAAATTTTTTTATATATAAATTTCAAATCGAGAAAAAAAATATTAATGGATGTTCAAGACATTTCATTTCAGAAGCTAAGGACTTCATGAAAAATAAGCATCACTAGTATACTTAAATTTAAGAAAGATTCTCTTTTTTTATGAAATAAAATCTATTTGCTAAAATCCTATTTCATTATTTTTATTTGTTAGCGTTATAATAACTCATTTGTAAAAAAAAAATAATATACGAATCAATTAGTGCTAAGCCTTATCTCTATTTATACAATAAAACCCATCATCAGTTTCCTTTCCAACCTCGTTGGCTGAAACTTTCCATCAACATTTTTTGTTGACAGGATCCCGTCACTCAAAGCTTATCTCCCAGACAGCCGTCTATATACTTTTTCTCGTCTCATCCTCTTTGCCAAGACGACATTTCTACATCCTTTGAAAATCTATCTTTGACTCTAGATATTCATCTGAATCATTTTTCAACTAAACACAATTACAATTTAAAACCTCTCATTTTTAATTAACATTTTTTACGAAAATTATTTACTTATTACTCAACATTACTTCAATTCACTTTAAAACTTTTCAATTCAGACTTTACATTATTATTTATTTTAGTTTAAATCCAATAACTATTTATTCTTACTTAAATCTCAATTCTCCTTTGTCTTACTGGGATAACATGTTAACTACTGATTTTATAATTACCAAAGAACTCTTTTCTTCAACTAAAATTCAAAATATAACATCATTATTATCAAAAAAAAATAAAATTACTTACAAAACTCATCTATTTATTTCAAAATTACCTCTTTACAATTGTTTTATCTTTCAGTATCCTATCTTAAAATTATTTCCATCTTATCTTTCATATTTTAATAATTCAAGTTGCATTAATCCCCAAAAAACCTCTTTATCATTCATATTTATGTAGCCCAAGCAGGTTACCTACATCATTTATATAAATAATCTCCTTATTTCAACGTAGCTTCCTTTAAAAAATCATAATAATCGCCGTATTTCGTAGAATTCCTCAAATCTCCCTTTATTCCATTAAAATCGTCGCATATTTCCTTTATTTCATTAAAATCGTCGCATATTTCCTTTATTTCATCGTAGTATTCAAAAAACCTCTTAAAAACTAAAAAATTACCATTAATGCAACCTAACTACCTTTTTTATAAAAGTTTGTTAACAGAACAACTTCATTTTAAATACCACTTTACTCGACAATTCTGTAAAGTCATCATCTTCATATAAAACTCAAAAATCTCTCATTTAAACTACTTCTTATTAAAATCTTCTTAATCATCTATTACTTGTATATAAAAACTTCAAAAAAAATAAAATTTACATTGTTTCCCAGCTAACACCGTATTTCATCAAAATCTTTAGACATCTTTATCAGATAACTTCTCACAATCATCTATTGTTTTAAATTCAAAACATTATTTATTAAAAATCGTTAATTATTTATTTTATTTATAAATTTCATCAAAATCTTTCTTATCATTGCTAATTTATTACTCCTTCCTTTAAAAAACAAAAACTTAACCTCCTTTACTCACTATTTAACATCAAAAACTTAAAAAAACTTAATTATTATCTGTCTTGGCAAAACTCACATAAATACTCAAACTTTAATCGACTATTCTTCACATTCTCAAATCATAAATCACTTAAAACTAACAACTTTTTATCATTTTATTATTAAATAATTCTTAATATTTATAACATCAAAACATACAACTTATCGTTTTACAATTTAATATCTAATTACCTATTCTAATCAGCTAATCAACATTTTTACAATTTTATAAAACTTTTCGTTTCATTTCAAATAAAAACTCCCTTCCTGTCACGTCCGGTTTATTTCTAGGCTTTGTTTCCTAACAAACCCCCTCCTTTCACCATGTAAGCATTGTCCTATTGTCCCTTGACGACTTCCCTCAACATCTGTTTCTACTTGTTAGAATAGACCCAAAAAAAAAACTTTTTCTATACCTATGAAAGTTTATGACACTTACAAACATAAGTCATTGTTTATGTTTTTTGCCCAAAATTACATGTGACAGAACTCTAAACAACTACGTTGGATTTTTTGATAAGTTTTCCAATTAACTCTAAATCACTACCTTCTAGAAATGATATCTTAGGCCTTGATCATATCACTTCTCGAACATAGCTACATCCTGCCTCGAAAGACAGTTCGCCTACCAAACTTTATATTTTATAATATAATCAAGAACTCCTAGTTCTCTCTTGAACTTCTTCTACTAAATTTCTGTATTTCTCAATACAAAATAAGAACTCTTTGTTCTTTAAACTTCACAAAATTGTCAAAGTTTTAACTATATTTCATTTACATGAGTCGTATGACAATTTTTTGTTTTTTGTTTTTTGTATATTTTTTATTTTATTTTTCAAAACTCGGCCGGACTTCATCACCGTAACAGCAAATAAATAATACTCCTCTGTTCTGATGATGAAGTTCTGCCGAACGTCGATTAATAAAACCCTCCAACGTTCCATTTTTATTTTGTTTTTTATTTATACCTTTTTTATTTGTTTTTTATGAATTTTTTATTTATTTTATGCATTTTACCTCCCTACTTTCCCCACTACAGTCCTTCTGACCATCTACTTTATACCGTGCATACTTCTAATTGCTCTTTAGACTCTTACACAAAGTAACATGTTGTGACGTTGAAATGTGCAGTGGTTGAATGCAATATCCCTACTTGATTCAAGATAAAGCCCAAAACACATCCCTATTTCACAACACGCCCTCTATGCAGTCCCAGAATGCCTTATTCTTGCGAATAAAACATTCTATTATTACTACACAAACTCCTACCTCCTCCCAAAATGTTCATGTACTCCTTAAATGCATTTACACGAAGAAAATTTTAAAATTCATAAAAATTTCATTCAAATCGTATCATCCGAAGTTGAAATAATGTTTATTTTTACCAATCTTATTACTAGTATCGTCGATTTTCTGTTTATGTAATCCTTTCTAGATGTTATTATTCAAATTCAAAAAGAAAATTTTATTTTTAAAGTTTATTCTAAGTTCTTTACTTAGAAATTTTACTTTTTTATTCGATAAAAGTTATTCAAATAGCCACCTTTATTCTATTTATTTTATTTAAAACCAATTATCCTTTATTTAAATACTTTTTATTTGAAAACGCAAGTTAATTTCCGATTATGAGTCAAAAGTTTTTCATTTTCATAACAGCAATTTTGTAACACGCTGTATCTCGTCTCAATGTCATGCAAAGGAATTTCAGGCTTGCTTTAGACACAAACAAGTCCCCTCGATATGAGACAATCCTTATCTGTCTACTGATAAGACATGAAAACCTTTTGGTTCCAATACGGTCTACAGATGAATCTCAACTCTCTCGTCACATTTTATTGAATATTTAATATTGAATCTACCTACTTAATATTGAATATTTTTTCTTCAACACTAAACTGAATCTTTGCTTCGAACCAATCTGCTTTATCTTAACACGTAAAGTCAATATTTATCTTAGTATAAACAACACTCGGTTATTTACTAACAATCTTGCAGCTCCAATGATCCTCTCATCTAACATTTTCAAATATTTTAGTTCGCCTTAAAAGTTTTCTTACATCACACAATTTATTTTTTAAAATGTTCTGTTTTCAAATCAAATTATTTATTTAACGTTAAAATTTATTATTATCAATTCTTTAATTATTTATGAAATATATTTCCTTAATTGAGTGACATTGTATGTCCCTTTAATTATTTCAGAGTCTATTGTACTAATTACATATGCATTTTCTAATTTAATTTTTAAAACTTTAAACGGACCTTGATACAATAAGAAAAATTTCTTTATCTCTCTTCTCAAATTTGATGACAGATAGTGATTTTTAACTAAAACTAAATCTCCTATCTCAAATTTTGTTGGTTTTAGTTTTTTATCATGATATTTTTTTTCGCTGATTTGCTTTTAACTTCAAACGTCTTCTCGCTAAAACTATTTTTCTTCAAAATCTATTATTTTTCCCGGAGTAAATTTGCATAGTTGGTTATAAATGCGCGGACACTCCTTTTTAAACATAATTTCATACGGACTATCATTGATGGATTCGTGTATGGATTGATTCATACAATTTTCTATAATTTTACATAAAGCGGCCATTTTGTGTGTTTATTGTGTACATAAGTCCTAAACATTCGACCTAGTTCTCTCATGCAACGCTCACTGGGATTCGACTGAGGATGATATACTGATGTGTGCCTAACTTGAATATTATTATTTATTAATTTTTCTTTCCAAATACGTGATTGAAACTGACTACCGTGGTCACTTAAAATTATTTTTGGTTTCCCTATTTCCTTCACATATTCATTGATTATTTTATTTGCTAAAACTGTCCCAATTGCTCTCTTTATAGTGTATAATTTTATAAATTTCGAAAAAACATCCAGTACTACAAATATATATTTAACCCCACCAATTCCCGTAGGTAGCTCTCCAAATAAATCCACTGCTACTAAATCTAATACATTTTCAGGTAAGATGTTCATCATTGATCCTTCATTTTTTATATTTGATACTTTAGTTTTTTGACATAAATCGCACGGCCTAATTTGTAATTTTATTTGCTTTTCTAAATTTGGGAATTCGTATAGTCCTTTTAATATTTTATAACATTTTCCTGCACCAATATGTCCGTATCTTTCATGACAATCATTAATTACAATTTCTATTAAAGATTTTGTTAAACAAATCTTGTGAATTCCATTTTTCTTTGACTTTTTAAATAAAACATCATTATAGATAACATAACATTCTCTTAACTTATTAAATTTAACAGATTGGTCTTCTAATAATTTAATAATTCTTATACAATATTCATCTTGACTTTGTTCCAAATTTAAACGTTTAAAGGCATTTCTTAAAATTCTATCTTGTTTTGCTAAATTTTTATCAATTTGTGTTTGAAAAATTTTAATTAAATGTTCATCGCCTGTCTTGATAACTTCATTGTGATCCGTTCGCGAAATAACATCTGCTACAATATTTTCCTTCCCTGGACAATACTCAATTTCCAAGTTATACTCCTGTAAAAACAATATCCATCTCAGAAGTCTACCATGTGTTAATTTACAGTTCTTTAAAAAGGTCAAAGCTTTGTGGTCCGAACGTATAGTCGTTTTGTTCCCTAACACATAATTTCTAAACTTTTTACATGCGAAGACTATACTCAACAATTCTTTCTCTGTAACCGTGTAATTAACCTCACTATTTTGTAAAGTTCTGCTTGCGAACGCAATGACCAGATGTTCATTATTTACGTCCACTTGATACAATACGGCTGCTAAAGCTTTATCCGAAGCATCTGTGTTTAAATAGAAGGGCTCTTGGAAATTAGGGTGTTGTAAAATTATCGTTTCTAAGAAAACCTGTTTTATTTTTTCAAATGTACTTCTATCTTCCTCTGTCCAATTCCAGATTTTGTTATTATTCCCTAAAAGATGTGTGAATTTACTAGTTAACTCTGCATAATTTTGTTGAAACTTCCTGTAATAATTACATAAGCCTAAAAAACTTTGTAATTGTTTGATATTTTTTGGTGTGGGAAAATCTTGTATTATTTTAATTTTTTCTTGGTCTGGCTCTATTCCTATATCTGATATATTGTATCCTAAAAACTTTATACCTTTTTTGCAAAAAACAGACTTTTTTATTTTAATAGTTACATTATATGTTCTAAGTCTTTCAAATAACTTTCGCAAATGTCTCATATGCTCTTCAAACGATTTTGATGCTATGCATACATCATCTACATAAACTGTTGTGAATTCCTAAACTTCAGGCCCTAATACCATACTTAATCCTTTTTTAAATAATGAAGTACTAACATTTAAACCAAAAGGGAGTCTTTTGAACTGTAAATTCCTACCATTGAATACAAAAGCAACATATCTTCTAGATTGTTCGTCTAATTCTATCTGCCAAAAACCACTGACCAAATCTATACTAGAAATATATTTAACTCCTTCAAACCTTTGCAATATATCATCTATCTGTTCAGGTGCTTCTCGATCTGGTATTATTATTTGATTTGCTTGCCTAGCATCTAAGCATAGTCTTATGGACGAATCTTTCTTAATTACACATACTAAAGGATTTGAAATTGGGCTATTTGACTCTTCTATTATATCATTGTCTATCATTTTTTGAATTTCCTTAGCTACAGCTTCCTTTTTTGAATGTGGTATTGCATAAGATTTATTTATAAATTTACTATCTTCCTTTACATTTAGTTTAGCTTTATAATTTAACATTTTTCCTGGCTGATCCGAAAATACTTCTTTAAAATTATTTAATACAGTTTCTAATTCTCGTTTTTCACTATCTAAATTTAAATTACATTCTTCTAAAATCTTCTCTACAATTTGTGTCCATTCTACTTCTTCATAGTTATTTTCATAATATTTTGAATCAAAATCTTGAAAAAAGTTTGTAGCTACATCATTAATTTGCAATTCTTCATAATCAAAATCTGTCTCATCATAACAATTTATTTCTGCTTTAGTCCTACACAATTTTAATTTATAACATTCTACTTGCAAAATTTGTTTTCTAAACTTTGTTTGAATTATTTTATCCTCTACATTAAATTTAATTTTTTCTTCATCAAAATCAATTTGAGCTTTCTTTTGTTTTAAAAAATCACATCCTATAATCATTTCAATATTTAGACCTCTAACAATTAAAAAATTTACTGCAACTACATCTTTTCCAATTTCTACATCTATAAAAGCTTGTTTTGTAATCCTCTTGCTACGCACACCTGTTACTCCTACAATTGTTAAGTTACATACTGGTAATTCCAAAATTTTATCATTATTATCAATTAGTTTCTTATAAATTTCTTCATTCATAACAGTAATTTCCGAACCTGTATCTATTAAACATTTAAATTCTTCTCTATTAATTTTCACATCAATTTCAATTAACTCTCCTTTTATAGGCTGTATGCTTACATTATTATAATTTTCTTCATTTAACAATTCTTCTCTAATGTCTACATCAACGTTATTATTATTTTTTGTTATTATAGATGAAATTGTATTTTTGGAATTTATTATTTTAGGCCTATTTTGATTTTCAGACAACAAAGCTTGGGCCCTATTCACTGTTGTCCATTTTGGTTTCCCTGTGGTCTATTACCATTTCCCTTATTTCCCTGATCATATCTTTTTTGTTGAAAATTTGGCCTAAAACCTTGATTCATGCCATTACCATTTGCCCTATTAAAATTTTGTTGATTAGTTAACATGGGCCTATTGTTGTTGTTTTGCATATTAGGTGGTGGAAATCTAGTAAAATTATTTGGTCCCCTAAACCTATTCTCTCCCCTTGTCTCTTGAAAATGGGGTGGTGCCCTAAATCGAAATCCTTCCTGTCCTAATTGCTGTGGTTGAAAATTTTTATACATGGGTCTGTCCATATTCATCCTATTGTCCCCCTGTCTTGTCCTATCTGGTCCTAATAACTTTTGACTTTCTTGCCAACTTAAGATTAACTTTTCTAGGTCATTAACATTTTTAGGCCTAGCTGCTAACATCATTAACTCTAGTTTTTCAGGCATTTTCCTACTTATATGTCTTACAAATGTATCCATAGACATGGGCGGATCTAAAAATTGTGTCTTATTATATAAGCTCATTACATATCTAAATACTTCTTCCATCGGTCCCCTAAAATAGCTTCCTACCAATAATTTAGTTTTCAATTGTTCCTGTTTCTCTTCAGACCAAAACCTATCTAGAAATGCTACCCTAAACTCTTCAAAACTACCCCACTCATTTTTGTGTGCTTCAAACCATAACTCTGCTTCACCTTTAAAATATTTCCTCAAACAACCTAACTTTATCTTCCATTGTCCCCCATTTATTTTGTTAAATGTCTCTATAGCTTCTATAAATACCTTCGGGTGCGGTTCTAACCTTTCATTTTGAAACTCTGGGATTATAGTCTCATTAATTATATTCGCACTTGTATAAGTACCCTGACTTATGCTACCCTGTTCTACAAAATTCTCCCTTATTTTCTGCATAAATTCTCCTTCGAATTTTAAGGTTAGGCTATTAATCTGATCATCTACACTACTTTTTAGTTCCAAAATTTCTTGCTTTTCTAAATTCTTCTGTTTTCCTACTTCTAAGTCTAACAAAGTTATTTTTTCATCTGTTTTCCCTAACTGCATCTCAAACTTATCTACTCTATTGTTCACATCACTCTTAACCTCTAAAATTTCTTTACAAATTTTGTTTTCAACAACCTTTAGATTATTTTTAGCTTCTATTTGATTACTTAACAACTTTACTTCCGTTTCAGATTTAACATTATCAATTTCCTTAACTATGCTACATATTTTGTCAGACATATCTATTTCAACCTTAGCAATTTTCTCATCAAAATTATTTTCTATCTCTAGCCTAGTTTGTTTAATTTCTTGTCTTAAACCCTGCTCTACATTTACATAACCTTCTTTAAATTCTGCCCTACTCTCTTCAAATTTTTTGTACATTTCTTCTTTTAAATCTAAATTATCTTGTCTTAGTTCTAATTTACTCTGTTTCAGGTCATTATCTATCTTATCAAGTTTAACATTATTCTGTTCAAGTTTAATATTAAAATTCTCTAGTTTTTCATTAATTTCTAGCTTATTCTGATCAAATTTATTACTTATTTCTTTTAATTCCAAATTGTTTTGATCAAACCTATTATTTATACATTCAAACTTCTTATCATTATCTTGTTTAAATTCTAGATTGTTTTGTTCAAATCTAATATTAAATTCTTGTTTTAAATCTTGTCTTAACTCTAAACTTTCTTGTTTTGTTTCCAATCTAACTTGGTCAAATTTATTATTTAAATCTTGTTTCAAATCTACATTATTTTGTTTTGTTTCTAACCTACTCTGATTAAATTTCTGCTCAAATTTACTCATCAATTGCTCAAACATACTCTCCATTTTCTTATTTTGATCATTATTTTCCCAACTCTTATCTATCCTAACCTCTTTGGTTACACTAACCTGCTCAATTACCCTAACCTCTTCAGCTCTTAATTCCCTATCTGAATTTTCTTCTACAGTTTCTACTTCTAACATTCCTACTATTTCTTTATTGATATCTTCACACTGTTTTTTACTATTTAGAATCCCATCACTATCAAACCCATTAAAATCCGAACCTGAACTACTAATTTTACCCATACTTGAACGTCTACTATTACTATTACTACTTATTTCTTGATCTAAAAAATCTTGTCCCTGTTGATAAAACAATTCATTACTACTATTACTTTGTATTGTCTGCTCATTACTTTGCAATTTCTGCTCTAAATTTTCAAAAGTATCTTTTTGAAATTCCAATGGCTCTATGTTGTTTAAAGAGTTTTGATTTATTAACCCTACCTGTTCATCATTATTATTAACATTTACTATTTCTGACTCCATTTTTATCTTATATTTAACACAAAAATTTTAAAAAAGAATCTTTCTTATTTTATTTAGAGAGTCCTTACCTTGATTAAATGTTCGCATTACCAAAATCACTGTACTTTCGACTAAAAAAGCCCAACAGTTGTGGCGACATTTGTAACAATTTAAAAATGAGCCTTTGTCATACTTGAAGAGTACTTATTTTTTATTAATATTGAATTCAATTATTAATTTGCTCGACTTTAGGGCGCCAGGATGCCTTAGCATACCAATTTAGAAAAAAGAATGAATTTAATTATTTATAAAATCTCTGGGGTCGCAGGCTCTTTTTACAGTGTACTTACAGTGGATTTTGGTTTTAAATGAGAACACTTTGGCTGAAATGTTACAAAGAAAACATTTATTAAACATTCAAAGAAACATCCTACAAATATTATTAACAAAAAAATCATATTATATATACTAATTATCTTTTTAGTTTTAATAACATATTATGAATTTATTTTTCCTTTATTTCATTCTTTCAAATTAATTAATTTTATCTTCAACAATGCTTCTACAAATAAAATTGTTGCAATAGGAATTTAATCTATGAACTTTTTTTAGTTTTTTAGTAACTTTGTAGCTCTAAAAGAAAAATGAAAAGATTCTATTTTCATTATTTAAAAATTTCATTTTACTAGTATCTCTTCTAGTAATAATCTACTAAATTTTCTTTAAATAGATAAACATTTACAAAAACATTAATTTAAAACATAATACAGGTTATTAATCAAACAGGTAATATATAGCGTCTATACCACAACGCCGATCTAAATAAAAAACATTGTCTGTGTCCGAATGGAAAACTGATGTCCTACAAGTTGAAGTTCTACGGCTCGTAGTGGATTCTCCCTCGTTCAGAAATTGTTTTCTCAAGTTGTTGAGAATGTTCATAACTCGCGTATATAAACCATTGTCTTTTATGTTCCCGCGTTATTGTCATTGAAACACGCTAAATATGGATTTTTAAATACTTTCAATCTCTATTTGAGATAAAAAAATCAAATGTACATTGTTCTAACAGAACCTAGAAACTCTTTCTACGATCTTATCTCTCCAAACACTGGATTTTGACTTTGAAAAAACACAACCTGTCCATTTTAAGCGGTAAACTCAACTTTTAGAAAACACATTTTGTCCCTTCAATCACTGGACTTCGACTTTACAAAACACATCTAGTCCCTCCAAGCTCTGGACTTCAACTAACTGTTGCCATGAGGCAAATTCTTACTTCCTTCCTTTTTAATTGGAAACCGGCTCTAGCCTCCTCCATAATTTGTTTCCGCTGTTCTACACAGTCCACACACCCCCTTCTCTTTACACATTTTATTAATTATTAATGATAGAAGAAAACACTTGTACCCAATCACACAATACTAAAATTACACATCTATACATTTTAATTTATACCTACACTAAACATCGTAATTCATTATGTTGCCTTGAAAATCCATTTTACTTCCCTATCATAATTTGACGAAAGCTACGCTTTATTCATTAGCTTCTCCCACTCTCGGTATTTTTAATCTCGCGCGTTTAACATCTATTACAAACTTGATTTTTCACATTGTCACAGACAGTCTTAGAACAGAGCTTGGAGCTGAAGGATGTGGAATGTAGCTCACCGAGTTTTATGTTTAAAAAATGTAAAATGTGTAAGGAACAGTTTTTTGTGAAGGACTTATAGTGGACAGACACTCTAATGAGTATTAAGAACAACATTTTACGCATTGAAACAGTATTAGTTTAAAAATAGCGGAAAGAATTAGATTTTTTGGTATTGAACACGTGCGGTGAAGTATAAAGACAAAAAGACTATCGGATTTCACATGCGTTAGACGAACCATGGTGATGAAAAATCGCAGTATAAACTTTTACGAATTCGGAAGTGCGGTAAAAGTAATCTCAACTGTGAAACTACCATGCAGGACCTAGAATCTCAACTAGATTTCATTGTGGACAAAGACACTCCAAGATATTGGTAACGCATGTTATACAACACGCCATATCTAAATTTGTATTTTTATAAAATTTATTATGTTCTTTGTTATGTTAGATATAAATTTAATCTTTTTTAATTAAGTAAATTTTTCAGTCTGAATACCAAATAGGTAACTGACATAATTAATTTTTTTATATTGCATTCAGATAAATAAAGTAACCAATAATTTTGATATTTTTAAAATTCATAAAAGAAAATAGACACTTGCAAGTTAAAAGTAAATTTTAGCAATTTTAAATGAAATTAGACCTTGGCAAAAGGCAAGCAAAAATTCAGATAGAATGTTAGTAATAAGTGATTTTCATGATACCATTTTTTAAATAAATGATAATGTTTTTACTATGTTTTTCATGTTTAATAAATATTTATGTTGAAATTTCAGAAGCAAGTGTTCTCATTTACAACCGCTAAAAATCACTGAAAGTACACTTTTTGACAGAATTCACACCCTGAGATTAAAATTCAATTTAAATTCATAAAAGATTAGTAATTTTTCAAAATTGACGAGAACTCGTCTGGCGCTCATAAAGCTGTGCAATCTTTAAAATTTTAAATATAATAGTAAAATTAAATTCTTTTTTTTTTTATTTCTAAAGTAACATTAATAAATGAACCCTTAAGGTCATAATTTATAAACAGTTACAAAAGTTATTAGAGAGCTGGGAGTCTTTATTTAAAGTTTTTTTAAAAGGCAATGATTAAATTTTATCTTCTGGTTTTGTTGAAATGGTAGACAGCATTGGTTTCTTACCTTTAAAACACACTTAATCACTACAATAAAGTTTTGAAATTTAGTATGAATGAATTCTTTAACACAATTATTAATTTTATATGAGTTTCAATAAACAAAACAAAATAAATTACAGCATCTTAGACAGATGTATAAATATTAAATATGATTAGTGGGAACATAAAGTTGTAATTTCTGTAGCAACAACCCTGTTTGCCAAATACACTTTGCAATACACATTGTTTCAAAAACTCTTTCCTTTTTTGTTACTGTCATTAATTTGTGAGGAAAACATAAAGTTCGAAGAAGTCCAAGTAAATGACAACCTGTAATAGTTTTTCAGCAAACATGAGACCAGATTCTATAGTTTTGACAGCTAACATTTGTTGATCTGCATCAAGCACATGTGAAATTGTTGATGAGTCATTTTATTATTTATGTGCACATCTGATTGGTCAGTCGACATTCCGATCGGATGAGCACTTCTATAATAAAGTGAATATTTGTAATTTTTTTTTTTTTAATTTTCCTGGTGGTGGGCGATTCACCCGAAATTCAAGTAGAGTTAAGGTAAGAAATACCTATATTAAAGGATTAGTTGGTATTTTAATATATAGAAATTAATCTTTTTAGGGTTATACAAGCATGACTGTCTCAATTGATCTACATTATCATGCGATGTGTGTGTTGGACCTGATGATTTCTTTTTCTTTAAACGGATTATGCCAACGAATAATGGTTTTGTCTAGAGGTGGATCTTACCATAAGCCGCTGTAAATGACTACAAAAAACAACTGACTTAAAGTTACCAATTCATAAAACATATTGAACTTTCTGTTATACTGAATACTTCCATGCTATGAGTGACAAATGGCAGGACATTCAAGGTCACCAACACAATGAATGTTTATGAACAATTTGTCATTGAAATCAAGCAGAATTATTAATATTACTCATGCCATTTACAATTGAAATTATAGATATTTCTTTTGGTGACCTCCTCATAGGCTATAATGTTTCATTAATGATATATTTTTCATTACATTTTTGACAAGTTTAATTGTGCTCAGTATTAACACATTGACTGCCGCTTTGCCGCCTATGACGCCGATCATACCTACCCCAGAATTGCAGAGCCACAGTTGGGCTGGTAACAGAGTGAAGTGTATTGCCCCGCCGGCGCCATACACACCACCAGCGCTTGGCAAGAAATATGGCACCGGGATCCTAGCCGCACTCTATGTGTTAAATGGGAACAAACCATGATCAAACAGCAAAATGATGTGGTGCTCCATTTAGCAGTAATCGGAATATCACTAGTGTAGAAAATACTTTCAGGTTGCCATGGTAATGGTCATGACTATTAATCCAGCACAATTTGGACACTTGGCTATGCATTTATAAGTAAAGTAGATCACGATATTTCTAATTTTATTTCTTAAAGTCCAATGTTTATTTAGTTGACTTTCTCAATACTGCATCTACAGCATGTGAGAATGTAAAAAAAAAAAAAAAAAAAAAAAAAAAACGGAAATTTAATTGTTTTCCTTCAATACACTGTACTGTACTATATATAGAATATATGAATTAGAAAAGTCAGGGAATGAATTGTCGAAAAGGCAGTTCAAATAAAACAAATTAAATTCTGCGGCAAAATTCTATGCATGAAATTCTCCCCATCACATCAGACGCAACGACAGTTTCCAATATGTTAACATCTTCTAAAAACAAACTTTGTCTTCTTTACATAAATTTAATTTTTGTTTGTTTTAAGGTGGTGGCGACATCCCAGATGGATTAGGAAAGGTAGGAGATATTGACTTCTTTGACAATACATTCTTTGCGATCCACAGAAAGTTATCTGAGAAGAAAGATGCTCTAACTAAACTTTGTCTGGAAAGAGCGTATGAAGCTATATGTGATTCTGGTAAGAAATCCAATAAATATTATGACACAATTTAATACCAATTTTTTTAGGTAAACAAATTTGTGGGCATTTTATTATTTTTTCCTATAGTACCAAAGCTTCTCATAGGTTAACATAAAATCTTGTTAAATGTCCTGTGGAACTGTGGCATCAGAGGAATGTTTTGTTAGTTATCCGCTAATAGGAAACAGTGTGTTAAGATCAGAAGTGTATTAGTGAATGGGATAGAATAAAACACAAGAACACAAGATCTCACAAAAATTATGTTTACTTAATCAAACACGTTTTAATGACAAAGTCGCCATCCTCAGTGATACATGAACTACAATTCTATGGGAAACCCCCTGTTGTTTTTCATTGCTATTTTTTTTATGAGTTTGTTTGAAATAAACACTAAAAGTTCTTTAAAATATTTTCCACTAGTGTGGGTGAGGAATTTGGATGACATTTTTGCAGTGGAGTTATAGTTTAGCTCATGTATCACTGAGGATGGACTTTGTCATTGAAACACATTTGATTAAGTAAATGTAATTTTTGAGAGATTTTGTGTTTGAGTTTTATTCTATCTAATATCTCACAAGTCAAGCTCAATATTTATTTATATTGAATGAGAGATTGTTAAATGTGGATGACTCAGAGGCTCATTAATAGTCAGTGTGGGTGTGGCAATCCCAAGGTTCCTAGCTGTATCTGCAGTTGTCGTCATCTAGTCGTGGATTAGATTCTTCTCTAACCACAAGAATCAAACTGTTGTTATCCAATTTTGGCAAATCATTTACATAATGCTTGCAAAACATAAAAAATGCCTGGCAGCGTTAAAGCAATAGACATTTAAAAAGACAAATGTTCTACAGTTCAAAGAATAATCTTGGTGCAATGTTTTGAGATCTGTTTGAATGATCCTCTGTCTTGGAGACTAAATGAATGAATATATTTTTATTTATCACCACAAAAAATATATTTGTTGTACATAGTTGATACACAATACAATATAATACAATTTATATTTGGCGATAAATTAGGTAATCCTGATTAGGATTTACCAACACTGTTCTATTTAAAATATGTAAGAAACAAAAACTTTTACGAGTGCCCATATACAATTAAAAGATAGATTTATTCACATATTATCTCAGGACAACATCAATACACTCCCTTTGAATACGCCCCTTTTGCAATGTCTCACAGCAAACTTATGGTTAAGTTTCCTGCAACAGATCCTAGCAAGTTAAAATAGCTAGTTATACAAGGATTAAATAAAGCAATAAAGCTTAAAGTTTATAAATTATTTTTATAATATAAATGAGCTACAATAGTTTCACCTTGCGGCATCATCGGGTAACTCTTGAAACGAGCAAGATGAAACAATTGTAGCTCATTTCTATTATTAAAATAATTTAGAAACTTTAAGCTTTATTGCTTTATTTAATCCTTGAATATGGAGTTTCAACAAGAAATATCTGCTGTTACATTAAATATAGCTAGTTATATTTTCCATTGTTGGTTTTATGTTACAGGCATTAATCCATTAGAGATGAATGGAACAGACACTGCTGTAATAATGTCATCCATGATCAGTGAATCTGAGACTCTTACAATGTACGACAGCACAAATGATGGGTTTAATATTGTTGGACATAACCGTTCCATGCAAGCCAACAGAGTTTCTTACGCATTCAACTTTACAGGTAGATTTAAATGCATCTGTTTAATATAAATTGAACTACTGCTTTTCTGTTAAGTAAAGAAACTATTGTTAAATGATTTTTAAGAGTGCACAATATAAAAATAATCCATGCAAACATTTATAAGCATAGTTATTTCTTACCGAACTGTTAAGATAAATTAATATAATAGGTGATAAACTTTTAAACTATCATTTATAAAAAACAAAATTTAAAACTATTAATATTACCAAATGGTATTTACATTTGAACAGGAGGGAAAACATTACTTTAAATAATTACTTTTAAACAGGAAATCAACATAATGATTTTCTGAAACTTACAAATGATACATTGGAGTTGTATTCCAAATTTTCCGTGTTAAAATTTTGAATTAAGGTAGCTAGAGGTGCTTGGAAATTATTTTCTAGTAACTGTAAAATGGAAAATTAACACATTTATAAACTGGTAAATAAACTAGTCATTAAATAAAACAGTATTAAATAAAACTCCACTAATAGTTTACATTCAAGTTGTCAAGATCTTTTTTTTTTGTAAATAGAAACCTATACATTAATTATCTCCTTAACACATTCCTTTACTGTTAAACAAAATTGTTTATAGTTCTATGACAAAATAAGTGATAACAAAATCTTTGGAAAAATTGTCTTAGCTTTGTTGGGTTAATATAAAATAATTTAGACTTTTGTAAATTGCCTCTAAAATAGCGATGTTGATACTCGGGTGAAATAGATACTCGCAATACTCGGCTTCGAATGATTTCAATACTCGTATTATTAATTCGACATCGAGTATCTGCGCAGAATGATTATGCGCATTATGTGTGTGTGTGTTATATTTCTATCTGTTAGACTGATCCACCAAGTATTTATTTTTTTAAACAATATGTGATTGACACTTGTAATACGTAATTAAATGTTATCCTGCCTCGACACAAATTCAGTAATTAAACGTAAGTACAATTATTACCAACATTAATAATTTAGTTATTATTTAAAATAAGTTAATTTACTATATTTTTTATAGAGATGGTAACCTATAAATATTTATTTAAATATAAGTAATAACAATTAAATAATAATTTAATTTACTTTTTGTTAATGTGGAAATAAATTAATATTATTGTTATTTTAAATTGAACTTGTTACAGAATCTAAATCATTATAACTCAAAATCGTAATGTTTAATTAATGTGTAGTGAAAAATCAGCTTAGAAACAAATGTAACCAAAGTAGAAACACCGAGTATTTTGTTTGGAATTGACACAACACTAACGAATATTGTTGTCCGAGGATACTCGCACACCGAGGATACTCGCTATGACTCGCACTTACCTCCTCCTTGTTCCTAGTTACGAGGATTTTGACCGAGTATTTTAATTCGAAACCAAGGATTTTAATACTCGGACTCTTCCGAGGATTTTGATACTCGGAATCACCGAGTATTTTAATTCGAACTCGCACATCACTACTCTAAAACTTAATTTTCTGAGGAACAAATTCTTGAAGGCTAGGTGATCTCCAAATACATTTCTTTACATATTGAAAAATTAAGGCCAAGTTTTTTGATTCAGATATAATTTTCTAATTATTTAGAGTAGAACAAGAATGTACCAAAACGAATATAGATTTATATTTTTGAGTTAAAATTGAGTTCACCTTCAAATATCATTAAAAACAAAGAATTATTAATGCCATTTAATTTCCTATCAATACCAAATAAATATTTTCTATAGCATTTGTTAAAGGTTTTTTTTTTTGGTTTTTTTTTTTTTGGATATTCATTTATCTGAACCAAAATAAACAAGTATTCAATCTTCAAGCATCTTCCTATGTCCAAATTTTTCTTCTTTTCTATCATTGTCTATCTTTATCCAATCCCCTTTATTCTATTATGTAAGAAATTTGCCCCATCTACCTTCCTTCCCCATCTTCTTCCTTCTAGAATGCAATCCAATGTTGATGGAATCCAACATTGTAGTCCTTCATTCTTAGAACATTTCAATTTAAATCATTATCTAAATCTTCATCACCATAAAATTTCATTTAAAAATGGTTCCTTCTTGATTAGTGTTTAAATATACTTTTGAACTCATCTTTACCTAAATTTTTGTGTATCTAGGACCTAGCTATAGCATGCACTCTACATGGGTCGGTGGAATGCAAGGACTAAATATGGCTAAACAAATGATATCTGATGGACAAGTAAGATCTGCTCTGGTCGGTGTCTCTAATGTCATTAGACATCAGAGAATCTCACTTCAGTTTCTAGCCATGGGAAAATTAAATAATGATGATAAAGTCAAATCATTTAGCGAAGATGGTGAGTACAATTATGCAAATAGTATTGCTTTTAGTGATATCTCTAAGTTATACTATAGTATGTTCGTAGGTCTTCGTGGTAAATGTTTGTTTGTTTCCTATGGCAATCCATCAGTCTTCTGGCATCCCAATAAAACTTATTTATGTTCTTTGATCACCGTCAAATTAACATAATATCAGGTGGTCCTTATTGATCGCTGAGTTTGTCTTATGGCATAATGTACATTCATCCGAGGGTAGGATCTTCATTCTATGCAAAGTCCCACTAAACATTCGTGTCCTGTGTTCAGACCGAATGTGGCTACTTCAATAACCATAGTAAGTGTATGCTAACAAATATGATAGCATAATATTATATCCAAATGAATTATAACACAACTTTCTACAAAAAATCACTTTATTTGTTCAACATACGATGTTTCAATAACTAAGTCATCATCCACAAAAACCATTTGAGAGTGGACTGTCAGTAGTGTTTGTGTAATCCTTATTAGAAATGAATAGATTATTTTTTAATACTTCTAGCTTGATTCTATCCCAACATCGTACTTAGACTTTACTCGTCATCGATTCTTCCTTATAATTAGGTCACTGTAATAAGCCTTTGAAGAAATCTCCAATGTAATGTTTCATTTCATGTCATTATTAAATTTGTCTAACAAGTGCTAGGCTACGAAAATATAATTAAAACATTTGAAATAAATAAACAGTTACACATAGTAAAAGAAATACAATGATAACAAATTTGGGTATTTATGTATTTATTGATTTTTAATTATTTGATTTTTCCGCTTATACGTTTTTACTAGCAAGTATTGAATTTACAATAATATATCAAGTGAAAAATATACGACCTAGACTGGGAATCGAACCCAGATAGCTCAGTTGGTAGAGCATTGGCGCGTAAAGCCAAAGGTCCTGGGTTTGATTCCCAGTCTAGATCGTATATTTTTCACTTGATATATTATTGTAAATTTATGTATTGTATGGACTTGTGAAATAAATTAAGTTAGGCCAGGTTATTATAGTTAAATAGCTAATTTAATAATATGTAAGTACCAATTTTAGTATAAAGATTAGACAAACTTCGATGCTCAATATATTATTTATCAAACATTACATAAAAGGTGGTGGTTTTGACATCTGTATGAATTTTGTGATGTTAGCCAGTAGCGTCTTGAAACGATTGTAGGCCCTTTGCTTTCACCACCGACTGCCAAATGTACAGACAAATATGTATTAAGATGATGTGGAGCATTGCCACAATGTTTTTTATTGCTCCATTTTGCAAAAACCCTACATTCTTTCTACAAGTTGTGTGTTAGTGCTGGTATCAGGATCTGTGAAGTTGTTTTTATGATTAGCCTTAAAATGTGCAAAGCCTGTCGTGTTGAATTACGTTTTATAACCTTCCAACAGTCATTAAAACCAAACTCAATATTGAGGAAAAGGTAAACAACAGTACTGCACAAAATCAGCTATTTATCTATAATAACCTGGCCTAACAATCTATTTCACTGGTCCGCGTAATACTTAAGTACCGAAATTTGTTTACACTTCCCAGCCAGTCGTTTTCGACAAAGTCAATGCTTAAAATATTACATATCATGATATTGGTCTCACACAATTAGTTACTAATTGTTAATGTAATCTATTGCAAAAAATGAGCAATATTGATACAGACAAACCTTTGATTCATCAAATGAAAATAACTTATGTGACCATTTTAACCAATAGGATTTATTTATTAGCTTTTAAAATTTGTAAACAAAAAGAAAGAGAGGGAAATCCTCCGTTGAAAATGAATTACTTCTTACAGGACTCAACTACAAAACAAATATTAAGAAAATAAATAAATAAAATTGTTTGTGGCCACATTATAAGGTCTTACTTGTCCAGCAGTACTTACTTACTTACCATACCTACAGCTGGACAAGTAAGACCTTATAATGTGGCCACAAACAATTTTATTATTTATGTACGATGAGTCATACTCTGATTTTATATGTGTTAGGTTAGGTTTAGGTGTTGTGTTACGTGTTTATGTGTTAGTGCGGGCCTGACGAAGCCTACAGTGTTCGGCGAAACAGCGCTGTAGCCATAACTATAATACGGACTGAGGACAACCTCTAAGGTAATTAACTATATTAATCCAATAAAATCAAATCATAAAATAAGATCATGCTTTGGTAGGTTGCAAATACATATGTAAAGCCTATTAATAATTAATGGATACATACATGTGGTTGTGAATGTTAAAATTAGTATTTAAGGAAAATCTATTTGTGTTTGAATTCATTTATTTTCACATACAAAAATAAAATACAATTTTATATACGTTGTTTTTACGTAGTAAAGAATTATATTGTCAAGCTCAAAATCATCTCTATATTTTATTATTCCTTATTCAATTGGTAATACCTGCAGCCGAGCTAAATAAAATTATTCGTTAAGAGTGGTTTTTTTATAGAATCATCATTTTTAAAAGATCTTATATTATAAACAACTTACATAACTTAAAAAGCCTTATACTATCCATCTGATCAACTTTATTTTATGCTGTCTCACACATACGTACCATAAAAAAAAAGTTATGTTATTATGAAAAAGTTATGTGATGTGTCAAAAATAGATGTTGAGAGTTTTGCGGATATTTACATTTTGAGGTCCTTTGAGTTAAAAAATATGATTTTTAAAATAATGTCTGTTATCTGTAGTATGTGTATTTTTTCTAAGGCAAAGCCTGTGGTTCATTTTCACATATTTACTGACAACTATCGAATTGACATTTTGTGATGAATAGTTTTGTTTGGTTGGCATTTTGATTGTGGATTGAGTGTGAGAGAAAGTTTGTCCAATGTTTTTCCATACATTATTTAAATACAATTTTTGTGTTCAAACATAACGTTGTGTTCATGATTGAGAAAGTTTTTAGACCGTTTATTTAAATATAATATTCTAATTGAAACATAATGTTATATTTATAACAAAGTAATCTGTACAATGTTTGTGACATTTTATCTATTATATATTTTAATGTTTATGTGAAAAGCTGATGGATATAATCGCTCAGAAGCTATTGTTGTGTTATTTCTCCAACGAGCCGAAGATGCGAAGCGTTGTTATGCTACATTACTTCACTCCAAAACAATTATCTATGGAGACCGCTTTTCTTTCGATCCGATGTCTTCTGAATCATTGAAGAAGTTCCTGGATGAAGTGTATTCAGAGGCTGAAGTTGATCCTGCATCTATTGCATATCTGGAGGCTGATGGTTCTGCATCTAAAGTAAGTTCAATATTTCAGGTGAACAGATGAAAATCTTGAAATATAAATAGTTTAATAAAATATTACCTGTTATATGTCCACCTAGTGATCCTCTTTTTGTACTAAAGATTACCGCTGTTTCAGATGATATCACTCATCCATCATCTGGTGTTGAAAATATCACTCTCGTGAGGTCATCAGAACATTAAATATTGTTACAGCACATAAACATTACAACAGGAACACAAGACACAAACTATGTATACATTGAATTTAACTAGTTTATTCGGCACATTCATGGTTTTCAGTACGAGAGCCGGTTCAGAACTGCAGATAAGGATCTCCCCCTGTGGTCAAAGACATTCCTCCCTCCCTCGTAAAATCACTTGATATCTTCAAGGCTGTGTCAAATATTATATTACAATTAATGATAATTTACCGTTTAAGATATTATGTGGTTCCATTTTTACTGCCTTGTAAATCTCAAATTCTTCAAACACTCTGTATCTACTCTTTTTGCAAAACTTACAACCTTCATTTTGGTCTTTAGATCTGTGTATTTGTGATTGAAACCAATCAAGGTGTGCAGCAAAAAGTCTGAAGGGATAAGAATCAACACTATGGGGGGAGGGGAGATCAAGTTTTTCCCCCTCCAAACATATCTGTTGACAATTAATTCAGTACTGCAGTTTGTGACAGCATTGTTATGATGCAGACAAACACTGATTGTGAGTAGATCATAGCAACAGTTTTTGATTGGTCATCTGAGCTTTGTGAGTGTTGCGCTAGCTATGCGTATTTGCATTTGTTGATGCTCCAAAAGTTAGGAATTCAATCTAAAGGAAGCTTGCCTGTTCCTGAAAACTGTAACTATAATTTTTGAATTAAATGAAGTCTACTTATATATATATATATATATATATATATATATATTGGAGATTTTGAATGATACCATTCTTTAGACAACCGTTTTGTATCAGGTGTATAGTGAGTAATCCAAATTTTGCCCTCTATCATAATGTAGTTCAAAAATTCATCACTATTTTTATCATAGAACTTCACAAATAACAGAAGAGTGCCAATATACTTTTCCTTGTGCTCCTCTGTAAATATTCTTATACTGGAGCTTAACAGGAACAATGATATAAATTACACATCATGAAACTTTAAAGAAAACCTCATACAATTAATTCATTAATAGTGAAGTGGCCGTTTTCATGAATAAGCTTTTTGATTTTGTCAAGCCCTTAGTAATGATAGTTGGTCATCCATATTAGACTCATTATGATTATCAGTACTTCCTCCATTTAACAGACTACACCATTCACCCTTATGTCCTACATTTTCATTCGTAGTCTCTTCCCCACACAGTTCCATAAGTAGTCAATGAATTTCAGTAGGATGCTTAATTTTTGCGTTCAAAAATCTAATCATGTAGTGCACTTCAAAAGAATAAGAATAATTTATTGCTGTTTTTTTTTGGGAGGGGGGTTTACAAACATGGCAATGTCAATATAACATTATTACAATTTTATGGCTATATACAGGGTTATTCAAAAAGAAATAGCCACTTTTTAATTAACATAGTAAAATGGTTTTAATCGAAGAAAAATAAATAGCAGCATTACAAAGAGTAGATGTTCTATATGAGCCCCTCGCGTTACACGGCAGACGTCAATTCGATAGTCAAGTTCTGATCAAACTCTGTCATGAATATCAATGTTAACACTTTATAGTTCTTGTTATGTGCTGCCTTAATTCAAAGAGGCTCATTGGTAATGGGGGAATAAAAGCTAGATCTTTAACGTAACGACACAGAAAGAAGCTACATAGGGTCAAGTCTGGACTGCGATACACCCTTAACAGAGTCTGGTCAGAACTTGACCATCGAATTGATGTGGGGCTCATATAGAAACATCTATAGCATTGTACAAAAACACTTTGAAATGTCCTCTTTATAATGCTACTATTTATTGTTTTTTCCGTTGATTAAAACCGTTTCACTATGTTAATTAAAAAGTGTCTATTTCTTTTTGAATAAACCTGTATATTACATAATAATTACAATATTAAACAATAATAATTTGCAGTTATAGAGGCTGTCTGATAAATCTATTACATAATTAACATTTAAAATATTCAATTTGTAATACCTATAAGAGGTTAGTTTAATTAAATATTTTAAAATCGCGGGTAATGGTAGTGGGGATGACTTGAGTCAAAAGCCTAACTGATGTTTGTCAATGAAAATAGAGTAAATTCATAATTAAAATAGATTTCCAAACATAAATAAATAATAATGTATATATTTTTATGAATTTTAGTAATAGAAAATTTAATAAATTGTGTGTATTATAAAAATAATCAAAAGGACTTGTTGACAAGTGAGAAATATGAACTAAGTATGCAATGTGTACGAGAGAGTTATCACGACGTCAGCAAGAATATAGCCGGTACTAACAGGATATTGAAAATTCCCCAGTCTTTGTATGGAAGTTGAGAGGGTAAGACCTATTAAAGTGTGGCTCACCAAGTTATGGTTAAAAATGTAAAATGTGTAAGAAACAGTTATTTTGTGAAGGACATAGTGGATAGACACTTTAATAAGTTCAAAGAATATTTTTACATATTGAAACAGTATTAATTTAAAAATAGCGGAAAGAGTTAAATTTTTAGGTATTGAGCATGTGATGTGAAAGTAAGGACAAAAGACTATTGTATTTCACATGTTAGACGAACAATGGTGATAAAAAATCTCAGGATAAACTTTGATAGAATCGGAAGTGCGGTTAAAATAATTTCAACGGTAGAAAACATCATGCAGGACACAGGACTTCGATTAGAGGGCATTGTGGACAAAGACATTTCAACAGTTTGGTAACCCGTGTTATATAACACGCCATATTCAAATTTGTATATTCTATAAAAATATTATGTTCTTTGTTGTGTTAGATATAAATTTAATCATTTTTAATTAAGTAAATTTTTTAGTCTGAATACCAAATAGGTAACTGACATAATTAATTTTTTTTTATATTGCATTCAGATAATTAAAGTAACCAATAATTTTGATATTTTTAAATTCATAAGAGAAAATTACACTTGCAAGTTAAAAATAAATTTTAACAATTTTAAATGAAATTAGACCTTGGCAAAAAGGCAAGCAAAATTCAGATAGGATGTTAGTAATAAGTGATTTTCATGACACAATTGTTTATGATAAATGATAATGTATTTACTATGTTTTTCATGTCTAATAAATATCTATGTTAAAATTTCAGTTCAAGTGTTCTTCATTCCAACCAGAAATCACTGAAAGTACACTTTTTGACAGAACTCACACCCTGAGATTAAATTCAATTTAAATTCATAGAACAAAATAGTTAACTTTTCAAAATTGACGAGAACTCGTCTGGCGCCCTTAAATGCTGAGCAAACTTTAAATTTAATAGTAATTTTAAATTCATTTTATTTTTTCTTAAAGTAACATTTACATATGAACCCTTAAGGTCACATATTACAAAAGTTACAAATTTGATAATAAAAAGTCATCGATCGAATAATAAACCTTATCCGGGAATTAATTTTTAATTTTTGTTTTAAACGTTTCAACATTAATAATATTTTTGAAGCATAATGTAATTTATACAATTTTGTTCCATTATGAAAAACATTTTGACGTGTCATTTTAGTTCTACGAGATTGAACTCGTATATTCTTCTTGTTAAGACTATGAGTATCACCAATAACTAGAATTTTTCTTTATATTTTACTCATTTTTAGTTCGCTTTGGGTCAATCTGAATGCTATTCTTTTGGTATCTTTGTTTTTATTTACATATTCTTCCTTACTGCATTCAGTTTTTTCAGATGTTTCCACTACATTATCTAATACATTAAAACTGTTATGAAGAGAAGTTTAAAAATGGCTGCCTATAAGTAAACTTCATTATTTTTTGTTTCTACAGGCACATTCCCAATTACTATCATTCTCAATTTCTTTTTCTAATAACAAGATTTGTTCTTTATTAAAAACCTTTAATGCCTCTCAATTCATCCATCTCATTGCTTAGAATTTACATTAAGCTTGTTAAGTAAGTTATCTGATAAGAAGTCATCAATACCATGTATAGTGGGATGATCGAAGTGAAACTAACCAACTTCAGTTGACTTTTTAGGATTTTCACCACTGTTGTCATTATTATCAATACAACCTACAACCTGTGTCATACTGGAGAATGACAAGATGTTTATGACACATGTAAAGATTCATACACTTTATTACCAATCTCCAGGGTCCCATGTTGGCAATTACAGCATTAAATGCCTGACGTTCTCACCTCTCTGTGGGCACATGTTTATATCATTTACCATAATAGTTTCAGTTCAATTAATTTACTCAATTTAAATAAAAATGAACAATTAACAATAACAAGGTATAAAATTGATTATATTAAAGTTTTAGAAGATAATCGATTGCAAAGATTACACTACAGACTTTGTTTACACACTAATTGAATAAGCGTATGTCAAAGTTAATAGTTAGTCTTTACTTTGGCCTATCAACTAATCCTGTTGTGGTCCTGCCAAGAAGCGCACGATTATAATATATAATTAATATTTGATATTTATTGAAAAGGGATCCTAAATTGTAATTTTCTATAAAGTAATAGATGCTGAGTTTAAAAAAAAAGGAGGAAGGTGAGAACAGACACGGAGTGGTTTGGAGTCAGTACGCCGGGAGTCCGCTTTGAGTCTGTTTTGAGTACGGTCGGCGAGCATTCTGCTCTGCAAGGTTGATCCACTTTCGGCGTTTAAAAATTCTAATTATATTCTTTATAATTTTATGTAAAACTATAAAGTTTATTAGCTTTTTACGAATTGCTGATATATATATATATATATATATATATATATATATATATATGTGTATTAGTTACCTTTCTTAGTAGTCAGAGCAATTCTTATTTTGTTGTAGAAACACTACAGCGCTGTTTCGCCGTTCACAGCCGGCTTCGTTAGGTGTAGGCTTAACACTTAAATAAAACACATAATGACACTGAACACACACGAAAACACGAAACAAAAAACAATATAAAATCTATCAGAGGTTAACTCTTCGTTAAATGTCAGGTTCTCCGTTCAGAAATACAGAAACTATGCCGCGGCCATGCCAGTATAAAGTTCATATGACATTTAAAGAAGAGTTAACCTCTGATAGATTTTATATTGTTTTTTTGTTTCGTGTTTTCGTGTGTGTTCAGTGTTGTTATGTGTTTTATTTAAGTGTTAAGCCTACACCTGACGAAGCCGGCTGTGAACGGCGAAACAGCGCTGTAGTGTTTCTACAACAAAATAAGAATTGCTCTGACTACTAAGAAAGGTAACTAATACATATATAAAAATTCTAAATTAACCGTCATGTCTTTTTCTGCAAGGAAAGTTTTGAATTATATAGATTTAACTAATAACAATATGTAAACTAAATAATTATTTGTATTAATAAAACTCTAAATTATTTAACACTAAACTTGCGTTGCGTGCAATATAATTATCGCCTGAGACCACATCCTCTAGCCATCCTGACAGATTTTGGCCACAGAGATTCATCAAACTGTAAACTAGAAAAATCTCTACTATATCATATAAAATTTATTAAAAATATTCACATTTAACTTTAGTTACATCCACTAGAAACAAGAGCAACAAACAAGCAACTTCTTGTGACAAATTATTCTCACTATATCCAAAATTTAAAGGATTGGTAATATAAAGTATTTTACAATTTAACGTAAACAATTAACTAACACAAACAGACTTGATAAAATGACCCTCATAGTTTCTCTTTTTAGAAATAGGTTGTAACAATTAGCTACAATTAAAGTTATCATATATTGTACCTTTAAGTGAAACTATAATGATATTATAAAAATATATGTGTTTACAGTCTGTTGATGCTCAAGAATTGAATGTAGTAGAAGAAGTGTTTTGCAAAAATCGTAAAACTCCACTGCTTATTGGATCTGTTAAGAGTAATCTTGGACATACAGAAGCTGCATCTAGTCTAGTCTCAGTCGTAAAGGCTTTGATTGCACTTGAATCTGGAAAAATTCCTCCAAACCTTCACTACTCTAGTCCTAACCCAGATGTACCAGCACTTTTAAATGGAAAATTACAGGTATACATCAAATACTTTGTTATTCAAATCTTATAGTTTCTTAAAATTGCAGTCATAATTTAATTAAGTTTTTTTATGTATCAGATGTAATTAAACTTTAAAAAAAAAATAAATAAATGAATTTGCATTTCTGTGTTGTGATAACCTCTACTGGCGAATTTACATACAATTTTTATAGCTATATTTTAAAATATGTGCTAGCGGGGAAAAAAAAATTCCATAGACTGTGCTTAAAGGTTAAAATATTTTTTCCACTATAGAGAAATAAGTAATTGATTGTACATACATTTTGAAAATATGATTATTGATCTTCTAGCTGTGTACTAGATGTTATAAAAGTCCAATTTCCCCTCTAAATTTTGAACAAATGAATATTAAAAAAATGCTATTTTGATTAACTTTATGATTTTGTTTACTTAACTTTATTCAAATTGACAGTTTATAGTATGAGATCGATTTAATTGGTGCATCACAGTCTAATCAAATTTTCAGTACTGTTTTCTATATTAAATGAGTTTTTTTTTCAGTAACCTTCCTCACTCTCTTTACCAGACCACTTTAGCCTGATCAGAACACTTCCAATTTTGTTTAAAAGAGGAAGCTTGACAATCTGATTTTATTTGCTGACATTTTCGTTTTCAGATAGGTTCATCCCAGTTACCACTTCTTCTGATGGCTCTTCAATCTGTGTCATTGAGTCCCTTTAACTCGACGAATTCCAGGGTCCTTTCATCGGAGCCTCATTAACTATTTAGGGAAATATGGAACTCCAATTAATGCTTTGACAACATCTTTCCCCAAAATAACTTTCATACTTGACCCTTCCAAGGATTTAATGTGTCCTGTAGGGATATCCCTTATTAGTACATTTTAGGATAGAAAATCTTGGTTTAAAACTTCAACTTTAGAAAATCCATTTTTGGAATTTCTTTTATAAGGCATCAATTTGCTCCTTCGACAGAAGGATCCCAGGAATGTATAAGTTTAGGATCTTACTCTCATACTAGCTGCAACTTGGTTATAGTCAGTTAATCTTGAACTGAGATTGGGTTTACATCTTTATTTCCTTCCTTTTAGATATGATCCATTTGAGATTTGACTTGTTTGAATCATGTCGTGACCCGATCAGTATGAACAGATAATTCACAGCCCGTCTATCACTAATGGTTGCATTTATTGGGTCTTTTTCGTTCTAGTATGCACATGTTTCAGTTATTTACCTTCTCTTGTAAGCCTTCCCTACAAATAGCCATCAAAATTACTGAATAATTCTGTTATACTTTTAGGTAGTCACTAAAGAGGTACCATTACCAGGAGACATTGTTGGTGTCACTGCGATCGGTCTGTCTGGATCATATGGACATGTAATACTTAAGAAGAATAAGAAAGTAAAACAACGAGAGATTAGAAAAGATACGTTACCTCCTGATGGCTTTCCTAGGCTTATTGTTGTATCTGGAAGGGAATTTTTCGGAGTTAAGAGAATAGTTGAAAAGGTAAGTGATAAATATATTTAGATTAGGTTATGTTGGCCATTATATAGTAATGATTAATATATAGAAGAAAATGTTAAGTGTACCTGTACTGGTCATACTATACACCTACTCCTCTCTTTAAAAAACATTGTCATCATCAAGTGAACATTAAAAGTGCAAAGTTATTAATTTTGGTTGTTTCCACGTTCACAAACTATAACGCTGATCAGCCTTTTAGTCTCTTGTAGTCCGGTTGTAAAGAAGTATCATATTTTTGAAAAACCTTCATTTTGGGATGCAAGATGAAAACCTTAAATTTTCCAGTTTTAATTTGTACTAGATCTGAAAAAGGTTATTGAAAAAAAAGTGAAAAAAGTCATGAATTGATGGCTCTTTCCTATGTATTTCATTTTCAAAACAGTTATTAACAAATTTAACTAGAGTTAAGGATGCCCTATATTCTGTTTTATGTTGTCAGTGTGGCTGAGTTATTAAAGTCCTACAAAGTTATTGTGCTGAAAATAGTGTATAAAATAAACACAATCGATATACAAGATATATAAACCTTTATGTATACTGAAAGAAGAAATTTAAACAATACACAAAACATACCATTCTTCTTTATACACAGTCAATGGCGATGTGGCCCAGCCAAGGAGCCCACCAAACCAAAATCATAATAATTATAAATTAGAATGTAATGAAAAGGGATTTTTAATTAATAAAATATGAATTGGCACTTGCGATTTTGATGAGCAGTGCAATATGACGTAGAAGAAGGGGAGTGGAGGCCTTGAGCTAGCGAGCCGACCGTCAGTCTTGTCTGAGAGCCGCTAGACGAAAGACCGCCACGGGACGAGGTCAGTCCATTTTCGGCCACGTGCTAGTAAATTCAACGGTATGCTTTTCAGCCACTTTTAAGGCTTAATCTTTCCGTTATGTCTTTTTCATAAATTATAATCAATTCTGTAATCTTTAATTCGGCCATGTAATAAAATATAATATTTAATTTCACTTGCGTTGCGTGCGTTCATTAGCGTCCTAACCCGACTCCTTGGCCCATCCTGACAAGATTCGGCTAAGTGTACGCGGTCTCCAGCCAGCCGGAGCTTCCAGCTGGTCAAAAGAAGTGGAGACGGTCACAACTGGTGTCAGAAGTGGGATCTGACCGTCTCTGTTTTGGGAGAGGACAGCGAGCGCAACTCAGGTAAGGAATTACAAATAGTTATTTGAATTTCAACTAAATTTAACGCCCTAAATTATGTATTTAAAAAAAAAAAAAGAGATAAAATTTAAATTCCTTTATTTTTTTTAGTAAATATATTGCACTGATCTCGTCTCCTATGTACAATTTTTTTTTAAGTCTAAGTTTTTAAGTTTTAAGGCTAATTTTTTTTTCTTTCTTCCAAACGTTTGAATGTAGAGATCATTCATAAGGGGAAAGGCGTATCAAGGAATTTTCCATGATTCAGGACAAATCCCCGAAGTTTGGAGAAAGGAAAAATCAAAAAAAAAAATTTTTTTTTGTTCTAATTGGTTATTAAAAAAAAAAAACCAATTTAATTGTTTAAATTTTGATTAAACTTAAGTGGTTATTATAATTGATTGATTTTTAATTGGTAGACTAATTTTAGATGGTTATGCTGGCAACTAATTAGGGTTTAGTGCATAAGACTTTACTTGAATATTTTAATTTAAATAGATTAAAATAAAGCAAAAATGGCGGCTAATTTTAGAATCGATGGGGAGGAATTTGAACCCCAAGGGGCCTTTGATGTCGTTTGTGAGCGACTTCGAGATTTGACCGCGGCAAATAGAACTCTAACGGAAAGATTGGGGGGAATGGAAGTGGCAAATGCTTCCATGACGGATAGGCCTACCCAATTAGTAGATACGCGGTTAGAACTGGTTTCAGGTTTACCGACATTTTTTGGGGTTAAGGATAATGAGTCGATTACAGAATTTATCGACAAAATAAATTCAGCCGCGGTCCTGAGTAACTGGAATCCGCTCCAGAAGATAACAGTATTGAAATTTAAATTAACAGGACCCGCTAAGTCCTTTGTGACAACGGACCAGACGTGTATAAATGCTACTACTTTCGAGGAACTTACGGAGGCTCTCGTAGCAAAATTTTCTAAAACCTGGCCCAAAACGTACTATTTAGAGCAACTAGGCCAGCTTAAACAGGGAAAATACGAAGCTGTAAAAGATTTTGCGGCACGGATAACAACCATAAGTGACAAATTAATCACAGTAACGGGGAATGATTCAATAGACCGTTTTACAAAAAGCGAGGCAGACAAAAGATCACTAAACTTTTTTTGAAAGGGTTGATCGCGGAATATACTAAAAATAAAAACCCACAGGAATTTATTAGGGCCCTCGGCATTGCGGTAACCATGGACGAGGTCCAGAATCAATTGCTAGATAAGGGACTAGATCTACCAGACATAAAACAACCCTCAAGTAGGCACGAGAAATTTTGCGAGTCGTGTAAGAAAAGGGGTCATGTACTTCAAGAATGTAGGGGTCGCCAGCAAAATGCGGGAGGGCCGAGACAATTCCAACCGTACCAAAATACATTTCAGATGGGAAACTTTAGGCCATATATGAGTGTACCACATAGTCAATTCACACCCTTCCCGGTTCAAAGTAATCAAATGTATGCAGGGTGGGGACAAAATTTTAGGCCCAGGGGAGGAGCTCAAGTAAATAATCAAGGGGGGGTTTCACAACAATGGGTTTCAAAATTATCGGGGAACAGGTCATGCTCAGAATATGGGTAATTTAAATGGGCAAGGGATGAGCTACCGCACCAATGCTCATCCCCAAAATTAAGAGGGTATCCATACGAACCCCACAACATGGCGCACGCAATAGTACCAGTCACAAAAATTAAAAAAGGGGAAAGGACGGATGTCGCAGTTTTCGGAAAAATCGAAGGGAAATTTGGACGAATTTTAATAGACTCAGGGGCCGAGGTTAGCCTGGTAAATAGGAACGTATCCAAGTCAAAAATATACAATCCAGAGGTGACAGTAGAGGGGGTAACGGGAAGAACGTTAAACATTATAGGAACTCAAACTAATGAAGTAGAAATTCTTAATTGCAAAATCAAAGCTAAATTCCAAATTTGCGAATTACCAGGAGGTTACATGGCTGTCCTGGGGACCGATATTTTAAGACAAATGGGCGTAATAATTAACATGAGAGATAACACGATTATTATGGGAAGTACGACGATAGGTATGGCAGGATTCGATAGTGCGAACGGCCGGAAAATAAGGGGAAACCATAACTCGAAGGGCAATTCAGTACCCGCGGTAGTGACAAGGGAGGAGAAAATAGTATCGGACAAACGGGAAGTTAGTAATTCAAACGGTGGGACAAAACTCATTAATACGAAATTTAAAAATAATAAAAGGAACGAAAAACAAAAAAAAATGTGGAAATCGGATACGGAAGCCATCGAAATCGGAAATTTTAAAAGGGCAAAAAGACCATTTAGAATACGTAAAGTCAATACATTTGACCTCGAAATTATAAACAAAAGAGGTCGCACGGAAATATACACTTTACTGTAGCGCGAACGAGATCATACTGGCGCGTAGCGAAATGATGGTTAAATTAATGGCGCGAGGGTCGAAGAATTTGATATATACAAATTCAAAAATCGTAAAGGAACTAAAAAATCGCGAAGTTTATATTGAACCTATTGAAACCATTCCTAAGGGTATCTTGGGCGCTTTTGCTGTGGTAACTATGGGGAAATCTAACAAGTGTATAACAAGAATTGCAAATTTATCTGATAAGGACGTCAGTATCCCTAAAGGTACACTCATGGCAAAATTAGAAATCGCGGACGAGAAATCGCTAGCAATAAGTAAATGCAAAGTCCATGCAATATTAAATTCGGAAAATAAACCGAGTACTGACCCGCATATTGAATCTGAACTCGCGAAAAAGTTAATTCACCTACCTTTACAAGGAAGGACGGATTTTATGAAAATGTTATTAAAAAATAAGGAAATATTTAGCGACGGTTCAGACGATAATTTAAAAGCAATCAAGAATGCAGAACTACACATAAACACGGGCGACCACCTTCCAATTTTCGTACGACCATATAGAATACCACACGCACAAAAACCAATAGTAGAACAATTGATCCAAGACCAATTAAAAAAGGGGATTATCGAACCTTGTCAAAGCCCCTGGAACAGCCCGTTGGTAATAGTAAAGAAAAAAAGTTTAGAAGGGAAAACGAAATATAGATTTTGCGTTGATTATAGGAAGCTTAATTCTATAACTACGAGGGATGTACACCCTCTTCCAAACATACAAGACACGTTGGACATGTTAGGGGGGTCAAAATTATTTTCGGTCATCGACATGCAATCAGGATTCCACCAAATTGCTTTAGGGAAAGAGAGTCAACCAAAAACTGCATTTTCAACATGGAATAATATATATCAATATTTAAGGGTTCCCATGGGGCTGGCTAATTCGCCACCATTTTTTCAGAGAGTTTTGAACAGGGTGTTATTAGGGTTAAAAGACGATATTTGCCTAGTGTATTTGGATGATGTAATTTGTTTCAGTAGAAATATTGAGGAGCATATATTATCCCTGTCAAAGATTTTCGATCGTTTCAGAGAAAATAACTTAACTGTAAATTTAAAAAAGTGTGAATTCGCGGTAAAGGAAGTAAATTATTTAGGGTTTGTAATTAACGAAAACGGAATTAAACCTGATCAGAGAAAGATAGAGGCAGTCAAGAACTTCCCAGTACCAAAGACCGTAAAAAACGTTAGAAGTTTCCTAGGACTAACCGGGTTTTACCGTAGCCACATTCAAAATTTCTCGAAAATAGCGAAACCTTTATTCGATTTAACCAAGGATGGCGCGAAATTTCAATGGACAGAGAAATGTCAATTAGCAGTGGACGAACTGAAAAGCAACCTAATAAAGGCACCTATTTTAATATTTCCAGATTTCAAAAAACAATTCGTTTTATCTACGGACGCTTCACTTATTGATTTTGGGACAATATTAAGTCAAGAAATAGACGGGAAATTACATCCTATAGCTTACGCGAGTAGAGTGGTACACAAAGCCGAAAAAAATTATGATGCCACTAATCTCGAATTAGCGAGCATAATGTGGGCAGTTAAACTATTTCGAACATATTTGATAGGTCGGAAATTTAAAATTGAAACTGATCACAAAGCCCTTTGTTATTTGATGTCCTTAAAGGACCCAACGAGCAGAATTTTACGTTGGTCACTGAAATTAGCAGAATACGATTACGAAATTGTCCACCGTCCGGGGAGAAAACATTTAAACGTTGATGCCTTAAGCAGAAACATCCCGGAGACTTCAAATTTCGTTGTGAAAACTAAGGAACTATTACCAATAATAGACTTAGATACGATCCGAATAGCACAAAAAGATGACCCAGAATGTCAACAACTTAAAACGAAAAAAAACTATAGGACGAGCCCTGAAAAAATAATTTATTACAAGCTAAACGAAGAGAAATTAATCTTGGCACCGAAAATATTAAGAACAAAAATTATTCATTTAAATCACGATATCCCAACGGCGGGACACACGGCGGTTCAAAAAACGTTAAACAGGACAAAGAATAAATTCTTTTGGCCTAATATGGAAACAGACGTGAATAATTATGTCAGAACTTGTAGGTCTTGTAGTCAAAGAATGGACTATGGAAAGGCACGAGCGCCTTTGGGAGACATTTTTACTGAACCAAAAAAACCATACAGTACAATCTGCATGGATATTTTAGGTCCCATGTCAAAATCGGAAAATAATAACAGATATATTTTAAGCGTACTGGACCATTTTACCAGACATGCTACTTTTATTCCATTGAAAGACCAAACCGTGGAAACCATAAGCAGAAAATTGTTGAAAAAAGTAATTACTATTTACGGGATACCTGACATTTTGATAACGGACCGAGGGGCAAATTTTACTAGCGAGATAATGAGAAACCTGTGTAATCTGTTAGGCATTAAGAAAATATTTACGACACCGTATCACCCGAATTCTAATGGACGAAATGAAAGAATTCACTCTACAATTTGCAGGATGTTGTCGCATTTCACGAACACAAATCAATCGAACTGGGACAAGATATTGCCTTACGTTACAATGGCATATAATTCCCAAATTCATCAAACTACAAACTATAGTCCATACGAACTTTTATTTGGTAGAAAAATGAGAGTACCAATAGAATCAACCCTAACAATAACAGACGACACGGTTATTTATGACAATTATTTAGAAAACTTAAGGTCAGACTTAAAATTAGCATATGGAAAGTTAGAAACTTACCAAGAAAAACAATTTTTGAAACAACGTAAACAATACAATAAAAATACTAAACAAAACCAGTACAGGGTAAACCAATATGTGTATTTATACACGCCAGCAATAAAAAAACATACGGTAAAAAAATTATCTAAACTTTGGAAAGGTCCCTATTTAATAACAAAGATTATGTCAAAATTAAACGTAATGTTAAAAATCAGAAAGAGGGAAATTCCAGTCCATGTTAACAGAATTAAACCTAGTTTCGAAATAAATAAAGGAAAATTATGCCCAAAATTCAAGAAAACCCGTATACATAGAAGGGAACAAGTTTCGCAAGCACAAATTTATTCGGAATCGCAATCGACGGAATGTAAATTGAACACATCGAATGAGAAAACCCACAATGGTCCTAATCAATCTTTAAATAGCTCCATCCAACCCGTGACATACGTTTTAAGGGCACCGGATCAGATACAAGGGGCTAGTAATCAAACCACTCCCTTAATGACAATACCAAGTTACAAAATTTCAGATAGGCCAAAAAGGGTACTGAAAATTCCTACAAAATTAAAAGACTATATATTAACATAGACACAAACCACAGATTTTGGTTTTGTTCTGTCTTTCTTTAAAACAAACTTAATAAATTCATAAATAGAATCATTCATAAAATAACGGGACATCCTGTACATGACATCGGTAAGTGTGGCATATCAATGGATATGTCTGTAATCGAACTTTTTTTTCTCTCTCACACATATAATTTAATAGAGGTAAGATAGGAATATTGGCAGTAAAAACGGAAAAATTGTATTTTTTTTTATATACATAATAATCGTATAATGGAAAAAACTGTCATATCAAAGATGAACTCGGTTGACTTGGAAATAAGGCAACATTGCACAGCTGGGAGATTAAGTTACAACGCGTCAGCAATACGTGACTAACTTTGCAGCAAATGGCACAAAGTACAAAGTACTTATCGACGGAAATATTTGCAAACAAAATATATTTTGCAACGTATGGAAACGATGTTGATGAACTTGCGGTGAACAAAACTGCTTACGTCGTATCCGAATACAAAGTCTGATCACGCGTAGCATTAAATATATATATATATATATATATATATATATAGACTAATAATAATAACAGCTGACAGAGCCTTAAGCTGACAGCTTGTTTATTGTTATGACTAATACATTTAGCCTTCATACAAGGTCAACATATTTACAGTTTATTTCACTTACAAAACTTTGCACTTTAATAATAATAATTAGGATTGGACTTTTCAAATACAAAATGGTCACAAATAATGATGACAATCTTTTTATTTAATACAAAATATTTTATAAATTTTGATAGGTGAACTGTACTAACTGTAGAGGGGTTAGATCTGGGTTGAACATGTTCTGTGGGCCGCATTGCAATGAGACTAAGGTATTGTCCTTGCTAAGTTCATACCTTCATTTAGCATGGCGTTTTGGACATGAACGGGTCAGAGATAATCCGTTTATGGATATAGTTTACCTAGAGATTTTTTTTTCTTTTCTCAAATTACATAATAAATATAAATTATTTTTGTATACATATCCTCTAAAAATCAGAACATTCAAAGATTCTGACGGAGATTTTTTTAAAAGTAAAACGTCTCTGAGGATATGTATTAAATAAGTTAGAATAAGATAGTATGAGTGTGAGATGTGAGTGTTTGTTAGTATGAGACAATTCCTATCACCTCGTAACCAATACGTACGGAAGTATTAAATGGGGTAGACATTTACTTCCGAAAAATTCATATTTATACAGGATCTTTTAAACATACGTTTAAAATAAGTTTTTTTTAAAAAACAAACGTCACTATTATGGCCCAAAGGCGATGCCATTATGCAAATGGCCGGTTGCATCTTTTGTTTTCCTAGGCGTCTAAGCCGACTCTAAAATACTTTTCTCTATTTTTTCATACTTCCAGGCATCGATTTTTGGATTATTTTCGTGATGATTTAAGTATTATGTATGGTCACGGACAAAAGTTTATGCGTTACGAGATGATATGAGAATATGAGTGATTGTAGATTGCATAAATGATAATTTGTATGAATGGATAATTTAATTTAGCTATGTAAGTATATTAGGCTGCCGGAAAAATACGGCGTATATTATTATTAATTTTCTTTTAAAAAAAAGGGACATTGTAGACATTTAAAATAGCATAAGAATGTAGTATATAGAAAAAAAAAAAATTTTTTTAAGTTTGATATTTGAAATTAACACTTTTTTGTGTGTTTAGAGATGGAAGGGGACATGTGACCTTCGAAGTACTTCACCACCGACATCAAGTGTATAAATAATTTTTTTTTTTTTTTTAAATCAGTTTAATTTTACAGTTTTATCTTAAATGATCTCCCCAAATTAATTTCTTTCTTTTATAACAAATATTATTGAAGAGTTAAAATAAAATAATAATAATAATAATTAATTAATTAAAAATAAAAATAAATTAATTTTTGGAAATCATTTAAATAAGTTAATGGTCTATTTCATCATCTGAACGAATGGTAAGTATTAACTTATTTTAAAGAAAAAATTTAACTAGGTCTTACATTTTTTACAGGTAATGAGCTGGAACTTACAACACCAACGCTGGAACTTACAACACCAACGCTGAAAGGACAGCAACCAACAACCAACACCAGCACCTCAACACCCAACCACCAGCAACCAACACCAGCGCCTCAACACCTATACACCACATAGTACAAACTGGGAATAATTGTGTTTTTAACTGTTTTATTGTAATCTTTTTTTTTAATCCTGTGTAACTAATTCAAATTTATTTTTTTTTTTTGACTAATTTATTTTTGGAAATGACCATTTAACTTTAAACCAACAAATTTTTTTTATTATACTAGACCAAATGTAATTCTATATTGGAAAAGAAAAAGACATAACGGTGTACAATAATTAATTATGGGACGTGCGTGAATAAAAAATTATGTTTTATAAGACTTTTTGCAAGCAAGTGATAGTTGCAAATTAAAAAATAAATAAATAAAATAATAATAATAAATAAATAAATAAAAGATAGTTAACAATCTGTAAAGAGGAATTATTATGATTTTACTTAAAAAAAAAATTATTTTCTAATAACGGGATCATGGGACACGGAATGAGAATTCAGCTAGGAAAACAAGGGGGAAGTATAATATTATAAATCTTTATTTATATGTTCGCAACCAAAATGTTGTGAACGCATCTGGGGTCATGAGAAAGTGTGCTACTGTTATAATTAAGTTACTATTTAACAGTAGAAATTTATTTTCTCTTTTTCTCTCTTAGGATAACACCATGGTAGATTTTGGGGCGGGTCTGTAGTGGGGGAATAGATGTAAAGATGTCACCATCATGCCAGCAACAATTGTTATAAAGGCCTAGTGCCTTTGTCCAAAAGGACAAGGCACGGAAGGGACCCAAAGGGTGCCCTTCAATTGTTAACAAACTAAACATCAATTTATAGTAACAGCAAAGTGCTGTAAGGTTGCCCATGCAGAAACCGAGCATCCCCACAATGAAGCCATGGTGATTTTTAATCCTATAGCAGATATATTTTGAATACATCATTTAAATTCTGAATAAAATATAAAAATTTTTATGATTGTAAGTAAGTAAAGCAATCAAAAGAAAGTAACAGAAGAACACTTCTCTCTTTAAGACCGCAGATGCGCACCCAAGGTGGTAAAACACAACAAAATTTTATTTTGGTTTTCGATTTTTGATTCAAGGGGGGTAAATACATTGTCAAAATTTAAAAAATGCCTAAATGGACACTCATTTCGTTTTACATTAATCACTTTTTATAATAAGAAGGGGTAATAGTCGCTAGGAGACTATATTGTCTTCACCTATTTGCAGATTGCTAACTGATTTCAAAATTTTAATTAAGGCGCATGGGGACTTTGAAAGCATTTGGCAGCAATGAATTGACCTCACGTTCGTATTTTCTCTTTCTCCTTTCAAAATTTAAAGAAATCTTGTAGTATATTTTTGGCGATTTTTTAAAATTTTATTTTTGCTTATGAGTGGAGTGTCACATTAGCCACCACTTTACAGCGAGCCGAGTGGTGTGGCTCGAATTGTATGGAGGGGGGTGATGTGGCCCAGCCAAGGAGCCCACCAAACCAAAATCATAATAATTATAAATTAGAATGTAATGAAAAGGGATTTTTAATTAATAAAATATGAATTGGCACTTGCGATTTTGATGAGCAGTGCAATATGACGTAGAAGAAGGGGAGGGGAGAGACGAGGAGTGGAGGCCTTGAGCTAGCGAGCCGACTGTCAGTCTTGTCCGAGAGCCGCTAGACGAAAGACCGCCACGGGACGAGGTCAGTCCATTTTCGGCCATGTGCTAGTAAATTCAACGGTATGCTTTTCGGCCACTTTTAAGGCTTAATCTTTCCGTTATGTCTTTTTCATAAATTATAATCAATTCTGTAATCTTTAATTCGGCCATATAATAAAATATAATATTTAATTTCACTTGCGTTGCGTGCGTTCATTAGCGTCCTAACCCGACTCCTTGGCCCATCCTGACAAGATTCGGCTAAGTGTACGCGGTCTCCAGCCAGCCGGAGCTTCCAGCTGGTCAAAAGAAGTGGAGACGGTCACAGCGATATCAACTAAATGTAAAGTTTCAAGTTTTAATAAACGAAATCATAATCATGGATAAAATAAAGCAATAAGCTTAAAGTTTCAAAATAATATCTGCTATACATTAAAATTGAAATCATAATGTTAAGAAAATTTATGAGACATCTGATTCAATATTTGTCACTAAATAGATTGCAGTAGAATTAAAATACCATAAATTACTGCCAACATTACTCTTCTGGCTCTATTCTGACTTCATTTTACTAATCACTGTTTCCTCATTTTCTAGTAAAGCTTCATTTTGTTTTTATATTTTACTCAATTCTCATACATAGTAAGTAAAAAAATATAATGAAATTCTCTGATCAAATTTAAAAAAACAGTCCAGCCTCATAGTAGTTTTCTAAATTATATATCATTGATTTTCTTCAAACAAAACTGTTGATCAATAATTTTAAAAAATCTGAGGGTGTCTCAAAAACTATAAAAGTAAGGAAATTATTTTTGTTGTACTATTGTGCAGAATTTTGTCTAGTTTATATTTTGTAATAACTTTTTAGATACAAAAGAAATAGGAAAGAATAAACCGCACATTTTGTACTTTCATCTATTATAAAAAAAGATATTTGTTTCAATTCAAATTTAATCTAGAAAAAGATATATTATTTGTAATGGAAAATTTAAAATCTAGTTTTATGTGTGTATCCACAATTAGCTGTCGGTTGAGTACAATTAGCATAATTTAGTGTGAAAAGCTCAGGAGAGCATATTTATTATTAATGTTTGATTTTAACTTGTGAAAATTAATAATAAATGACTGAACATTTTAGTGAACATTTTACTTATGTTTCGATAGAAAATCCTCTTTTAAATCAGTATTTTTAGTTTTACAATTGCGCCAGAAGGTAAAGATTGGTATTGGAATCCGTATGAATATATGTCACATCTCCATGTGAGAAGCATAGGTTCCACAGATCAACTTTTGTTTGGAGTGAATTGCATTACTCAATTTAAAATACAGCAGATTTCAAACAAAACCTACAACTTTCAAACCTCAAACAATTTTAATAATTGTAAACAATTTATTAATTTTATTCCGACGTTGTTATTGATAAAAGAATGTGTTCAGTGAATTGTCAAAAATATACAAAAGAATGTGGTGGAGATTTCTTTTAATTGTTAGCAAAAAAATGTTAATTGGGAACTACTAAAATACATTTTTAAAAGATTTCAGCTTCAATTAGCATTTAAATCAAACACCAATTTTGTCACTGAAAGTTTTAAAGAAGTGTGTTGGAAAGTCTGGAAGGAATAATTATATTAATTTGTTTTCGCCTTTCCGAATATTGATATACTAATTCAAATATATAAGACTTACCGTCGTCAATATTCTGTTTGCGTCGTTCAAACGACGGCCGTTTTGGCATTATCTGGTTGAAAACTATAATGGATAATGGCTGAATAGCCGAAACGGCCGTCGTTTGAACGACGCAAACAGAATATTGACGACGGTAAGTCTTATATATTTGAATAATTATAACTTAGAAAGTACTTTACCAATTTCAAAAAAAAATTTATTCCAATTAACATTCAATCATACACCTATCTATCACTGAAAAAATATATGTTGTTACTGAAAATTTATTTTAAATGCACAAAGTATGTAGAAGATTTTGGTGTTCGTGTTATCATTGCAGACGAATATTGGGACTGCTGAACAAATTTTAATTACACTGACTAAAACTTAACCAGATAATGAATCTATATAGAAAAGAAAACTACATGAGAATAACAGTGATTTTACAAGCTTATAGACAGACAAGTCACTATTGTGAGTACGAGTTTGGCAATCCCAAGGGAATCTAGCTACACCTTTATTTACGTTGTTGTGGCTTATCAGGTCTCTCTGGACCAAACTCTTCTTCTCTTCTGACACCGATACTATTTAGAGTATTCAAGGGGCATTATTTTATCTTTTCTTCTTTTTTTATAAAGCGATAATGATCAAGCTTTTTTCATTTTAAACAACAAGAACAAAAAAGAGATGTGTTTTATATATGTAGAGATAATATACAATACCAAATGATACTATGTGCAAACATGGCAACCAATGGATCTAGAGAGTACTTTTTTTTTTAAATCATTCAAGCTGTTTATGGAAAAATCAAAATTTTAACATTAGTCTCATGGTAGCTACCCTTAAATTTTGACTTTAATTAGTATGTTTGTATGCAAAATTTTATGCAATTGTATGGGCCATTATTTTGTTTCAGATGCATTTTGTGTTACCAAGTCAAAATTAAATCTTATAACAATAAATTACCTTGTATGGTCCGTCTTGTGACTTCAGTCGATTTATATGTTATGACATGTTTCAGAGTCGTAACTCCATTATCAGATATCCGTTTAATTGTTCGCTCTAAAGAGTTCGTCGCACATTAAAATGTTTACAAATTATATAATGCTTACACTAACACAAAAATTAATTAAAACAATCATGAATTTCACTAGGTGTATACCATGACATGTCCCACAAAGTACTGTCGTTATAAGCGATGAACCCTACTGATATCAGTTTATCTGTGTTAACCTTTGATAAGTGGTTGAGGGCTGTATCGTATAGATGATGGGACTGGAATGAAAGCTGATTGTTCAAAATGTTGTCTGGTTTATTTTTGAATGCTCTGTAAATTATCCTGCCTTTTGTATACAAATGTATAGCCTCTTACACTAGAGTGGAAACCGCCTGGTCTATGGTTATTTTCTGTAAGGTGGCGTGCATAATTAGACTTGGTAATGTTGGATTTATTACTGGGAAGATGTTCTGTATATCGGTCTTTATACGTTCTCCCGGATTGACCTATATAATATTTATTGCAATCTGGAAAATTTATTTTATACACTCCTTACTTTTTTTCTATAGGGGTATATCAGTTCTACGTTTAAGAGAAAAATATATATTATTGTATGTACATATTAAAAGTGATTAATATTGTTACAAAACAATTACAACTTATTGTTTAGATACTATCAGCAAACTTATTATTTTGTTATTTCAGCTGGAAGAGTTGCCTTTGGATGAAGAGTTCGTAGCACTAATGCACAGTCTATTCTACAAACCCATTAAATTACATACATTTAAAGGTTATGTTGTCCTGCCCAAGTTGGAAACCTCTGAAAGTGAAGTTGAGGTGATTATATGGACATTTGTGGTAATAATTATCTTATTATTTAGTGATGTTAGTGTGTTTGGACAATGGAGGGATTTACAGGTCCCATGATGCAATATGTCAGTCTCAGGTTCTGAGGTGGATTTACATATAAGCAAAGTAGGTGTATTCAAGGACTACATATTCTCACGATGACACTTATTATTTTATCTCATGTTTATTATTTTTTTATTTTTAGAATTTATCTAATGTTTATTTTTTATCTTCTTAGAATTTAGTTATAAATGTGCTAATAGTCTGTTTGAGTTCTTGTAAGTCTAAAGAAAAGATTTTTTTTGTAGGACCCTCCCTTCGTCTGAACAAATAAAAAAACTATAGAATGATAAATTGCCTACTGTTTAGTAATAGAATACAGTCTAATGATAATTTTCCAGTAGTATGATTGCTACTGATTTGATTTCTTTACTTTTTAATACAGGCATCTAGCATCAATTAAAGCTGACAGTTTGACGTCCATTAATACACTGTTATTACCACTGGTCTAAAGCTGCTTAGTTGTGACAATTGTTATAATAGTTCTTAACAGGTCCTTCAGTGAATATCTTGTTGTGTTTGGAGCGATGTACTCCAAAAGTATGTCTCTACATGCTTAACAGTTGAAAAACTCTTCGAGATTAAAATGGTGTGGGTATATTTCCCATTCTGGTTCTAGCTTCAAAAGTGGCTGTACAGCAACAGATATCTTGATAAATTGCAGGATCAGATGGTTCTCTTCATCCGCCGTCTCATTTCTTGCTGATCAATCACAGATATTTTAAAGCATGATTAACCCTTTGAGTGCCAGACTAATTTTAACATAGTCATGAATAATGCCACTTGTATTTTTTGGCTAGGGTTGTGCTAAAAATATCAAGGTCTAAAGACTGTAAATGTAACGTTTTAGTGAAAAATTCATAACTTCTCTTCTGTATAAGATATTCTTATGAATGAGGTCTGAAAATTACTGAGGTTTTTACCATATTACTGTTTATCATGTTTAGGGCAACCAATCACCGGTAAGGATAATAAGGATTTTACATTTACTGTGAGGGAATCACAGATAAGTGAATTAACAATTGTCACTATTACTGTTTACACCGATAAAATTCTTAAATTTGCTTCTCCCTTAGGTTGTTGAAAAAGACCAGGATCCAATATACCAGAGATTTGTTTTTTCTATCTTATTTTTTAAATAAAAGCAACATATTGAAAAAATTAAAGTTAGTAAAAAAATTAATCAGATTGTATGTTAATATTGATAAGTGAAATTACTATCTTATATTGATATTAAGACTATCAAATCTTTTGTCATGTGTACAGTAGTAATAGTAGTGATGTGGGGTTGAAATTCACTCAGACCTCTGGCAATCTATTGTGGCCCCCGACCTCTTTTAAGATGGGAAATTCACATCTATATATAGAAGCCTCTGCAGCCCCCAACTCCTTTAGGTAGGTATCTCTTCAATCTGGAACCCTCTCTGACTTCTAACTGCACCACACACTTGTGTTCTCTTGAGGCTTCTTTCGCTCCAATGCTGCCCTGACTTTCTCTGATGATTTACCCTAAGCTAATGATCCTAGGTATCATCTTACTCAGACCTTTTCTCAATGACTTATCTATCCCACCAGTTTGTCCTGTAAGATGTTCTTTCTTTCATGTTTCTGAAACCTTTTTGGCCTCTTTTCTCCTCTTTGTTGAGTGCTTTATCTGTCAGTAGTGCAATTCCTTCTTCTATTAGGTTTACTATCTTTGCATTGTCAAGGAAATCGCAATGAAGCAGAGGATTCCTTATACTGATAATCATCACAAAAGGCAAACTACATTTTATCATCACATTGAGTTGTGGCGACATACTACACAAGCTTGTTTCCACCCGACCAGAACTCTACTTAGTCTGATAAGGTTAAATAATGTAAGGTGTCACCAAATATCCCACAGATTTTCCCAGTACCATTCTCCCTATCAGCGTGAGTCGCTTTAAACTTTAGGATTGGGCTGAAAACAAAAGAAAAAATGGAGTGATGAAGACTTAGTAGGGGAGAGTTAAAGTGTAAAAGTCTGTTAGAATAGATCAAGAACTCCTCCACGGAAGAGGGAAGTACTGCAGATCATAAGAAAGACCAAGGAACAAAATGAGAAGTAGAGATCTGAGAAAACTGCATGCCCAGTAGGTGATGGGTTTACCAACATGTACAGTAGCTCTGGTATTATTTAATCTTACATCTAGTTTATGAATATTGTTGTCACATCGCATGTGACATTAAGTTTACAAAAACAAAATTTGTGTATTCAAAAAAATTGAATGTATTTAAAAGATCTAAAGTGCAAGTTTTACTATTCACAGAACCATCACTTATTATTAAATTTTAATTTCCAGAAAAGATCAAAAACCAAAAACATGGCAGTATGGTTTGTGTTCTCTGGAATGGGGTCACAGTGGCCAGGCATGGGTACACAGCTGTTGCAGTTCCCTGTATTTGCTGCTGCTATTGACAGATGTGAAGCAGCCTTAGCATCTAAAGGTATCAGCGTGAGGGATGTTATCACTAACACCACTCCTGGATTCTTTGATAACATTCTGCACTCCTTTGTTGGCATTGCTGCTATTCAAGTAAGTAACAGTATTAAGGCTATATGTTTACCATTACAACAGTCTATTTCATAAATTACAAGGGCTATCCAGAAAGTAGATTACGTTTAGGAATTAAAAACAAACAAAGTATTGGAAATTTTTTTTATTATATACAGATGAAAGCCACACTTAAATACTACTTTTCTACATAGTCACTATTCAAATTAAGGCATTTATCAGTGGACGAGTTTGGAAATTCTTTCGTCATAGAATTTGGCCGCCTGCACCTTTAACCACTTGGTTACTTCTTCTTGCAGCTGTGCATCGTCATCTAAACACTGCATAGCCAGCCACTTCTTCATTGCTGGGAGTAAGTGGAAGTCGCTCGGTGACAGGTCGGGACTGTATGGCGGATGAGATAACAACTCCCACTTAAAAGATTCAAGAACTTCACGAGTGACATTTGCCGTATGGGGCCAGGCGTTGTTGTGAATCAGCAAGATCTTTGAGCTCAACTTTCCCCTGCACTTGTTTTGTATTGCTCTTCTCAGGTTTTGCAGAGTTTGGCAATATCTTTGAGAGTTTATTGTAGTGCCTCTTTCCAGGAAGTCCACAAAAATCACACCTTTCCTGTCCCAAAAAACAGTCGCCATCACCTTCCTTGCTGACATTGTTTGCATGCATTTCTTGTGTTTTGGGGGAGAATTTGTGTGCCCCCACTGCAATGACTGCAATTTCGTCTCACAGTTCACATGTTTAACCCATGTTTCGTCACCAGTAACGATGCAATCGAGTAATGAGTCGCCATATTTATCATAAGCGTTCAAAAATGTTAACGAATGGCTGCAGCCATTTGCTGATTTTTGTGGATCTCAGTCAAGATTTTTGGTAACAGTCTGATCACTAGACAGGCTTTCACCAGTCACAGATAGTAATTATCTTATGCCATGTCGATTTTTGAACTGCTCTAGCCATACCTGGTTAGCTGTAAAATTTGGATCAGGATTTGGTAATTTTTTGTTTAGGCTTGCCGCTTTTTCAGCCAAAATCGGTCCAGAAATCGGAACACTACATTCTCGATGAGCACTAAACCACATAAATAATGCCTCGTCCAACGATTCATTTTTTGCATTTTTTATAGTTCCTCTACCCTCTAAACTGTCTTTAGCGATCATTTTGAAGCAAAAGTCTTCAATATTTTTATGATTTTTTTTCCAATCTCACACAGTTGATGTCCCTACGCCGAGTTCTGCAGCAAGTTTATTTAAAGATTCGCCCCTGTCTATACGATTCAATGCGTCTAACTTTTGGGCCATTGTAAGCACATTACGTTTTCATTTCGTTTCCATTTCCACGCACAAACGCTAACACACGAATATAATACTATTAACTGTATCTGATCAAAAATGTAAAGAAACTAAACACTGCACAGCATGATATGGTAATGATGTATTCCGGTCGCTAGCACGTGACAGACTACCCGCCGGCGTTTTCGATAGACAATGTCACTGTCGCGCCGCGTCGGGGTAGGGGGGATGGTGGCGCGAAGGTCATTGCTCCTCCACTTTCTCTTTCCAGCGCATCAACAACCCGCCCTACTACCTCAAGGCGACACTGTAGTGATCAGGAAATCACGTTTTTATCAACATTAAATTTTTTATTTTTGTTCCGGATCGATCCAGATAATCCGGACATCCGGTTGAACGAGGTCCGGATAAACGAGATAGTACTGTATATAAAGGTTAAAAAACACTAACTTCATCATTGTACAATTGTTTGTGCAAATCCAACAGCATGGATGGCACCCTACTTGAGAACAGAAAACCTAAATGGTCTGTCATAGTTTCATGGAGAATACTTCAACATATTTGAGGAAACTAATTAGAAATTAAGAAAATCATAAACCGTCAATACTAGCACATTTTGACAAGGCCACTCAATCCTTTCTTCATCATGCACATTCATATGAACTTCTTTGAACTGCTTCACCTACTTTCGCACCATCCACTGTCACGGGGAACTGTAATAAACTCTGTATGTGATTATGAGATCTTCAAGAAATGTGGCGTAGTGCAATTCAAAACAAAAGTACTTAAATCTAGTGTTATATTGCTTCATGATAATGATCCATTACACACTACCGCTAAAACACAAGAGCTCGTCTCGATCTCGTCACTTGGCCAGGAGCAAATGGATTCTCCCCTCCACCTCTCAGCCCTGACCTTCTTCTTCTAAGGCGCTTCAGTCCAATTCAAGTTCTGTCTTCTTCAATGATCCTCTTCTTTTCATCACAATTATGGTATCCCATCCTACAGTTCCTTATATGTATCTCCTTGCTGTGGGTTTTGATTGAATATACCCATCTCTTTCATTACTTACCCACAGGTTGCTTGCCTTCACCACGTGCAAACAGTAACTTAATTTTGAAATAATTTATCTTCCTTGAAATGTATCTGACCTGTACATTGCACTTTGAAATTTTAATTATTGTAAAGATATGTAGTTTGTCAATGATGTCATAGAACTCGTTATTATAACTTATTCTCCATCCATCTTTATCCCTATCAGGTCCGAGGATTTTTAAAACTATTCTCGAAGTGACTAAGGAGATTTTTAGCTGCTTGCGTGAGTGTCCACTTTTTGCTCCCATACCAGAGATCTGTTCTAATTAACGTTTTGTACAGGTATGCTTTCCAATGGAAATCTCTAGATTTCATTGTGACTATGAGAGCGAAAAAAAGTTATTCAAAATAGAAGCAAACACTTCGCCTGATTTCGTACAGCTTGCCACAATCTATGGAGAGGTTGAATTTTCTACACTTTCCAGGTTAAAATCATCAACGGAAATATGTTAATGTTTGTATCTTCTTCTCCTAGACTGTGTTATTAATTTGCTCTTTTTATGGTTGATTTCAAGTCCAATCTCTTGTAGACCTCCTGGTCTTGATTCATAGATTGTGCAGAGATGTTTTATATCATCCAGGTACACTATCAATTGGGTGGACTTATAAGTAAATATTTCATTTACATAAACAGGCAGCTTTCAGAAAAAATGTTACTGATGTTAAAAAAGCATGGAGCCAGACCATCCCTTTGCTTTAGTCTTTATTTCGTGTGGAAAACATCTGTTACACAGCTCCGACCTAGCATCATATAACTTGTTTCTGAATTTGAAGTGGTTACTTGTTGATCAACGTAATGATTAAAATGACGTCAAAAGAACTATGTCTTTTATAGGCAGTTCATTCGATGAAGATGGTGTTAAGAAATTAATTTAACGATATGTCTTAATATTGGTGGAAATTATGTGTAAAAGTAGGTTAAAGAACAACCTTTCTTTTTTAATTTCAGATTGGATTGGTAGACCTGCTATTCAGCATTGGTATCAAACCTGATGGCATTGTAGGACATTCAGTAGGTGAGCTTGGATGCGCTTATGCTGATGGTTGTTTTACTGCTGAGGAAATGATTCAGTGTGCGTACGCTAGAGGCAAGGCTTCCATTGAAACTAAACTTGTTAAAGGAATGATGGCAGCTGTTGGTAAGGAAATTATTATAGAGATATTTATATTTTATCATTTCTAACTACTTATGGAAATGACAACTATAATATGCCAACTAAAGCAAAACTCTTCAGTGGAATTTACCATCAAAATTATTATTATAATTCACCAATTATTTCATATAAATTATACAGACAGTGTGGCCAACATTGATAAATAATACAATATCTATAAACTACTTACTGCCTGTACCCAAGTTTTATGCCAAGTCAGAATGACTTTTGTTTGCACTTATTAGAAACTATAACTTGTTTTAATTCCTCAGTCATCTTCCTATTGCTAACAACTTGGAATTATATTTTTACTTTCTGACATATGGATAATATAAAGAAAGTTATGTGATTTGTCAAGAAATTAATGTCTTGCGTAGCCACTAAGACTCAAACAAAATGCATTGGTTGTCATGTCTACACAATACTGTTATAAAATATGGAATTTTTGATCGATTTTGAAGTAATTCGTTAAGCGGTCTTTTCATAAAAATGAAGCTATTTTTTAAAAAGAAATTATTTGAACTTGAAGAGTTCTTTCTTTGTATTTTGTTACAAAATAAAAATGAATTTAAAATTTAATTTAATTAATAATTGCACAGCAGTTTAGGGCGCCAGATGTGTTAACATCAATTTAGAAAAAAAAAATGAATTTAATTATTTAAATCTCAGGGTGTAGTTCTTTTAAAGGTGTACTTACAGTGAAGTTTGGTATTGCAATGAAAACACTTTGGCTGAAATGTTAACAAAAATTATTTATTAAACAGTAAAGAACAAAAACATTAACATCAATTTTGAAATAAATATTATAAATCACTTATGTTATACATCCTACTATCAGATGTTATTAATTCCCTTTAAGAAAGTTTTAACTTTTAAAGAAAGATCTTGAATTTATATTTTTAATTTTTTAAGTTGCAACTGAAGAATTTATTATGAAGCTTAACAGATTAACTTTATCTGTTTTTTAATATTGAATCTATTTTATTTTAAAAGGAAAATTATGTCAATCTATATTTAGTATTCTTCTACGTTAAGTAACATAATTATTTTAAAATATTAAATTTACAAACAAAAACAGAAAATCAAACATGAAAAATTTTATAAGATGAACAATTTGAAATTTAAGTATTAAATAATACAGAGTTACCAGTCCGTTGTCTTAAACACATCACTCGATTATGGTCCAAACAGCATGGTTCTTATACGATGGTGTTCCTGAAGTGTGATGTCCCTCGAAGTCATTTTTAATGTATAATTCAAACGTTAGTGTTAAGAATGTCTATTAACTTATTAGTCCATATTACACTTTACAATTGTTCATTATCCATCCGTGTTTATTACTACACGCAAGATAGTCTATTGTCTCTTTATAAGACACGTTGTTCGTACTGAACACTTCTAACAGTCTACTTTATTTTAAAATTAATACGATTTACCATATTCGTCTACATTGTCCAAATAACTATTTAAAACTGTCTGTCTAACATACTTTATCAGTCCAGATAGCCAACTAAAGCATTCTGACAACACGTTCATTGTTTCTAGGCACTTAACTCAGACTCTCATTAACACAACCGTCACCTATGAGCTTCCAACTAAGACTGATCTAGCAATTTGCCACGAGATGTCTTACTTCCGAAAAAGTTCTTTCCGGTCACATTTTGCTGTCGTAAAATAGTCCACACACGTCGTAAAACTCAAACAATTTACATATAATATCAATTAAACTAAATTATATTGAAATTAAACATGGTACAGTAGAACCCCTCAAACTCGACCCCCTCAAACTCGACATTCCGTCAAACTCGACAGGGATTTCCAAGGTCATTCACTGCATTGTTTTACGCCATGTGTGCCTGCCAGATGCCGGGAGGTTGAGGCTTGTCACTTTTGTTTATACAGCTGTGAGGGTTGCTCCTTTGTCTAGCCACTTTCTAATCCTACTGTATAGTAAAGGCCACAGTTAAAGATAAAAGGTCCAGGTAGACCGGGACATCCCCAATTATGTGTTGTAAAACATTTGTATTGTTGTGAACCCAAGCGCATAACCACCCGGATGCTACTGGTCATTAGCACCAATTCCATTAAAGTAAGCGTCAAGTCTTTTGTCATAACAATTCAATGGAGCGTAGTAGAACTATGATTCAAGTTTTGTAAAAAAGGTCTTAACCAGGAGAGAAAAATGACCCGACTCTTAATTACATGCGATCAGCAGTTCAATTTATAGCATTTGTATTGGACCGTGTTATTTCCAAGAATTTAATGGAATCGGTGCTAATTATCGGTGGCATCCGGGTGGTTATGCGCTTGGGTTCACAACAATACAAATGTTTTGACAACACAGGATTAGGGCTGTCCCGGTCTACCTGGACCCTTTATCTTTAACTTTGGATTCTACTACTGTATATTGTGTTACTGTCGGGTGGTCAGTTTGGTGTTAGCGTTGACAGTGATTGTTCGTTGTGATTGTATAGTAGCCTACCGTATCGTGACAACCGTATTACTGTAGTCAGTTTTAGTGTGATTTTTAGAATGGCAGAGAATAAAAGGAAACAAGTTTCGGTGTCAATGGAAGTGAAGTTTGATGCTTTACAAAGACTTGAACGTGGTGAAAGTGCGGCTAAAGTAGCGTTAGACATGAAAGTTGGGAGGTCAACTGTGCTTGGTTGGAAAAACAAGAAGTCGGAAATTGAAGCTTGGTGCTTAAAAAGGATGTGTACGGAATCCATTGCGGAACGAAAAATTATGAGGTGTGCTGAATATGAAAAAGTAAGTGAAGCTCTTTATCAATGGTTTCGGGTGCAGAGGGAAAAAGGTACGCCTTTGTCAGGACCTATCCTTCAAGAAAAGGCCCTTCAATTTTATGAAGAGTTAAAAGAGGAAGAGGAACCTAAATTCACAGCAAGTAACGGCTGGTTGGACAGATGGAAGAAGCGGTACGGGATCAAACAACTCAGTATCTGCGGGGAAAAATTATCTGCCAACCCTAACAATGTAAATGAGTTTAAAATCAAACTTCACGAGTATATTGACAAAGAAGGGCTCTCAGGTGATCAAATATATAACGCTGACGAGACTGGCCTTAACTTCCGATTACTTCCTACCAAAAGTTTGGCGTTAAGAAATGAAAAATCGGCTCCAGGCTATAAAAGAAGCAAAGAGCGTGTAACAATTCTTGCGTGTAGCAATGCAACAGGAGGACACAAGATTGATCTAGCCATTATAGGAAAAGCAAAAAAACCAAGAGCATTCAAAAATGTTAAGTACAATAGCGATGGAAGATTTGATCTGCCTGTTTGGTATAAAAACCAACCTAATGCTTGGATGAGCGAGTCAATTTTCAAAGAATGGTTTTTCCAGCAGTTCGTACCAGAGGTAGAAAAGTTTTTGAAATCCAAAAATCTCCCAAGAAAAGCTGTTTTAATTTTAGATAACGCCACAACACACCCCGATATTCAATATTTGCAGGATAAAGACATAAAAGCCATGTTTCTCCCACCGAACGTGACTTCCCTCTGTCAGCCGATGGATCAAGGGGCCTTGGCAGCATTGAAGAGAAGATACAGGCATAAACTTCTGTCGTCTTTGGTGTTGTCATTGGAAGCAGGGCAGGAACTAACGGACAAATTAAAAAAGATTGATTTACTAGACGTTGTTGGTTGGGTTGCAGAAGCATGGAATGAACTGGAGCCTATAACTCTCGTCCGATCCTGGAGGAAGCTTTTGGATCACTTGGGCAACGAATCATTTCAAGAAGAAGGACCCTCTGACAACAGTGAGTTGATTGATTTGATGAAGAAAATCCCAGGATGCGAAGAGTCGTCGAGTGATGACGCACGAGAATGGATGACACTGGATGAAGCAGGAGAGCCATTGGGTGAAGACGAAATCATTTCCGCAATCAAAGGGAAGAACGAGGAAATGGACGACTCAGAAGACGACATCGAAACCAGCCACCAAGAAGAAAAAATGAGCCATGGTGAGGGTGTAAAATTCATGGAAGGAGCACTGCGTTACTTAGAGCAGCAAAACACAACAGGTATGGACATTCTTTTTCTTCGGCGACTTCGAGATGAAGCTGCCAGACGTCGAGTCGAAAATGAAAAACAAAAATCAATCAAAAGTTTTTTCAAACAATGCTAACTTTGCTCTAATGTTTTTTTTTATAGAAAATTGTTTTAATCTTAAAAAAATATTTAATGGACTGTGTTTTTTACTGTAGACTTAATTGTAAATTGTATTACAGCATATTAGGATAGGTCTTTTTAGTTTACTGAGCCTATTGTACAAGGCCAATATTTAAAAAATCTTATTTGACCCATCAATAAATTTCATTTTAATGTGTGATTGAACACACTATTTTTGTTGTTGTCAGGCAGGGACTTTTTTGCAATAAACGTGTAATAATTGATAATCAATAAATGTATAGTTATTTAAAGTAATTTTGAGTATTTTTTGCAAACCTAACCATTAAATACCAAAGTTCCCTAAAACTCGACAACCCCCAAACTCGACAACCTTAAAGTCCACATTGTGTCGAGTTTGAGGGGTTCTACTGTAATTTATACTGTTGTCTTGAAAATCCATTTTGTTCCTATAAATGAATTTACTAAATACAATTCATGATCTAGACATCCTGTCTCGGTCCATGTACCCGCGGATTTTAAACCTATTATAAATTTTGATTTTTCACATTACCACAATTTTGTTAAAATTTTAGTGAAATGTGAAGATTAATGACACAAAACAACAAGTAAAACTTTTTATGATTTAGACAAAAACAAAAATGTACCTTAAACACCATCATTAAATATTTAATTTAATTAAGTACGACTTACGCTAAGGACTTATTTATAGCAGAAGGAAAGTAAGTTCAGGCCCTTAATTACATATGTAAATATTTTGTTCAAATATAACATCTATTTTTTAACAACTAAATAATGTATATTTATAATATTAATATATATATATATATACCTTGTTTCCGTCTTGCAAATTTATTTTTAGTGTAATAACACGCACGTTTCAGGAACAAGTTCCCATCTTCATGTTTTATAAAATTTATATAAAATTTTTACTCACATGTGAGCACGTCATAATTTAACACAAACACACACATACACACAAACCAAGCACGAATTATTGCACACATAATTAAAAAACAAGTATAAATTTATTTTTATTTTTTAGAACAGTTGGCTTTATGCCATGTTGACGTTGCACCGGTCACTGGTCGACTAAGAGATAACATCCGTTATCTCCATCGTCAATAATATTTATAGGCCTACAGGTAGCAATTGCGGTGTTATACAGGCTATTCGATTTAAAATATAATTGTTCATTGAGGACTAAGTTATTTTGGTGCAAATTGGCTTGGTAAATTTCAAATTCTTGGAATTATATTCAATATGTCTGTCGATGTATCATTTCTGTGTGTGTAAATTTTGTATTGTTCTTGTACATCCATATATTTATTCTTATGGCAGAATTGTGTGGCCCAGCCAAGGAGTCCACCAAACCAAAACTATAATAAGTATAAATTAGGATGTAAAGGAATTCTAAATAATAAAATATGAATTGGCACTTGCGATTTTGTTGAGCAGTGCAAGATTACGTAGAAGGGGGGAGACGAGGAGTGGAGGGCTTGAACCAGCGAGCCGAGCGGGAGTCTGTTCCGAGAGCCGCAAGAAGGAAGACCGCTACGGGACGAGGTCAGTCCATTTTCGGCCATGTGCTAGCTAAATTAAACGGTATGTTTTTCGGCCGCTATTAAGGCTTTATCTTGCCGTTATGTCTTTTTAATAAATTATAAATATTTCTGTAATCTAATTCGGCGCTCAAATAAAACATAACATTTAATTTCACTTGCGTTGCATGCGTTCATTAGCGTCCTAACCCGACTCCTTGGCCCATCCTGACAAGATTCGGCTAAAGTGTACGTGGTCTCCAGCCAGCCAGAGCTTCCAGCTGGTCAAAAGAATTGGAGACGGTCACAATTGCAATTTTTCCATGTTTGTCTCTACAGTATGTCCGTATGTATGGTTATAATTTATCAAGTGTTCAGCAAAGTTGATCTTATTGTTGTATTTGGTTTTTTGGAATTAGGAATATGTTCCTTAAACCTTCATTGGAAAGATCTTCCCGTTTGTCCAATATAAAATATATTACAATCGCCACAATTTAGATTGTAAATCCTACTTCTTGTGTATTGTTAGTTTTGGTTTCAGTATTTTGCCTAAGCTATTGTCTGTCCTGTAAGCTATATTTATTCCATGTTCATTTTTTTTTAACCAAGTTATCGAAAGATTTTATCAATGTATTGATTAAATGGTACCACAGTGTATTAGTTAGTATTCTCTCGCTTGGTTTTATTTGTGGCTGATTTCTTTTTCTCTTGCTTTCGAATTATTTTGTCAATTAGTTCAACCTCATAACAATTGTTTACGCCTATGTGTTTCAAAAATTGTATTTTATCGTGCTTGTCTTTCATACTTATTGGAATGTTCAACATTCTATTAACATAACATATAAAGCAGCTATTTTGTGTTGGATAGGATGATATGAAGTGTTATGGTTCATCTGTGTTGGTTTTCTAAATATTTTGAAACAGAGTTTGTTTGAATTATTTGTAATCGTCAGGTCAAGGAAATTTATTGCCTTATTATTCTCTATCTCACATGTGAATTTTAGTTTTGGGTGTATGCCGTTTAAGTATTTATTGAAATTGTTTATCTGTCTTTCAGTTCCTGAGAACAAGCAAATAGTGTCGTCCACGTATCTGTAATACACTATTTTCTTGTAGTGTGGGTTGCAATTATTTATGATTTCTTTGTTTTCGATATGTTTTAAGAATGTTTCTGCTAGTATACTAGATAACGTTGAACCCATTGTGTTCAAATTTATCACCTGGTTTTATTTTAATTTCTCAAAAAAGTGACGAGGTATAATGTTACCCTAAAGAAGCATGTGACCATGGCTGAATAAATAGCCGAAACAGCCTTAAGTGCAACCAAAAATAAATGGATGAACAGACGTAATCTTAAGATATCCTCGACTCAAACTTATCATTGCTACTGAGTCGAGCACTTTGGTGATTTAACAAATCTTTTGGCTAATGTTTGTCCAGATTAGTTCTGTCACTGATGACATAATTCTTCCCTGGACAATTTTGTAATTACACTGAAGGTAGTTTATATGTTAATCCTACTAGCAGGCTCTAGTCACATGAACGGTAGTGATGCACACTTTCTTGACATCTTATTTGGACACTGGTTCTCTTCAATACTTCTGTCACATCACATTGTTGAGACAGGCAAGTCTGAAAAGGTTTTGAAACATTCTGACACAAGTCTTGATGAAATTTATAACTGAAGATCTTGACTTAGTCATTATAATATTTTGTTACAAGTAGAGTGTTTGGTGGTTTCTTTCTTTTGAAAATATTACTACAATAGATTATAAGCTGCATATTTTGACTTATATTAATTTTACATAAATTATAAATGATTTACTTTGTCAGGTAAAGGTTATGCTGAGATTAAGAATGACTTACCCCCGACTATCGAAGTGGCATGTCATAACTCTTCAGAGAGCTGTACATTGTCAGGTCCTGCGAGTGATATGGAGCAGTATATTGGTGAATTAAAGGAAGCAGGAGTGTTTGCTAAGTTGGTCAATGTATCTGATATCGCTTATCATAGTCGATACATCGCTCCTGCGGCGCCAACACTGCTACGATATCTGCAAGAGGTAAGTTTGTGATTTATTAATCAAGGAAAACTGTATTTCATGTAATTAAATTATAATTTTCAAAGTTGAGCATCTGGAGGGGTTTTTACTTTAAATTTTGCTGGCCAATTGGGTTTATGCATGAAACACACTATTAGTTTAGTTCGAGCAATATATGATGGTGGATAAACTCTTTTCCAATTTCTATAAGATTCTTTTTATTTTCTTGTCTATAGAGAAAAAACTTCTTGGTCATCATCGCCTAATAAAAAAAAAAAAAAAAAAAAAAAAAAAAATCAATAAAATATTATACAATAAAATCCCCTTGACCTCGAATATTCTAATAGTGTCATGGTCAGAAGATAACAAGAGTTGATCAAGAGAGACCAGATAAGAAAGATAAAAGAGAAGGATATAACCTAAAATGGTATAGATTCAGCTAGAACACAGTCATAGTGAGCCAGGCGCGGATACAAGGGGGGGGGGGTCACGGGGGTCATGACCCCCCACGGGTCGAGCATACGTTTTTTTTTAAACATTAAAACCAACTTCTGGAATAAACTCAAAACCATAAATGATTAAAAACATTAATTTGTCAGCCGAACAAGGCTACCGTACATAATATCAATAACGGAACGGCGGCTCCAAGACGAGACAAAACGGAATCGGCCTGGCTGGCGAGCTGAGCTGTCATTGTCCACACAATAATAATAAGTCGTCGGGAGTAGGGCGATGTGCGCACTCGCACCGGCCACCGATACTGACCTTGGGGAATATCCATCCCTTGACGTTGGAGAATGTAGTTGTAGAAGATTATATGAGTAGTTAATTGGCTATACTTGAAAAAGGACTAAAAAGAGTAGCAGAGTATAAATCGCGATCAGACGATGAAAGTAGTTCAGACGAAGCTAAACCGTCAGAAAGCAAAATTGTCAAGAGATGTACTGTAACCGTAAAGAAAATAATGTAAAAGTGAATCTTTTTTAAAATAACCATAAAGAAAATAATGTAAAAGTGAATCTTTTTTAAAAATGAATAAATTTAAATTTTTTAAATAATTGAAATTAAACACCTTAAAAGACATATTTATGCCTGTGGATGTTTCACGAATCGTGAAAGGCTGGGTTAATTTTTTGTTTGATATAGATATTTCCCAATAACTAAAGTTAAAACTAGGTATTTACTAACTTATTAAATGTATTTATATTGTTATTTCATACATATCAGTGATTAAAGAAAACCAAAAGTGATGGAACGAAACGCTTACCAGGCATAGGTCCAAGTCCAGGCAGCGGATTATGTTGATTCATATACTAACGCTTATACTGAATAAACCAAACACTGTAGTTAGAAACTCTTCAAACAAAATATTTTTGGAATTTCCTTCTCTACAAAATGGCTAGTTCAGATTAGTTGAGTTTTTAAAAAAACATGAGGTCATAGAGGCTCCTTTAGTTAGATGTATAGTAAAAAGAATGGGTTATTAGAAAGCTAAGCAGAAGCTTTATAATTGGGATATTATAATAAAATTTTGTGTTATAATATTGAGATTGAGCCCGATGCAATAATTTCAAAATTTGCAAAGAAAAAACGTCGCCACGACTTTGTATTGTAGAGTAGCCAACACCAACTTTGCGTTTCTGTCCAATAAATTGTATTAAAATAATAAATTGTATTACATAAATTAAAACCCCTAAATCATTCCTCTAAGTTAATACATAGTATTTTTCTGGGTTTCAAAGAAGTGGACTTAAACTCACTAGATTTATCACGTTACTCTAACTTGCCGATGTTTGTTTTTATTATGTACGATTTTGTCGATTTTAATCACTGTGTTAAAGTTGACTACTAACGATTTCTAGATTTATTTACTATTGTTTACATAATAAGCCGATATCAAATATTACAAATTAATTTGGAGGTAGTGGAGAGGGCATTCTCCATATCTCTCGCACTATAGTTCTCCTACATACCACAAGCTGTGTATGATCTGTAATTCTATGATATATGATCTATGATACTATAATGTTTGACAATGCTTGTACTCTGGCACTATCTCAAATGTATGCATTTCTTACTATATTATGTACACGAAAAAATAGTTTTAAATAGGCAAGAAATGAACATTAAAAAATTAAAAATCCATATAACACTAACATTTTCCTATTTCACATTGATTCAGCACACAAAAATTATCGTTTACCTTAAGATAAATAGCGTTTTTATAGAAAAACAATACTGTTTATTTTAATTTTTTTTTGTGATAAAATAGTGTAAAATGTGATTTCCAGACGTAAAAATACCAAAAATTTTCCCCGGACCCCCCGGTAGTTCGATGTAAGAAAATAGTCATAGTGAAGTATGACCCCCTCCAAAACTTTAGTCTAGATCCGCCCCTGTAGTGAGCGTGTTGCTCTGAGCAATCAGCATCACTACAAAGAAAGCATGCAGCATTTAAAAATAAATGCAGAAAAAACATTGCAAAAATTTCTTACTCACGCATCCCCAAACTTAAATAAAAACAAAACAAAACTAAACTAATCATCAACAAAAATATCAGTTCAGTGGTTTTCAAACTAAAAGTGGAAATGAAGCATGGGTACTTGCATTTGTTTTAAAAAAAATATCCAAAAACATTGCACAATCTTTCTCGTTTACCCATCCCTAAAATCAAATCAAAATTAAGTAATTCTAATCATAATCAAAAATGTTGGTATGATTTTTGTCAATAAAAAGTGAAAATGAACCGTGGATGGTTTCTTTAAATGAAATTATATATTTAAATAAGTGTTTACACTTCCTTTGCTTGTACCATAAACACAACCTAGTGTAGATTGTATTTCATTAAAATTGAGCTTTTATATGACAGCAGTCAAGAATCATTTTTGTTGTCAATTATTCCTAAAATGTATTTTTTATTATTTTTTTTTTACTTATACAAAATATTTGGCATACAGGTTTGTTTCATTAATATTCACATTTCACTAAAATTTTAATGAAATCGATACAGTCTACTTTTATTATAGTTCAATAGTACATTTTTTATTTTGTACCAGTAACTCAAAAATCTGCATTTTTGGAGAAATGGAGACCAATAGGTTTTGATTGGGCCCTTATAGGTTACATTTGAACAAAATTTGATCAAAATCGTTAGAACCAAAAAATTGTAATTTTGTATTTTTTCGTTATGGGATCTACCAATTTTGAGTTATAATTTTTTTTTTTTTTTATCTAGATGTGGCGAAAATAATAATATTCTGATGTTCTGAATCTCCTTTGGTATCACATTGAATTATTATCTCCCTGTACATAAACAAATTTCTAAAAGCTGTTAATTTAGTTTTGTAAGTAAACAAACTTTTTTTCCAGTTTAATAATTTAGCCTTCTATAAAAGTTATTTACTGCCTTTTAGAACATACAGGTACCTCAATGACAGTATGCTTATTGTTATATAAAAGTGTGTATTGTATCCTTTCAGATAGACAAGTAGCTATCAAAATGCTGAAATTTTCGGTTACGATGGTATGGTATTGCCTAGAGGAACTGAAAGACCTAGGCAAAAATAATAAAGGAACTGTTCTCTGGGTGCCAGGATATATAGGAATTTGAGTGAAATGAATGTGCGGACAAACTTGAGAGGGACAGCACACTTCTCATATGTCCATAACATTTTTATGGCCTTAGAGACGGTCACTGCAAGGAAATACTAAGAAAAGAAGAAGAGAATTCTTTCTTTAGTCCTGGCTAGAGAAAGAATACCAGGACTAAGACAAGCCAAAGAATTCCTGGGGAATTGTAACAAGAGAAGGTCAAGAGTATACATCAGACTAAGTAGAGATAAACTGAAAACGAGGCATTGTAGACTCAGGGAACACTTTAGAAGGATTAGGATATAAATATTATTGTGAGGAGACTCCACACCATCCATTAGTGAAATGAGTAGCAGCAATGTACAGAAGAGCTGGAAATCTGGGAGGGTACAAGATTGATGTAGAGGAGATACCTGAACTGGAGGGACTGGGGGGTTAGAAGAAGAAAGGGGCCAAAATAGATCTAACCCCCTCTGCGCATGTACATTTAAAGTTGAGGTTGAATGTACATTTCACCCCCATATGAACAATGAACATATGTAGATTTCTGTGAATAGGTTGGGAAAGTTAAATAAGCAGACCAATACATTTTGTTTGGATTTTTAAAAGCTTTCTTTTAGCTAAATATGATTGTTACTTTGCAAATTAGTTACAAGAGTACTTTTGATTTCACTTCTATATAAAATATTTTAAGATATTGTTAAAACATTAACTGTTAATTATTAAAAAGGATAAGTAGTTTTTTTAATAAAATTTGTCTGCTTGTTCAGGTTATTAAAAACCCCAAGCAAAGATCTACACGATGGATAAGCAGTTCAATACCAGGCGATCAATGGGGCTCACCTCTAGCAGCAACCAGTTCTCCTGAGTATCACACAAACAACCTGCTCAACCCTGTATTGTTCGAGGAAGCGTGTAAAAATATACCTAGTAAGGCAATCCTCATTGAAATAGCGCCTCATGGATTGCTGCAAGCTATTCTAAAGCGTTCAAAGAAGTTGTGTGTTAATATACCACTTACAAATAAAAATAATAAAGACGCTGTTAGATTTCTCCTTTCAGCTATTGGAAAGTAAGTAGGTATTGTTAGGATAGGTTATGTGTATAGTTTAGCACTATGAAACAGCTACTATTTCATTGGAACACGAGTGAACATGAATAATAATAATAATTTAAAATTTTCTAGGAGAGTTAAAAATTAGATTTCCTAACATAATGTGACCGTCTCCACTTCTTTTGACCAGCTGGAAGCTCCGGCTGGCTGGAGACCGCGTACACTTTAGCCGAATCTTGTCAGGATGGGCCAAGGAGTCGGGTTAGGACGCTAATGAACGCACGCAACGCAAGTTAAATTAAATGTTATATTTTATTTTAGTGCCGAATTAAAAGATTACAAAAATGATTATGATTATTTAAAAAGACATAACGGCAAGATAAAGCCTTAATAGTGGCCGAAAAGCATACCGTTTAATTTAGCTAGCACGTGGCCGAAAATGGACTGACCTGACCTCGTCCCGTCTTTCTTCTCGTGGCTCTCGGAACAGACTCTCGGTCGGCTCGCTGGTTCAAGCCCTCCACTCCTCGTCTCTCCCCTCCCCTTCTATGTCATATTGCACTGCTCAACAAAATCGCAAGTGCCAATTCATATTTTATTATTTGGAATTCCTTTACATCCTAATTTATAATTATTATGATTTTGGTTTGGTGGGCTCCTTGGCTATGCCACAATAAGACTAGTTCATAATAGAGTAAAGTGATGGTTGTACATGAACGGTTTATATTTTCAATGGTCTGGATCAGTTAATAATCTGCAACACAAATGAACCTACAAACCCAAATGTTGTTTCAGATCTTTTGGTTCTTGGATCATAGGGCCAGTCATCGTTCTTTTGGGTCTTTTGGATTACGGAATATAACACAAAAAATTCCTCCTCTTTTGTGTGCAGTAGTTTCTTACATTTGTAGTAATCTTATAGCTTCGAATGGAAAATAATTTGATAAATAGACATGAAAAATACAATAAATAAAAATAATTAAACAAGCAATAATTGTATTTGAAGGTATTGTTTTTAAGAAAAGAAAAAGATAAATGATACTAATTAGACGTTAACACACAGAAATAAAAAAAGGACAATATATACATATAAAATGTGTTATATTTTTGAAAAACAATAATAATACAACAAAATTAATTTTATTATGTTGCAGTTTTGGCATATTGACCCTAGTACTAACTCATTCTAAAAATATTCTAAATAAAAAAGGAAACACCTGTGCCTGTAAGGGATGAATATAATTCTTGAAATTGTGTAATATGAGATATTGGTCAGTAGCATACAGGTAGTAACAGTATCAGATGGAAGTTACGAAGTCTGTGTGTATGTGAGAAATAGTGGGGAAGGTGAATAAGTCATAATAGTGAACGCCTGCAAAGACCCGGAGTATATATGATGTTATTAATGAATGATGATTCAAATGAACCAAGACATTTAGGTCACTGATTCATTTTACCTCTCTTTAGTAGAGTAGTGTACTCCCTAATGAAACAGGAAGATGATAAGGGTGAAGGTGGTGGAGACTTGCTTCAAGGATTGAAGTCTACAGCACCACACAGAATTTATAGGTGTGCACAGAATTAGTTGAAAGCCATGTTATTGTTTGTCATGCTGTCATTTTGCACTAGTCATGCATTGTAATTAATAAAATCAAAATCAATATAATTTGTGTATGATTAGCTTTTACTACCCTTAGTTTTAATTTAAATGGTCCACAGAGCAATCAATAGCTGTTCAACAAGGTCTTCTTATATTTAGGATACCTAATCATTAAACACACGAGTTGCGAGGGATTATTACGCTCCAAAATAATACACTACTCCCTAGTTATCCCTTGGAAGATTTATTAATTCTATGAACTTTCAATCTTCTTGACAAGGTTGTCTTGAGGGATTAAGCTCCTTTTCAGAAACCAAGAGGTCACAATGAGAGAAAACGCCTGCTTAAAATGTTTACATTCAAAGAGCAGGTGTTTTTAATTTCCCCTTGAAGATCACCCTTCTTGCACAGAGGCACACAGTGAATATACCTTTGTTGAATATACCTATTTCTGAAATGAAATCTACCATCTTCCTTACATTGAACAAAGGAAGGCCAGTTTCGTAGTAAAGAGCGAAAAAGTAACAGTTTACACTTCCATAATCCTGAAACTGTCCTTACCTCCATTCATGATCTTTTTGACCAAGTGCTAATGGCCTGTATTGTCAACTACTTAATCTTGCTACAAAATGGCTCCAGGTCCTATGAAGTTTACCACTGTTATTCTATTAGCCAGTGCTTACGTACATGTAATCCCACTAACCCAGAATATCCTGAAATCCAACAATGTAATATTGTAGAGACCATTTCAGCTATGATGTGGTTCTGAAACAATTCCAGATTAACTGTGACCAGAATTTATTTGAATCCAGGACTTTAAAAGCCTCCAAACTGTCTGTATGTCATTATTCTTACATCCAAGTCCTAGGTTTTTACAAACAATTAATTAAAGATAAATTCCGAGTAAAACATTACCTCCTACCAGTGTATTTGGTTTTACAGAACAGTAAAAATTTAATCTAATATAGCTTAATTCCATCAGTAGGACACGTTAGCCTAAGTCTGATTTCAAAGATTTCAATCCTTGTTTCACTCTCAGTTTTGAACTCCTTTATAAACCACTACAGCTAGTTAATGGGTAGTGGTCTCTCCTATCTTCTAACCATTCTTCACCATCAGGTATTGAAGAGGAATACTGTACCTTCATCTGGTCGTGGATCATTTCCAATTTTGAGTCCTTCATGACAATAGAGATTAATTTGGAGTGTTTATATTAACGGAAATGGTCAGTGAAGAAGACATTTATGATGAGCAGTTTGTGCCTGTGTATCATTCATAATTCTCAACATAATATGGAAAACATGTGTTCTACAGACATTTTATGAGAAATAATGTAAATTTAAGTTTCTTTCATGACAAGTTCTTTAAAATTTTTTTAAATATTCTTATAATAATTCCAGGATGTACGTGGCAGGTATGCAACCTGATATATCTCGACTTTATCCTCCTGTGGAGTTTCCAGTATCCTGTGGGACACAGACTTTACAACCTTTTGTCACATGGGATCATTCAGAGATTTGGCCATTTTTGAGTTTGGAAAATATGGTAAGTACGAATTTGTAGGAATTATACAGACAAAATATATACATTACATGAAAATTACCCTAATATTTAGACTTTTAGAAAGATTTGAATTAATTTTTGTTATTCTTTTTCGTATCCTAATTAAATGGTAACAAAACGAGATCACCAATCAATCAATAATTTGTACATATAAATATTGCTGCTAATACTGTGTGTTTCAAAAAGGACTTTATAGTTTTATAATAATGATAATAATGTAGATATATTTCAGATATCTTACAGAGTTGGTTGAAGTGTCATTTTAAAGAAAATCACATGAAGTTTGACTCGTATAGTGTTTTAGTACAAAATGCAGTTACCAGAAGCTCCACCATTGGAGTTAAAATTAGCTTCTTTCACGGGTACTGAAAGTGCTTGCTATTTGTTTTGGTTTCAAGAAACGAGCTTCACAACTATAAATCAACAGAATTTTAGTAGCCAGTATGGTGAGGATCCTTCAAGTAGATGTACAATTTACTCTTGGCACCGCAATTTGGTTGAGAGTGGTTATTGAAATTACCAGGTTGTCCATGTCTTCCTGATGTTGTTGTAGAACAAGTCAGACATAGCTTTGCTCATAGTTCTAAGAAATCAATATGTCATTAGTTTTGTGAGACTGGCATACCACACACCTATGTTCAGTGTGCACAACGTCAACGGTTGTACTTGAAGCCGTACAAACTGATTACTGTTGCAGATAAAGTTATTCATCAGGAATTCTGTTAAGAATTGTTAATAGGAAACAAACAGATTTTATTGTAGTGTTTTTTTGCTGTGGTCTAATTAATGTATTTAAAGTTTTACTGTGCAAATGTTTCAACTGAATACCTTTTAACGTGACATATCTTATACATTTTGTAAATGTAAAAAAAATCAAATAAAAATGAAAGAACTCAATTCACTGTTGCTTAATTTGAGCAGCTCCCTTCTAAAACAATACTAAAAGTAAAAAAAAAGTTAAAAAAAGAGAAAAAAACAGTAATCTTTTCGTAAATATTATTTCCATGTTTTGCTGTTTTCATAGAAAAAGTCAAGTATTTAGAGTTAGTTTTGGAGGAGCATGAATAAAAAATACCTTTATATTTGAAAGCAAAGTTATGACCATCAGATCCTGTTTTCCACTTAACCCTTGTACATTATATAAAGGTATAAATACAAACTAATTAATATAAAATTTAAAAAAATATTAAACCAATGAAGATCCAGGGACAGAAAGCAGTGAGGTTTTATACAAAATCTGCTAGGAATATCATTATTAATGCACACGCAGGTTGAATGTTCCATCGCATCTATTTTCAGTAAAAAATAGCAAGTTATTTGATCCTTAAACAAAAATATGAAATTTCAATTATGGCCTCTAAGCATTCAAGCTAGACAACAGCAACTCTAGCAAAAAAATAACAATTAATGGAGTAAAAGGCAAAAATCTAAGCAACTGAAAGTAGCCCTATCTGTGAAATCAAACTATCTGTGCACAAATTAATAGCAGTTTTGTTAATTGGTTAACATTTTAGTTTTAATGTTTGTTTTTGTTTTTTTTTTTCCAGGTAGGTACTGTCACTGGGGAAAGAAAAGTTTCCATTGATATAAGTGATCCAAAAGAAAAGATTTATAAAGATCATAAGATTCTTGGTCGTGTTATTGTTCCTCCTTCTATGTACCTTGTAAGTTAACTTATATATAAATTAATTTCTACTTTTAGTTTCAATTCTACATATTCTCTATACAGTAGTATATTTTTCATTAAAATTATTTTTATTCAGTTATTTAGATTGAAAGTTCTCAATCAAACAATTTTCTTTATTGTTCTTAAGCCTATTTTACAACAGCCTATAGACATAGTCAATAAATATAATTAAGAAACATATTGTTATAATATGATAAAACTAAATTATAAAAAAAAAAAAATTTAAATTAAAATATAGTCTAAATAAATTAACTGCACAATCATTTTTGAATATAAGTCAGTTAAAATAACAGACACAATATAAATTATTCAAAAATTGCAAAATAAGGAATTGTCCCATGTTACAAGGTTCAATTCTGAGACCATTCCCTTTTTATAATATATGTAAATGACCTGCCATTTTGTGTGAAACATTCTAAACTAACTATTTTTGCCTGATGACACAACTACTATGTTTAAGCACAGAAGCAAAGCTCAGCTAAAGCTATATTTGGAACAAGATCTTGATGCTCTGAACACTTGGTTTAAGAGGAATGGTCTACTGCTAAACACATCTTTTACAGTTCCACAACAATTACAGAAAATAGATGAAAACATCTTTATAGTATTAAAAACCCACAAGTATTGTTAGATTGGAATTAAGACACTAATATAGCATACTACAGATCTGACTAAATCAAACATTTTATGTAATTCTAACTATTAAAAGAGCGAGTGACTTAAGTACTACTATGATGGTGTACTATGCGTACACATATTCACAATTAACAAATGGCATTATGTTTTGGGGGTAATTCAGCATATAGTAAACAGATCTTTAGTATACAGAAAAAAATTGTTAGGGCTATCTTAAAACTGAATTATTGTTAATCGTGTAAACCAATCTTCCAAAAACCATAACATATTGTCTTTATCATGTATATTTACTCGGAATACTATATTTTGTTAAAACTAATTTATAAGTCTACAATGTGATCACAGGTATCCTATACAGTGTAAGGAGTTACTTAACTAACTTCCCCATAGAACAACCATGTTTGATATCTTCCCTTATTATAGTGGCACCAGACTGTTTGACAAACTACCAGATCATATTAGGACATTAGCCTGTCCAAAACTTTTTACAAAGGCTCTACTTTCTTTTCTCCAGAAAAACTCTTTTTATTCTACAGATGAATATACACAATTTATGATTAGTATAAGAAAAAAATTCTTAGTTGTTAGTTTTAACACTTTTTATTCTTTGTCCTAAAAACCGTCTCTTACTGTAAAACACATGTCTCCGCATTGTATGAGGACAACACGTCCATATCCTTTAGGTCTCCCCTACTAACTGTACAAAGCAACTCGCACTTTCCGGATCTAGCATATATCTATCACGTGATTTTTAGCCTTGTAATCATGCCCCCACAGCAACATGTGATTTACACTTTATTTAAACATTCTTTCACATAAATATTGAATTAATCTTATTACTAAACACTATCATCTTGACAAATATATTTTTTGGAAATCTATTTTAATTTCTCTTTCCCTTATTTCAAATGTTATTTACAGACGTCAACTTGACTTATGCCGTCTTTCTTTCAACCAATCATAAAAATTCCTTTTGCAACAGCTGATATATTGGTACCAAATCAAAATTCAAAAATTGAGTATTACATGGTCTATGACATTCCTCCCTCCCTCGCAAAATCATTTGATATCTTCAAGGCTGTGTCAAATATTATATTACAAATAAATGATAATTTGTCATTTAAGATATTATGTGGTTCCATTTTTACTGCCTTGTATATCTCAAATTCCTCAAATACAGCCATATGTTCTATACACTATATTTATTTGTTGATTTTAATTTATTGATTTTAACGCTTATACAATTTTTTATAACAGCTAGTGTTACTAATTAAATAATATTTCAAGTGAAAGATATTCGTCCTACACTGGAAATTGAACCCACGACCTTTGACTTTACGTGTCAATGCTCTACCATCAGAGCTATCCTTAGTCGCTTCCCAGCATAGAACGTTCACTTCTCACTAGACTTTGCTTTTGCTGCTAATTTCGAGTTATCAAATTAATTACTTTGTTACAAATGACATTGAAATTAATATTTACTCAACTTGCAGCTTTTCTGTGTATGTTTATTGATTTTTAACGCTTATACTTTTTTTTTTTTATACCAGCTAGTATTATTAAGGTACTGGGTTCAATTCCCAGTTTAAGTTGTATATTTTTCACTTGAAATATTATTTAATATATTTATATAAGTTTAATGTTCTTGTAGTTTACTTATGTTACTGATAAAAGCAGCAATTGTTAATTGTGAGATTATTTTGTTGTTTCAGTTCATGGCTTGGGAGACACTGTCAAAGTCACACAAAGAGCACATTTTCTCAAATCCTGTTGTGTTTGAAAATATTAAGTTTTTGGAAACAATCGAATTGACAGCTACTAGTGAGTATGAGTTCTACATGCTTGAATGTAATTGTTCTGAGTAATGCAACATAAAGGCTTTATTAAAAGTGGAAAGTAAGACGAAACCAAAAATTAAGATAGAAGCATGAAATTTCCTATAGAGGATAGTATGATCATACAGAACTGTATTGAAATTCAGAAAAAATCCAATATAAAATGTCAAAATGGCGGTTATTTTAAACAGTTTTTTTCTTCATATCTCTAGTGTCATTCAACTTTAAAAATATTCAATTAGATACAAAATTATATATTTCAATTTTGCATGTAATGGTACCAACGACAAATTGCTCAACAATGACAAAAATAGCAAAGATAACCAACCTTGACTTCCCAAGAAACTGATATTTGAATAACTTACACTACCGACCGTAGGTACTTGGTGGAATTCCATTATTAATTATTAAACCTAACCTAACCTAACCAACCTTGACTTCCCAAGAAACTGATATTTGAATAACTTACACTACCGACCGTAGGTACTTGGTGGAATTCCATTATTAATTATTAAACCTAACCAACCTTGACTTCCCAAGAAACTGATATTTGAATAACTTATACTACCGACCGTAGGTACTTGGTGGAATTCCATTATTAATTATTAAACCTAACCTAACCTAACCAACCTTGACTTCCCAAGAAACTGATATTTGAATAACTTATACTACCGACCGTAGGTACTTGGTGGAATTCCATTATTAATTATTAAACCTAACCAACCTTGACTTCCCAAGAAACTGATATTTGAATAACTTACACTACCGACCGTAGGTACTTGGTGGAATTCCATTATTAATTATTAAACCTAACCAACCTTGACTTCCCAAGAAACTGATATTTGAATAACTTATACTACCGACCGTAGGTACTTGGTGGAATTCCATTATTAATTATTAAACCTAACCTAACCTAATCAACCTTGACTTCCCAAGAAACTGATATTTGAATAACTTACACTACCGACCGTAGGTACTTGGTGGAATTCCATTATTAATTATTAAACCTAACCTAACCTAATCAACCTTGACTTCCCAAGAAACTGATATTTGAATAACTTATACTACCGACCGTAGGTACTTGGTGGAATTCCATTATTAATATTGTGGAAGTACAAATTGCCTTTTATTTAATTATTGATTTTTGTATACTTATGAAATCAACACGACATGAATAATGATATACCCAATTAATAGGTTAAGATAACCTGTTTTAAACAAAATTATCGTGCTAGATAAGACTCCTTGATCTACCAATACAATTTCACATTTCCTACAAGGCCCAAGAAACCAACATTTGGACTTTACATTTAGAGGATTTGTTTGTATTTCATTCTATGATGGAGCTGAGTAAATACCATGATGTGACGATCAACTTCTTTTGATTTTTAACTTCTGTCTGAATTTTTGATAAAATATTGATGACTAATTTTTCTTAGTTTTTGTGTTAGTGAACTGTTTGTTTTGTTGGCAGGTATTACAACACTGAACATCCAACTTCAAAGGGCCAGTGGAAACTTTGAAGTGTGTTTAGGATCAATTTTAGTTGCAAATGGTCAAATTAGTTTCTCAGAAAAGACCGCTAATCCTGAGCAAAGTCAAATCTGTGATGAGCCTGTGATAACATCATATTGTACATCACTTGAAGTATATAAAATTATAGATGAACTTGGCTATCAGCACGGAGAAGGCTTTAGAGATATTGATCGCATCAATTATACAGACAACGGTAATATACAAAGTAAAACTGTGATCAATTCTTCTTTTATTTATAAATTGAAATGACTAGGTTTCCATATACTAACAATGCTAAAACATTACTTTTATCGTAGAAAACAAGTTTAAAACTGATAAAAATGAGCTACTTCAGAAGGTTAGGGCCTACAGATAAAAAGTTACCATCCAAAAATTATTTCTAAAATTAGATATAATGTCCACCATTTTTAAATTTATCAATAGTTTTTTATGATTTTTGAACTTGTTTAACAAAATTTAAAACCAAGTTCTTTTTTGGAGGGAACTAAAAATTTTCAAATGTAGTAAGTACCCTCCCCCCTCTCATCGAGTAATACCTCATTTTAAAGGTCCTGTTTAATAGAAAATAACTTCAAAAACTTCCTTCACAAACTGAAGAAAAACATAAGAAAATAACTCATTTCTTAAAAGATTGTCCAGTATTGAACCAACAATAGCAAAACTCATTTAATAATAATCATTTTTGGTATTGTACTTTAAAATTTTACCTCTAAAAAATAAATTTTTAGGTTAAAATTCAATGTTTAGGGTTATTGGAACTTCTTGGTCAAACTTAAATAAAATAACAGTAAGGTTTTTTCAGTAATAATTTTGTCTCCTTAATATTTTCCTTAGATTCTGAAGTAAATTGGATTTTTTTGAATATTTGACCAGCCGCCATTTTGCATTTGAGTTAGATAGCAACCTCTGGTATAAGCAGTTAATTTCTATTAAACTAAGTTATTGGGGGGTTTATATTTGAAAATTTTGAGTTGCACCATCAAAAAACCCCTATTTGGGTGAGGTGAATTCATCTTATAATGCCAAATAATATTTCTTAATATAATGAGTAATAAAATATTTTTATTACCTTTATAGTTCCGTCATGTGACTTTGTGTTTGTCTTATTACAAAGATGCGTTTCGGAGTCGTAGCTCCATCTTCAGTAATTTCACTCCATAGAGGTCGTTAAAACATTAAACAACAAAAACATTAACACTATACACATAAATAAATAAACATAAATATATACACGTATAGTTGATTTTAACATTTTCTTACGTGCGCACGGTTTCATGGTTCACGAACTACTGGCATCACAGTGACTTTAATGTTTTTGTTATGTTTAATGTTTTAACGACCTCTACGGAGTGAAATTACTGAAGATGGAGCTACGACTCCGAAACGCGTCTTTGTAATAAGACAAACAAACACAAAGTCACATGACTGAACTGTAAAGGTAATAAAAATATTTTATTACTCATTATATAATATAAAGTGACTTGGACACCAAACAATGAAATTAATATTTCTTGTACACCTACCAACATTTCTAAAGTTTCAGAGTTCTCTCTTTCAAGTACAAATGTTACTTAACCGTCCTAAGGCTTTTGTACACTCTGAATATATTTACATAAAAGTAAAAACATAGGCACCAATAATTTTGTGCATAACACAAGTACAAGACAAATAATCTTTAGAATACCAAAGTTAAATTTTGCACTTATTAAATAAACTTAAAGGTCCAAAATAATTTACACAATTATAAAATAATAGTTTAAGTTTATTTTATATAGAAATAAAATCAAGGCTGTTTTTAAAAGTTGGCATTACCTATTTAAAGTAAAGTTTGATTAATTTTTATGCATCTTATGTAATGATATTTATTTGTTAAACATATTTATTGTGTAGAAAAAAAATTAAACAATGCAATTTACGAACAAAAATGTTTCTCTTTTGAGACACAATTATTATGTGGTTTTATTTCTACAATTAGCCACTTATAAGGTAATAAATATTTACATTATAATATATATTTTGCAGGCATAACAGGAAGTATCAAGTGGAAAGGTGACTGGGTTGTGTTTCTGGATGCATTGATGAAAGCTACCCTATTCTCTCAGATAGACATGCTTGATAAATTATTTGTGCCTTGCGCTATCCAGAAACTGTACATTGATCCTACCATTCAAGAAAATCTTCGCAGTAAGTGCTTTAGTTTCGTAAAACTGACATTACTCTGCAAAAGTTTCTGGTATTTGAAACTCAATGCTAAGGGTGCATAACCATGTTCAATCTTATTTTCTTAACGAAATTTAAAGATTAACTAATGCAGTTGGGAATTGGGTCATAAACATCTAAACTATCATTTGTTGAATTTTTTAAATTTTTATATTACCTAAAGCTATTTGTATAATAAGACAGAAAACACTAGTAAGATGAAATATTTGAAAACAGTCAATGGTTTTAATGATTTTTTTTATATTCAATTCTTTGACAATTATACATTTTCTTCAGATTAAATTATACATTTCTTTAGTTTAAATAAAGTTGCCAGAAGTAAGTTAATGGTTGCAAGTAATTTTCTAGGAATTTTAAACACCACATTGTTTTATCCTAAGGCCGCCTGCACACTTTTATATTTTTGGAAGTAGATAACAAATAGTTTTTACTCTTGTAGACCCCAAAAATGTGTGAACATTTTAGACATTTTGCACAATACAATAAATTTATTTATTTAATTTAATTTTTGTATCTAAGTCATTTTAATCGAATAGAAATTCTTTTTAGTAAATATAACATAGTACCGAATCTTTCAAAAGTAAATTAAAACTTTAAAAGGTTGTTTCTTTGTTATTTGTTGTCCAATCCTTGAGGAAAACTCTTTATTGTACGCCGATATAATTGGGATTTATTAAAACTTCAGCTATTATTCTCATTGCTATTTATTTGTTGCCATTGGAATGAGTTTACTCATTGTTGATTAATTACAAACAGAAAAATCTAGTAGGTGGTAAACTTGAAGCAGTTGACGATTTAATTAATTTTTTTCCATCATGACTTTACCTTTACAAACATGCATTGCATTGATTTAGTGCTATTATGAAGGTCAACAGAGTTTATCCAGTGGAGGCGATAGCGGGCCCGCAGGTCCCGCGGTGCGGGGAGCCGCGAACCTTGACCGAGATTTTTCGGGAAATTTTTCTGGGACCCGGCCCCCCGACAAGCCCTGCCACACGGGCCCCCCCTATCATAACAATATTTTTATGAGTATTGTCAAGAAATTACAAAAATAAGGTAAAATGTCTTCAGACAAGATTGTGCATCGTGCATCCAAACGGCAATAACCATTATTTTTTAGAGAGCAAATATTTATTATTTAATGTCATGATACGAAGTATGTGTATTGTTTACAGTTGGCGATAAGTAATGCAGCTATCGCTACGTCGCGCATCGCGGTGACGCGCCGGCCGGCAAAAAGATAAACATCTGGGAAAAGATTATTGGGAGAGGGGGGGCGATGAACAAACTTGCGGGGGGCCCGCGGGTTCTTATCGCCGCCACTGAGTTTATCAGCCGAGTTAAAAAAGTTTTGTACTCTCAACGGTTTGAAGGATATACTGTGCAGGATAGTCGCATATATAAAGCTTGTTAGTAATTTGAAACAACTGGGTCCATTGGAGACATCAAGAAGCCAGAAACATCTTCAATCATAAGAGATGAAATTGTTGTTGCTAAAATCTTAAATAAAAAAATAATAAATGTTTTGTTAAATTACACTGAGTACAGCGAATGTAGCTTCAAGAAAATTCCACACAATCTTGATATCAGTCAGACAACAATATGGTGTATCCTTAGAAGTCAACTGAAAATGTATCCCTATAAAATAGAATGAAAAATTTGAACTGAAAGAAATAAATAAGCCTAAGTGACTTCAGCTCGAATTTGGTTAAACGAATCTTGGCTTGACAAAATCTTTAAGACTGATGAAACACATTTCATCTGAACGGATCTGTAAATGCACACAATTGCAGGACATGATCAGTAGTAACACAATGAGGACTACATAATACAAAAGTTTCAGTTTGGATGGGATTCTTGTCACATTTTGTTGTTGCGCAATTGTTTTTTGAACGGGTTCTAAAATGGTACTGGGAAAACCATAACAATAACAGAACAATGTTATTTGAATATGCTACATGATAAGGTAATACTCCAACAGTATAATATTGAAAACATGATATTTATGCACAATGGAACACTTCCACACATTTATAACCCAACAAAAGGTAATTTATCAGACACTTTGGTAATCGTGTTATAAGTAGGCAATGTCCTGTATCCTAGACCAGAGGTCTCAAGACTTAAGCCCAATGGATATTTGGCTGTGGGGCCTTTTAAAGGATCAAGTGTACCATACAGAACAACAACTGTTGAAGAAATGAAAGAAGCAATAAATATAGCTGAGATAAAAGTCAATATGTTAAGGATTGCCACGCATAGCATAGAGGAAAGGTTACTGCTTCTTCAGGAAGGGAATGGCAGCCATTTCGAACATTTGTCTTAATAACCCTAACAAGTAAGAAGTTAGCTTAATTTTAAATTTGTTTATTAATAATTGTTTAAATCCAAAGGTATGTATATACTTTATTTTGTTCTACGTTAAAAAACAAATATACTGTAGTCAATTATTATCTGTATACACTAAGTTGGTGTTTGGGCCAGCGACTACCTGGGGCTGACCCTAGTAATCCCCTGTTATTTACACCTGCAGACAGCTCTTTCAGTGTTACCTTCATAAATTTCCTCTAAAAAGCTGTAAGGGTTTCTTTTAAGTCAACGAGTCTTTGCTCAGTCTAGTTCAATCATAAGAACTCGTTAGATCATTTTTTTTAAATTTTACTGGATTTAATACCCTTGAAATGAATTTACTGCTCTTAATTTGGAGGCTCCACCAGACCCTTTAGGGTCAATCTTTGCTTGGCATGAGGGATGACTCCAAAAGAGACTAGGTTAGAAATAATACACCAGGTTAGTAGAACAATCTACTAATCATATAATTAAGAATTTAAGAGAAATTATCTCACTTACAACTTCTCCATAAACTATTCCATGTTTTCATGTTATTCCATATTACAATATAATAAAGTAAAATCATTCATTCATTCATAATACCTTCTACTTAACTTAAACAAAATGCTAACATTCTATCTTAGTTCAATTTAAAAAATAATGAAATTGAATCTATATAGTATATCTGCTATATGATATGTTTTGTAACCTTCGAGATCTGTCTTACAAGTGTTTACATTAGAAATTACTTACATTTTCTGACAATCCTTAGATACTTGGATTTTCTTTACTAACAAATCACACTAAACACTTCACTTATTTAGATTGCTCACTCGTTCATATTTGATAGAACTCCTATTTATCGCACCACCATTGAATTTTTAATTAGATTTATTTTACATTTTATTTGACATCAATCTGCAAGCACATATTACAAGTTGAACTTCCTTATAGTGTGTTCCTTCCCAGACTGACTTCTAATTTTTCCGGGCTTGTTCCCCTCTCCTTTTTCCACGTATTTTAAATAGTTATTTTTGATTGGACATTATTTGGCTTGATTTGTTCTGATTGGCTCGTGTCTTATTCAAAATTCTCTTTTTATGTATTAATTTTGTATGAATATGCGTAATTTTCATTCTCACGGCGAAATATTCTGGCAGTGAAAAATCATGCTTTGATGAAACTCAATATCGCTGGGCTTTTAGTTTTACATCCGCTCCGAACATCCTGTTGAAATATTATCTGCCTCTGATTTCTAAGTTAATCGTAGCTGAAATTTATTAATTTATTTCGTTTTGTTTAATTTTGATAGTATTATTTATTTTATGAATTTTATAAGTTAATTTAAGATAATTTGATATTTGGAGTGTCCCTGATAAAGCCTACATCAAATGGATTCAAAACAGTATCCCTTCATAATATAAATAATAAAAGTGTAGATTATTGTGTTAAATGATCATTTGTTTATAAACATCATGTAACGGTAATTAGTGTATACTTATTAATATAATGTTTAGTATCATTTTTTATAATCTTATTCGAATTTTCAAATATGTACACAAAAATTTAAAACTGTAAGTCAGTTAAAAGTTAAATGTCTGAGTGGCGTTGCTAGTAGGTGACACATCGCTGAACCGCTGTGTGCGGGTGTGAACGACAGAGGATTACTAGGGTCAGACAAGGCAGTTGTCAGGCCAGACGCCAACTTAGTATATACAGATAATAAAGTTTTAACTTACTTTTGAAAGACCCGGTATATAACTTTATATAATTCGAAAAAGATACAAAAATCAATTAAGGAATGCAATACCACACGTCAATAAAGACAATAAGTTCACCAACATTGTATCTAAAATTCTGGAAAATGTTTTTGCTAAACATTGTCATATTATTTTTAATAAATTTGTGTTTTTAGCTGTGCAACTGACCTATGATAATGTCACCAATATAATGCTCTGTGATGGTATTAAAATTAAATTGGTTGGAGTTAAACACAAACCGTCTGAACTCGAGCCTCTACATGCAACTAGTCTAAGGCTAGATGAATACAAATTTATACCCCATCGTAACCCTAGAATTGAGGTTAGTTTATATTACAATTCTTGTTTTTTATTAAGTTTTCAGTTTTATAACTAGTTGGGAAAATAATTATTGATTTAGCTATATCAGCAAGCAATGAAAAAAGTTATAAAGTTAATGCTAAATACTGAAACAAGTGTTATCTCTTCTTAAATACTGGAGTTTCAGGTTCATTCACTTGACAGTGGTGTAGTATTTAGAGCATATATGTTAAGTGGTATTTAAGGCATTGTCACATGCATTTGTAATGGGGCATGATGATACAGGCTAGTTGCTCATGATTTGTATTTAATACAATTTTATAATCTTCTTTATATCAGACATTGTGGTTGTATTAATTTTAATTTATTATTTTGAATATTTTTTTTTTTTCTGTAAGATTTTAGTAGTTTTTATATTTCTAGGAGTAGTTATGTTTTGTTTTAATTATGATGATGGCCATACATTTTGTGTTGATTTAAGTTTTGTTTATAAATCATTTATTTAAATTTTATATTGTTGTTTTATGTAGGAATGACTCTAATTGTTAGATTAATTATGACTTTTGTTATACAAAGATATTTGTTTGACGACAAGAAGAAGTAAATGAAATGATGTCTGATGTCATAGATAATATAGGGTATCATTCTGTACTATGGGGGATGTTGCAATAAGTCCTATGCAGCTAACACCTCATATGACCAGTTTGGTGCTACCATCTAGAGATGTGTAAAGTGGCTTATTTTAATGATCCAAATCATTTGGGTCAGTCACAAAAATGACCTAGTCAAAAGACCCGTTAATTCAGATCGACGTTCATTAATGTCATCATGTGTACTTTGGATCTTTGCAGGTGTACACTATTAAGACTAATTCACCCCCTCCCCCCACTATTTCTAACTTGCACACAGACTTTGTTACTTTCATCTCATTTCGGTTTCAATCTCCTCTTTGTGTGTCTTATTTTCCCTATGCTTCTGATACTATACTGGCTTATAGATTATTAACCAATATATCAAGCTACACAATTTCTTAGAATTATATTCCTTCCTTATAAACTACAGGCGTTTTCATTCTTTTTTTTTAAGTGTATATTTGTACACTAGTTTGTACTTGGTACCATTATACGATTAGGTCGAATATGCTATAAGTGTAATATAATAAAATTAATATTTATAGGTATATATGTTTTTTTATTTTTTAATTAATGTCTACTTTGCTTTATTTTTATTTTTGTTAGAAATATTTCTTGCTCATATTGGTTATTGCTTGTTAATTAATTGTGTTTAAATAAAATATTTCTCAGAAGTATAATTATTTTCCATTTGAAATTCTTAAGAAGTATAAGAAATTACCCTATACGAAAGAGGAGAAATATTTTTTAAATTTAAATCCGTACCCACAAGATACAAATGAACATGGGACAAAGATCTAGCAACAAAGTATATTCTCTGTACAATGTAGCATTGATAGCATAACTAGCAAAATTCCGTTATTATTGATTTTTCTCAAATTTTGAGGTTATGTTTGTAATCAATTTGGGCAAAATGAGCTATTGTGACAAGCTGTATAACGTAGCATAAACAAATTATTCTCATTTTTGTACTATTTTTTTTATTACTAATTTAAAGACTCCTGCTACTAGTAGGAAGGTGAGTGTTTGAAGTCCTTTTTCTTTTTTATTTTTTGCTTGGGTTGATCTTTGAACCAACTCGATAAATATATCTGCATGGTATCAGATTGATCAAAACCCACAGATAGATTATCTCACAAAAATTTTAAAATTACCCAGCATTTAAAAATTGAATAACTCATTTTTCTAGGTAACAAACTTGTTCAATGTTTTGTAAAATCAAAAACTACTTCAAAGGATAGAATCGGTGGACATTTCTTCTTGACGTTTCAATGAAGGTCATCACATTGGCTAGAATTTGATATCAGAAATTCACTAACAATTAGTACAACTCATTTTTTACGTTATACAAAATTAGGTGTGGTCATATAAAACCTTATTGAAATTCAGCAAAAATGAATTTTAAAATGTTAAAGTGGCGGCCATTTTAAACAGTTTTTGTTCATATCTTCTGTGTTATTTGACAATTAAAATTTCCAGCTTTCAATTATGTATGTAATAAGTACCAACCCCATCTCTCTACAATGACAAATAACAAAGTTATTGTCAAAAATGTAATTTCAAAGCTTGATCTCCCAGGAAAATATGATATTCATAGAGTTACGAGATCAGACAGGTCCGAGGCTCTTTCATATATGTATAGCTTTGAGCTATTCCAGAACAGAGACATTGACATAACCGAAACAAGTGGAGACTTTTTAATATATACATAACTACGAGGCCCACATTGTGTTAGGGTCTAGTTGATGTCAAGAAAGTACTGATATTCACAAATATTATGAAACTCAGAAAACCTGTGAACCAATTGTTTCAAACAAACTTAGCCTACTGCATAAAATCCCTGCCAATACAATTTAACATTTCCTACAAGGTCCAAGAAACCAACTGTCTGGCATTACATTTAAGCCAAGGTTTCCAAGAACACGCCGGACGGACAGCGTGAGTGGACAAACGTGATGACGTAATCGAATTCAATTTGAAGCCGTGCTTCTGCATAGGCGCGGTTTTCAAGCGGGTGAGGACACGCTGGACAAGTGATTTCCCGCCATCTGTCCGGCGTGAGTCCTCGGCGTGGCACGCTCAACTTGATCGCCAGTCAAATTCGGCGCGTCACGCAGAGCGGACAGGTGTAGGAAGGACACTGTGATGAACGTGAATATTTTGAATGAAAAATACCAATTTGATTAAATTGTGTTAATTTCGTTAGTTTGTGTAAAGTTTATTCATTTTAATAATGGAGTCAAAAGTATGATCATTAGAACTGGACGAAAAACTTATTGATTTAGTAAGTTGTAATCTGGTCCTGTATGATATGAACCGGAAGAACTACAAAGATACCATGGTGAAACACAATGTATGGAAGAAAATTGCTGAATCACATTACCTAGATGATATAGTTTGTATATAAGTTACATGTCTATAATAGGATACAAATTGTCATATATTTTAAATACGATTCTGTTGATACACAGTTCGTATTAATAGTTTATGATTATGTCTAAACAGATTAAGTTTATGATTATGTTTATGGTGGCAGCTAAACAGAATAAACTTCAAAATCCAGTTAAAGAACACGCTGTGAATATATTTTTTTTCTAGTATGGCTGAAGTAGTTAAGACTTTCCCACCTCTCTTCATCGCGGAGGCTAGAATGAAAGTTTGGCAGCTAGTAAGCGAGCTAGAATTTCGTGCCATACAACAAACTGCCCCTCCCCCTGCTATTACATCTGGTCTCCCGAATTTACTGACTGAGTGCAACAATTTGCCATCTAACATCAGAATACATACCCATACCAACAGTATCAGCATCGTCCAGTCAGTAAAATTCACCAAACGACTTACAACATGGAGGTTCGGAACCGACACTTGATGTATCAAACACTTTTATCAGACTGTAATAATCAATCTGTATTGTTTTTTGTCACTTGCAATGTGATTTTAATAAGAGTCAACTTTTAAGGGCAATGTTTTGTTTTTATTTTAACAAACAACGATGACGGGTATTAGAGGTTCTACTGTGTATTTTACAATATATCTGTTTTACTTACCTTAGAGTGATGCATAGCTTTTCTGTCGATGAAATAAGAGTATTGACACGATTGCAAGCCTCTTTAGAAATATCGTCATCAATAAATGTAAGAATAGTTTGAAACAGTTCTATACTGACTCTAAAATATTCACGAAATTTTCTCTCGTTGTCCATCAAATATCGTGAAATTAAAATCGTGAAGCATCTCTCATCTTGCCTTTTTTTAAACATCATGTGCGGATCCTCTTTAACAAAATCTTCCAGTAACATACATTCTTCCTCCTCTTCTTCTTCCAGTAGCAGAGCAACAGTAACGACGTCTATGCTGGTACAAACTGACAACTAGATCATTTCCCAATTAAAATAACCGGGAAAGCCATTTTCTTGCAAACCACTCTCACGCCAAGCTTGAACGTACATCGGCTGGACGGAATTACCGCCAACGGACATCACGCTGGCGTGATCGTGGAAACCTTAGCTTTAGAGGTGTTTGTATTTCACTGTATTATGGGGCTGGGTAAGTACCATGATGTTGCCATCATCCTATTTTTCATTGGTTTTGGGTAAACTTATGTTAGACACATACAATGTGAAAAATAACTGACTTGTGTATTTTCAGGATTTAATGCTTATCTTTAACGTATGCTTTCAAATTATCATGGAGTCTTCCATATCTCAACCCAAGAATAACAATGGAACTAAAATGATTGTTATTAAATTGTTCAGAGAAGACAATGATAAACAATTTTCTACCTTTATTGAGACATTTTTTACAACACTCAAATCTGAGGTGAGTTAAACTACTCTACTGTTGAAAACATACTTTTTTGTTATTTATCAATTAATTTGTTTGTTTCTTATTGGAATTATGGTGATTGTAGCTGTCAATATTGTAAAACTTAAATGATTGACATGTGTGCTAGTAATGGTCCCTAGAATGCAATTTGTTGTATTTTTTTTAAATATATCCTTTTTATCAGTTACAATATTTTGCCTGATTTTGAGCAAATTCAGAATAAATATTGGTTTTAAAAATTTCTTTGACAACTTCATTAGACCAAAAAAAAAGGCAAAGTTGTTATTATAACAGATTTTTTAAAGAATTTTATTGATTTTTCAATCAATTGGTCACAAAAAAGTTTGATTTGAATGCAATACCTAAAAAAAACAACTAAATATCATCTCCAATAATTCAGAAATGTCTTAGAAGAGACTAAGAGAACCGGGTTTTTCTCTAGAGTTTCAAGTAAATTTACAAAATAACATAATAAACCCATTTTTTTGAATTGTTGTTTTAGGAAGTTGTGTGGCATGGCAGATTTACATTAAAATTGATGTTACGTTAGGTTACATAAATAGTTAATTAAACGTACTATAGGGAATATATCTTTGAACATCTGCTTGCACGCTTGAGTAGGGTTCATTGGAATGTGCTGAATTACCACTAAGTTAGCATGAGAAGCAACCCACACGAACTTAGAACAGAAGAGTCTGGTTAGTAGTGTATGTGTGTGTCTTATAATAAGTTGTAATCAATCGGTACTGTAGTTTGAATCATTACCATGGTGTCCATTCTTACAGCTGGATACCAATGCATTTTGGTTAGGTTCTTAAAAGCTGCAAGTTAACAAAATTTGATCATTTAGCATTACCCAGGGTAAACAGTTTAAAGTATGTTGTGGACTCAAACAACTTTGAGGATACATCTCATATGGGGATACAGGGGAATGAGACCACAGATGTACTGGCAAAGAAGGGAATATCGTCTATAAATTATAAAGAATTATGTACTGCAATAAAAAATATAAAACTTAAAACATTCATAGATGCAATAGAAGATAAAATTAAAAATAATAATATAATGCAATTGAGTTGTTTAGGTTAAATAAAGCACTCCTGAGAAAAATATCAGTAGCTAATTTCCCACTAGCGATAGGGTATGACTGTCTCAATGGACATTAAAGTAGAAATCCTTGAATCTAACAGGTGCATGACATGTATGTCATGTTTCTATTATTGTCAAAAATCATCTGGTCTGTAGTAGTCTAGAGAAACGATGTCGAAGGGATTTACCAGGATTACATTGTGAAGCAAGATCCAAGACAGCTTAAGTTAGAAAGGAGACATTAGAAAAATAAGTTTTTTTATGGCAACTCCGCTCAAATTTTTATTTTTTTTAGTTTTTTATATATATATATATATAGGGTATGTGATAAATTAAATTAGGACATTATCTTATTTCAGGTAATCATAACGTTAGGAACATCAGACAATATGTATGATGTAACAGACGATAATCGTGACTATCTTATTATTGCTGGAAATATGTGCGAGTTAGAAGAAGCCGTTGCTTTACTTGAAATCAAGAACCAATCTTTCATATTGGCTCGTCTTCCTAATGACAGTGTCATACCATCTGCATTTAACATAGCCACAGTACTGCAACAACAAATTGGAAAAGAAAATTTTGTTCTTCTTAAGAAGGTGAGTTTGTAATTTTAAATTGTTTTGTTTGTTACGGTTGTCATAGAATTATATGGAAACATGAAACAAAACTGTAGTAATGGATATTTGTGATGTTAGGTTACCAATATATGTAGGAAGAAATACTTAGTTGTCTACTCGTCAAGTAAAAACTGGGCGGAACAGTTGACGGAGGGATTGATGACTGTTGCAAAAAAAGATGAAGTTGAAGAGGAAAATGAGAATGGAGTTGTGTATTTTGTTGTAGATAGAGAACCACTATCTGGAGTCATTGGGTTTGTCAAGAGAATATCCACAATGGGAGATATTAAATGCTTAAGGTAGGAAATCAACTCATTTTAATTTTTTATGACTTATCGTTATTAGGGCAATATTTGCTGTAAATATGATTTTGAAATTCATAATATGGATCTTGAAACCCCTTTTCTATAAAAAAAAAATCAAACATTTTAATTTTGGAAATGTTTTTTTACAATTTAATAATTAAAAAAAGAAAGACAAACTGAAGTAATTTAGTAAAATAGGGTTTTATTTTAATAACAAATTTCCCCACAGATGGTGCGGCAATTGTAGTAATTAAGTAAAAAGGAGTTTGTGTGAATTTAGAAAATAATTTGCTCAGCTTATGGTCGCCAGGTAGCTTTACGTTCACCAATTAAGAATAGTTAAGGAGTTTAATTTTTATTAACTAAAAAATACTCAGGGTCGTAGATTCTTTTAAAAATGTACTCCCAAATGGTATTGTGGTAAATAAGAAATCCTTTTTTGTTTTTTCTGAAACTGAACATGTTATTTTATTGAACATATATTATTAAAAACATACATAAATTTATCACTAGAATTCAAAATATTATACATATGTATAATATGTATAATATTTTGTATAATATTACAAAATATTATACATACATAAATTTAAATATCATATTCAAAATTCTAATAATATTTTGTCTTGAAGAGACAAAAGTTTTAATGAATGACTCTACTTTAACCCTCGAAGTGGTGGACGACCCGGTTTTAACTGCGACCGGGTCGCGGCATTAGTAATGGCTCACTTCACCAACTAAAAAACACGTATTTGGCCATTCAACGTTACGCCCACTTAAAATTGTCCCATCGCAATAAATAAAATTCCGTGTAAAGCTAATGTTCCGTAGATGCATATCATGCAAAAAAAATACCACAAAACGTTATAAATAATATTCCAAAAATTGGCGAAGTTCGTATATTTTTGATGCGAAACGTCCAAGTTTTACGTTAACAAGTTTTAAACAAAACATTCGTCGCGTTTGTCAATTATTCCTATTAAGAAATTTCAATCTGTCACATCTGACATAACACTGCTTGATAAATCGCGTCTTTCTCTTCAAAACGGTGTTTTTCAAATGTTTCCAACTAGTATAGTTTTTATTAATAAAAATTAAACCAAATCAAGAATTTTAACGCTATTTTACACGCTAAAAATTACATTTTTTGGAATTCAACTTTTATCCTAGTAGATATTATATTATCGAAATGTATTTTATACCATTGAAAAGGTTATCTCTCAATCTTTCATAACCAAGTTTAGAAAATTTTATGTAGCGTGTAGTAGAGAAATAAGACTAGACTGAAGTTTACCTTGTTAGCGCTAGATTGCGACAGTTTCTCGCGGCGAGTTTTATATAGAAAATATCACCTATATGTTCATATATTTTTTCGAAATGGTAAAACTTGTCCAAATGTTACAAGTTCACAATATTATATAGTATTTTCCTTCCTCTTTCGAACTATGAAGACGAAATCATCCTAAGTTATATAGTTTACGATTTATATCCATTCTAGGAAATGATCTTTTGAACTTTCAGACCGGTTTGCGATATTCAGTTTCTAGACAGTCTTGAAGAATCCGATCTTTATTTTTATACAATCTTGTCGTTTTTGATATAACTGTAAAGAGGAGGTTTCAATGTTTAACCTTGTATTTGAAACACATCTGTACAAGGAAAAATACAAAGGCTGAGGTACTTTATAAAACGTAGAATAACCTCAAATTTGTTACTTCGATCTCGCAAGATTTTTGCCGATGTGGAAATTTCAAAGTGCAATAGCTTTGTTTTTATAGTGAATATAAGTTTCATGAAGTGATTTTTTTATTATAATTTGTTTATACAACTTAAAATAAATGTGTCAATGTTTGTAGAGTGTAGTTATGAGTGATAATTCATATTTTCGGCCTAGTCTAGCCAAATCTAGTACTAGTCAGGCCTAGTTCTAGATTTGCTATTGGAACTTTTAGTTTCAAGAAACCATTTATTTATTATAATATGTATATACATAATGTATAAATGTATATACAACTTATAATAAATGTGTCAATGTTTGTAGAGTGTATTTATTAGTGATATTTCATATTTTTGGTTTTTTTTTCACAGCCCTAACCTCAACATCTAGGCTATTGTGAAGGTAGATTTTTATCATAAATGACCCATGTCTAATGAAAATTTTCAAAATAGATTATTCTTTTTAGCAACTTTTATCCACAAATATATTACAAATCTGTATCAATATTTAAAAAAAATCATAAAAAATTTTTAATATGGTTTATATACCTATTTCTGTGGAATTTTGCCTCGGTTACAGGGTAAATTTGTTGATTCCGTCCGTAATAACTCTAAAATGTTTCCATATAATTTTTTTTGCATTACACACATAAAATCTATGTATATTTGTGAGAACATAGGTAATAAAAACTTTTGTTTAGAATAAAAATTATATTTTTGGTTACTGTTTGAATATAGTTAGTCAATATTCACATTTTACGTAAAAATGTACCTCGTCTAATGAAAATTTTCAAAATTTATTTTTCTTTTTAGCAACTTTTATCCACAAATATATTACAAATCTGTGTCAATATTTTAAAAAAATCATAAAAAATTTTTAATATGGTTTATGTACCGATTTCTGTGAAATTTTACTCTCCGTTAGTCTCGATTTTTTGGTATTTGACCAAAAAACTCCAAATGTGATGCATGTAACATTTTTTTGCACTACACAACTAAATTCTATGCACCTTTCTGGACATAATGATATATAGAAGTTCTGTATAAAATATATTTTACTATTTTTAATGTTTTTTGGAAAAAATAAAGAGAAAATTCAGTTTTTTCGTAAAATATTTTTTTTAATTTTTAAAATATAAAAAATTTTAAATTTTTTTTTCTAAATATATTCAAAAATATTACACAAAACTTTTGTATATCTTAGAAAAAGGTAGTAAGCTATTGATTTTGGGTGATACAGATATTTCTGAAAAAAAGTTAATATCATTTTTGACATCTAACAAACTTACTCCAAAACCGTTTCAAAAAAAAAAATTATTACATAGATGAATTCTATGCATCTTTCTGAGAAAAATGATATCTTATAAGTTAGGTTTTGTATACAAATAATATATTGTATTAATTTTTAAACGAACAAAGAATTTTTAAGACCCATTAACATGCGCCAGCTGGAGGGTTAAAATAGTTGCAACTTTAATTAAATCAATTACTATATGAGCATCTTTTGTCTCATATTTTCAAATTATCTTGAAATATTTTTATTAAGTTAAAATTTTTTTCTCTTAAAACTTTAAATTAAAATAACCTTTGCAAAAAATAACTTTAAAATTTATCAATCAAACAAAATACTAGAACATCTTAATCATATTTAAAAATTCTACCATTAATCTTTTGTGCGAAAAAAGATAAAATAGTATTGTCTCAATATACAAAGTTGTATTAGTATTGTCTGTTATACCGGGTGAATAAAAAGTCAAGACCCCCCCTCTAATATTTTTCTAAGTAAATATACAGAGATATCCTTTTGGTGGTCGTGCAATCATAACAGGAAGTTTCATTTTATGATTTTGAAAATTTTGTGTGTCCCCCAAAAATGGGGGATTTTGGGGGCAACTCAAAAATTTTTAATGTAAACCCCCTTCAAGTGACACCTCATTTTGAAGTGTTTACAAAAACTTAAAGAATGGTGAAAACCAGAGTTCGCTATCTCTTCTCTATCAAAAATGGTAGCCTGTCAAAAGTTATTGAAGTCTACACAAAATTTCATCCTTAAAAAATTCAGCTTGTGAATAAAAAGTCAAGACCCCCCCTCTAATATTTTTCTAAGTAAATATACAGAGATATCCTTTTGGTGGTCGTGCAATCATAACAGGAAGTTTCATTTTATGATTTTGAAAATTTTGTGTGTCCCCCAAAAATGGGGGAATTTTGTGGGCAACTCAAAAATTTTAAATGTAAACCCCCTTCAAGTGACACCTCATTTTGAAGTGTTTACAAAAACTTAAAGAATGGTGAAAACCAGAGTTCGCTATCTCTTCTCTATCAAAAATGGTAGCCCGTCAAAAGTTATTGAAGTCTACACAAAATTTCATCCTTATAAAATTCAGCTTGTCCATGAGTTGAATGAAGATGATCCAGACCGTCGTCTTCAATTGAATAAACAATGGATGAGCTAAAATTAGAGCTTCTATTTCCTCACAAAATTGAAGACGACCGTCTGGATCATCTTCATTCAACTCATGGACAAGCTGAATTTTATAAGGATGAAATTTTGTGTAGACTTCAATAAATTTTGACGGGCTACCATTTTTGATAGAGAAGAGATAGCGAACTCTGGTTTTCACCATTCTTTAAGTTTTTGTAAACACTTCAAAATGAGGTGTCACTTGAAGGGGGTTTACATTTAAAAATTTTGAATTGCCCCCAAAATCCCCCATTTCTGGGGGACATTCAAAATTTTCAAAATCATAAAATGAAACTTCCTGCTAAGATTGCACGACCACCAAAAGGATATCTCTGTATATTTACTTAGAAAAATATTAGAGGGGGGGGGTCTTGACTTTTTATTCACCCGGTAAGTGTTACCACTTTGTAGTATGATCCAAGATAGACATCCCTTGTAACGTGAAGCCTTCTTGCTGATGATTGAAATCCGCCATTTTTTGCATTGTGTCTAAGTTGATCGTCCCTGATGTGATTTCACGATTCGTAAATATCGCACATTCTGTCTCTACTATTAATTCAAAGTTCATTTAGATTAAAATTCAGAGTCTCTCTTACTAAGAATACCGTTTAAATAGTTTATACGAAAAACAATACGCTTGAATCACATCATGTTCTCACACCAAGTTGTCCATTTCAACTTTCTCGTCTGTCTGTCCTGAAAACTAAACATGTACCTTTTTTCAAATGTCTACGACTCAATTAGCACCTCACAATTCACTTTAAGAAACGTTTCTTTTACTAGTTGCATTGTTCTATTGAAAACTGACCAACTAACTCCCTAACAACCAACCAACTGAAAATACGTCTATCCACTTTCGACGCTGTCTTGTAACTCTTTCTTTGCACGTTTTCAGGTTCCGGATATTACATACTCTTATCACGTGACTATAATCTCCAACCCATTTCACATAACAACAAGCCTTCTACACTTTACATAAATAAAATTTCACTTAAATATTGATTCTATCTTAAAACTAAATATTATTATCGATACAAACATATTTCTGGAAATTTATCTGAATCTATTTCTTCCTTTTAAAACACAGCCATAAAGCCCATATTCGCTTGACATTATTCATTCTTCCGCTCCTTTTAAAAATAATTACATGACTCTATTTATTTTACCGCTATTCGTTGTCTCAATTCAAAAACTGTATATTACAAAACTTCCACAATAACAACACGATGTTTTAATTACTAAGTCATCATCTTCAGTTGTTTTCTTCAACACAAACTTTGTGCAACTGAACTTAAAACACTAGGCTAATGATTCACACAGATATTAACATTGAGGTAATATAGCCACAGCTCATGGTAAAATGCCTTCATAATATTATAGACAATCAAATACAGTTTTGGTCTATGCCATTAGAAAACATCTAATGCCTTTGCAATTAAACATTATGTAACAACAATAATTAAAAATTGATTGAAGATAGACACAATACTGGTCATAAACTAGGTAAAATCTAGAATAGTAAAAGTGGTCTTAAGTATAACTCTAAAATACAATGTTACGTCGCAAAATGTTAAGAAACTAATATTAGCATTATGGAATAAACCAAAACATATATTCTTTAACATAGAACATTCTTATTTTAATAATTTATTTTGTTTCAACCCTCTGTATTGTTTATTTTAAATATATTTTGTATTTACCTTAATTATCTCTTAAATAATGTTTACTGGTATGTTGTTTAGTTACGTCCGTTTCATCTGCAAAGAGACATCATCAGGCTTTACAATTAAAATTCACCAAGTTCGCCACTTTAGTCATAATCAATGTAGGTTTTAGGCCCGTATACATTGTACTCAATCAGTTAACTTAATGATTTATTCTTGCAAATGGCGAACTTGGTAAGTTTTAAATTGTATACTGTGTTTAAATGTTCATGTATTTATCGTGTGTAGTGTTATAAGTGCGAAGTCTGATGATGTCTATTTGCAGATAAAACGGACGTAGCTAGACAACATTCCAGTAAGCATTATTCTAGACAGACCAATTGAGGTAAATACAAAAAGTATTTTGTTATTTTAATTATTAGTGGCGTATCCTGGTGCTCGATGGTAGATGTTCTGTAATTAAGTTTATGCCATTTTACTGAGCTTAAGCAATACAGGATACTAACTTTGAATATAATTGTTGTTTGTCATATAGATAATGTATTTATGTCGGTAAATAAATACTGTTTGATGCATAATTCATTTGAATGGGATTTACCACGTCACAAAACGATACTAATGAAGCAAAAATAAATTTATTAAAAAAAGCATATCCTAAAAGGTAAAATCTGAGAAAACTATTTAAACTTTATTTTTTATTAACATAAGTAAAATGTAATCGTGTGGTCTATTTATTGTTTAAAACATTTTCAAACTTCTTTATTTATACAAAAAATTTCTCAATCGCTAGACAATAAAAGTAGTCTTAATTTGTAAAACATTCAAAGAAAGGAGAAATGATAAGCATAAAATAGAGACCATAGCCCTCAATTACTCTAATAGTGTCAGATTTGGAAGAGAACAAGAGTTGATCAAAACAGTCTTCATAGGAAAGATAAAAGAGGATAGGTTAGGTTAGGTTAAGTTAGATGAAAAATGTGTAGATCCAGCTAGGTGAGCCGCTGAAGTTGTGGTAAGGTAGGATTGCTGCCACAATCAATGTCGACCTCTTTTAGTCCAAGGCTTTATTGCTGAGCCTCGAAGTGTTTGGAATATACCATCCCGTCTGTCATTTTGTAATTGACAAGTAACGTAAACTACTTTCTGACTACTGTAAACAATATCTACTTTTTGTTGTCTGCTGGATATGGTATAATTCATATTGTAGGAAAACAAATTTGAAAAGGTTTGAATCATTCTATAAAAATCAGCCAGAAATGTTGTTTTATAATAGCATCCATATCAGAATAGTTTTAAAGAGAAAAATATACCCAGAACTATAGAAGAATGAAGACGGTCAAACAGGGGGGGAAAAAAGGTATTTATAGATATAATTGCTTACAAAAATAAGCAATGTGCGGGACTGGAGTTGTATGCAGGTCAGTGGTAGGCTGCTGCATCCCTACCAGTCTCACCATAGCAATAGTGCTGGAAGCTTGTGCACAGGACGTCTTAGACTATAAACCTCTTGTGTTCACACCACATAACAGACACGCAGAAGTCTCGATTGTTTGGCTTGATTTTATAATATGTAGCTAACAAATTGTAGAATAAAATTCATCTATAAATCAGTAAATATACTCTAGAGTTGACATACACAAATAAAACAAAATATAAGGATTATTTTAGGGTGTATGACACACACATACTACATATAGAATATATGCTGCTGTTAATTATATATTTTTTATTTACCTCTTGAGAAACAAAAGATAGAAGTTTCAACGTTAAATCAACAAATTACTACGAATCAGCTCTGGGTCATAAACAAGAGTGTTTATGTATTTATTAATAAAATGTGTCTCCCAAGCAACTAGTGACCTAAAATCCTTTAAGTTCCACTCTAAGAGAAACAATTGTTTAAACCCAATCAATTTGTTTTATTATACCTAAAGTATTGTACATACATAAGTTTTTTGTGTTTTAGGTTTGTGTTTCTATTAGACAATGGAGTGCCTCTATTCTCGCCTACCGCCCCATTCTATGAATCTCAACTCTCTCTTGACCTGAAGGTGAATGTGTACAAAGATGGTGAGTGGGGCAGTTACAGGCAGTTCCCCTTTGTGGAAAGTGTTGCACCTGGTCCCCTTAACCTTGAAGAACCTACAACACACCTTGCTACGCTCAGGTAAGAAGCTGTCCTGAAATTGTCTCACATGTATTTTTGTATGACATCACTCAAATATGTCTAAATCTAAAACTCTAAATGTTACAAAAACATTGTACAAACTTTCTCATACTCCTTAAAACCAAATTAAAACAAACCAAAACTATTTGTCGCCTGAAATGTCAGTTCGGTAATTGTCAATCAAGAAGTAAAAATGAACCATGGATACCATCTTTGGCAAAAAAAATTCTATAGTTTAAAAACAGGTTAACTAAACTTGCATCATTTGTGCTATAAACACATTCTCAGCATAGATGTAGTTTGATTCAAATTAAGCTTTTATGACAAAGGTCAAGGTTTATCTTCTTTTTTGCCAATTATTTCCTAACTTGCGATTTTGCACATGGGTTCAGATCATTATTCTTCACATTTCATTAAAATTTGAAAAAATCAGTAGACCCAATTTTGTTGTTTTTTTAGCGATAACTCACGAACCAGCATTTTTAGAGAGATGGCGAGTAATACATTTTATTTGGTCCATAAAGGCTACACTTGAGCAAAGTTTGATCAAAATCGATTTTTATTATTTTATTTATAGCAGCTACCCTCCGATTTTGAGTTATTAACAAAATTTGAAAAATTTCCCAAGATATCGCCATTATATGCCTGCACATAAAATGTGATTGAAAACTGTCCACATATTTGGGAAATAGAGCAGTACATAGCAAACAGACAGACATTGTTCCAAAAACCACTCAGAGGACCTCAAAACAAATTTAACTGCAAAAAACTTGACACCCATCACTAGACTACAGATATGAGAGTAAATAAAAGGAAAATAATGTATGCAATGTTTTTGCACTAGATAGAGTGCAATTTGTACAGAAGTATTTTAAATATTAAATTCTGCATGTACACAGGTGCTCATGTTTAGAGTAAGAGTTAAAACTAATGGATAACTGTTACATGTTCTTGCAACAATTAAATGTAAACAGCTAGTTTTGTATATTCATTTATTTATGATTGATCATAATTATAAATCTTTTTACAATTTACAGTTAGTTCAATGTTTCTTTAATGGCCAGAAATCTTAAGTTTTGAGAAACGGAAATGGACCCTAAATTAATACTCGAAGTGTGAGAACGCTAAAACTGTTTGTAGTAACTGGGACGAATCATTTGGAACTCTACCACCATCCAGATTTGAAATTAAGTTTGAAAGAACAAAGTCTATTCTTAATCCAATGAAATATATTAGAGCGGTTATGGTTACGAAATGCTAGTTACTAAAACTTGTATTAAAAACCCCAAGAAATCACAAGAAAGTGTTTCAATTGAGGTTGACATCTCATGAAGATTTTTACAGAGGCTACAACATTATGTTGGTTTTCAAGTAGCATCATCATAGAACTTATTCATGCTATGTTGAAGGATGACCCAGATTGGAGTCTCCAGTTTTATGAAATTTTGTTAAATCAACGGAAGGAAATAGAATCTTAATAATGGTTGTTTGGTCTAACGAAGCTTGTTACAAGTTAAATAGAGCTATAAACCAGCACAATCACATTGACAATTCACGAGGTAACCCTCATGAAACCAATGAAATAGTTATTTGTGCAACTAGTGGGCAAAGTGGCACTTTTTAAACAAGAGAAAAATGTTGACGCACGAGGCTTGCCGAGTGCGTCAATTTTATCAAGTTTAAAAAAAGACACTTTGCTCACGAATTGCACATTATACTTTGTCTACAGTTGTTATTTTGTGACAAATCATAACATACCTACAAATAAAATATGTGCTCCAATGAGTAGAAGTTCTCACGTCAAAACTGAGGTTATTTATGAATATTACAAATAACTTAGGTGTATTGTTGAGGAAACGGGATTGCCAACTTCAAAACTCGGCAAACGAAAAATACTCTCCGTGTACATACACTGTCAATCATCTTCATGAATAATTACTTCCTTTTTCAACTTTAAAACGTTGTTTTGTTGTTTATTTATGTTATTTTACATGAAAGAATTAATCTAACCTACATACGGGACATTTCCTGTATGTTATAAATCAATTCAAATAAACGTAACCTAAATTTCGTTTTGTTCGGTTGCCATTCGGAGTGTGCAAAGTAGTGGGCAAAGTAAAACTGTTGAGAAATCAGCTGTTTTGCAAACTAATTTAAATGAACAAAATGCCACTTTGTCAACAACTGTAGACAAAACAAATTAACCATCTGGTAGTATAGTTTAGGGTGGATCTGACCTGCAACAGTGTTTTTACCCAGTATTTTTGATGTGCGTTCATTATGTATACAAAAACATATTAGAAAACACTATTATCCACAAATTAAACAGCTCTATCGCATAGATGTTATTTTTAACAAGACCACACCAATATAGTAGTACTTCTATCCGAAAATGACTGGATCAGGAGTTTCTTAGCAAATGGACTGATCGTAGTCCCATCAATTAGGTTTCTATGATCATCTGATTTACCACCAATGGATTTTTTCTTCTGGATATTTGTCAAAGAGTCGGAAGCCATGCACACTAAACAGCGTAAAACAATTAATCTCTGTCATGTTTCATGAAAATCAACAATAACAAGATCTTTGCCATCATGTATTTAGCTTTGTTCAAGAAAGATTGTAAGAATCAAGATGACCGTCACTTTGATCATTTACAAAGGTTAAATTATTTCCCAAATCATGGTATTAATTTTTTTTACAATTGTAGATAATCTGTTATTAAAATTAGAACTGTATTATTAATTAAACATTGTTATAAAAATATGAAATCTTACTTACTTCAACTGTTAGCCTACAATAACAATACTGAAGTCAGTAACTATTGTATATAATTTCTGTCCTATTGTATCTGTTCAGTATTTTTATATGCCCTTTTCGAATAAACTGGTTTCTCTACATTTACGATTTTCTGTCTCCGTCTAACAATATCAGACCACAATAATTAGTTGATCATACGATCCAGAAGAGTCCATGTCAGTCACGCGAGGGGTGTTTTTACCCACAATTGCAGAAATGTTCAAGGACATCATCATAGCCTCCCATTGGTCCAGAATGATCAAACTATATCACGTGATTGGGGACGCGTCCCATCTTCTTGAAGGGTAGAAAGTCAGTTGTAAAGAACACCTCTTCTGTGTATCACGCAAACGCTAATTCCTTTCAACTCGCTTTAATTTTATATGCAAGTGCATAGTTTTCATAACGCAACGCGGTATGTATTACCATTCGGCTCTGCCACGCTTTTTAATTATTAACCTATTTTATAAGTGCAATCTGTGTAGATTTAAGAGTGACAAATATAAACAATAGAATAATTATGATAACCAGCTAGCTGTGTTAAGTGTAGTGCTACATCTGTCTACATCGCTTCCTGAATTACCCTGTTGGACAATTGGACATTTGCATCAATTCAAGGTAATGAACTTTACTGTTACTCAATTATTATTTACACAGATTGTATGAAAGTCTAATTAACATAAACTCTGTACCGTCATTCAACCACTCGTTGGAACTTATAAAGTTTGAGTTCACTATAAAACTCTGGTCCCTCGGTAACTAATAGATCTTTGTTTATAACATAACACACGCAACAGTGTCAGTTCACTAGTTAAATATTCTTCAAAATCCATATGTTTCTAGTCTTATAGAATACCTACATTGAAGCACATGGAAATCGGTTAGTTGTTTGATTTATTTAATAAAATAATCAAGTTATTGTAAAAAGTAAACAAGAATGAAATTTGTAACTGAAATTATTATTATTATTTTTCAGTTTAGATGGATTGGATGTAAAGTTCCTAGGATTGAACTTAAAAGACTTAGGCATTAGTGCAAGAGAAAAGGTAAGCATGTTTTATTTAAATTTTATTATCTTATTTAGATCTGTCACAGTCCTTCTTGTAAATGTTTTATTTGATTACCGGTTTTGACAAATTAGACTGTCATTGTCAGATCTACAAACACAGTCGCATAATAAATATCCACAACACATAGTAAAACACACAACAAATAAACAACCTTTTCATGTTGCATATTATGATGAAATACTTAGTCGCCATGCATGGTTCACTGTGAAGAAGAATCTGGTGTACCTGGTGTTTGTTGATCTGATGATGACAATCTAATTTGTCGAAACCGGTAATCAAATAAAAGGTTTGTTTACAAGAAGGTTTTTGACGAACATAAATAAGGTAATAAATTTAAAATTATTATACAATCTTGGAGGCTAGAATTACAAAAATGTTCATGTTTTATTTATTCCTTTTCACTCTCATATTTATTGGATATGTATTCTATTTTATTCTGGATATGAGAAGGGCATTCATAGATCTTATGGGCATGTCTAATCATCGTATAACCAGAAAACAATATTTTACCCTTTATCAAATCATACCTGTGTTTTTACTTTCTCACATATATATAGTACAGTAGAGTCTCGCAAACTCGGCACTCGATAACCCGGCAGTCCAGATTACTCGGCGACCCCGACGGGAAAAAAATATACTGCTAAAAACAGCGATGTTCGTAAATGTTCGGCAGATCCCAAAGCGGGCATTAACTTCGATCGCTCGAATCGTTGATGGTACTTTTCCCACGTTAAACTCGTCGCAAAGCTTTTTTACAGATTCCCCACTGTCAAGACTTTTTAACACATTTAACCGCGTCTCAAACGAAACCAACACACGCTTCCATTTTCGTAACTCGCTCATTTTTATTTACTGTATATACTGTGCGTAGATCATAACCAGTCAAAGAAAACTGAAAAGAAATGTTATATTTTCCATAATGTATACTAAATTGATTCGTGGAAAAAAGCTGCCCATCAAACGTTTTTGCTGGTGTATGTCTGCTATACTGACGGGTGCCAATGCCGCAGTGTTTTTACGCCGCCGACAATGGGATACCGCTATAGACAAAGTCGTTTGACTTGCCGCTTTGGTGCCACGGTGTTTTTACACCGCCGACAATGGGTTACCGCTATCGACAGTCGTTTGACATCGCCGCAGCTTTGGTGTTTCAATTACAATTTGTTTTTTGCCCTTATTCCCGATAACCCGGCATTTCACAAACTCGGCACACTTCCGGTTCACATTACGCTGAGTTTGCGGGACTCTACTGTATAGAGAAAATTATGTAATAATTGGTCAAAAAATCTTTGTAGTGTTTTGAGGTCCCCCTGAGTCCCAAAAATGGTTTCTAGAATAAGGTCAGCCTGTCTTCTGTCACATGTGTCCAAATATAAACCAATTTTTTAAATCAAATTTCGTTTGTGGTATATTACATGACTTTTTTCAATAATTGAAAATTTAGTGGTTGTAACTGTCATTAAAAAAAAAAAAAAAACACAAAATTATTATTTTCTAAAATCAGATCTAATGATTTTTATCAAATTTTGTTCAACCTCTAAGGACCCCAAAACAATTTACTTCTTTATGACTCAAAATAATATTTTTTTTTAATATATCCACGTGTTATTAGCTATATTTATTTATAAAAACTTTCAATACGATTATTATGAAAATTAAATATAATCTGAGGGGACTATAAGGTGAATAATGTGGTTTAATCCGACATTTGTCATCATTTGTGTATATAAAAACTAATAGATGACGTTTTGGGAATATAAATCAATCCCCACTATCAAGAGAAAAAACCTAGAAATAAAAATGAAAAACACCAATATAGCCTAGTAGCCTAAGGGCGATGTTGACAATTAAAACTAAATCTATAACCTAAGAAAGAAAACCCATGTCTAAAACTAGGATGAGCAGTCAAAACGAAGACTCAATACAAACGTGATGAGAAAAACTCACAAAGAATGGCAAACAACTAACAGTTAAAGGAATGGTACCAATAAGAGAATATCAACAATCCATCACTATCAAATGACTTTAAAACCTGAATAGATGCATGATGTGGCCCTGGAACTATTTTAAAAATTCAATTTTTAGAGAAATTTCTTTTGAGATTAGCAGTTTTTCATGTTTGTTTTTTAGTTGATTTATATTCCTGAAAAACGTTGTGTATTAGTTTTATATATACAAATGATGGAGAATGTCCGATTAAATCATATTAATAATATGAACATTTGATAATTATTAAATAATTGTAAAACCAGAAAAGGTGAAAAATATTTTAAGGAGTTAAAATTGGTAATAAATCGTAATTTTGAATATAAAATCTAATTGTTGTGTAATAACATGAATTTTGTTTTAGTGTGAACTGGGACATTTAGAGTATGCTGGAGTAAAAGGGGATGGAAGGAGAGTTATGGGTCTGGTACAGTTCCAAGCAACAGCAAAACGTCTGTGTCCGGATCCTCACTTGAGTTGGACTGTACCTTCACACTGGAGTCTGGAGGATGCTGCAACTGTGCCTTTACCTTATACTATAGTAAGGATGCTATTCCTAAAGTAACTTTTTTTTAAATCTTATTTTTTAGTGTAAAAACAAACCTGGTTATTATCACCATACAAAAAAAAAAAATCATAAAATAAATCCCTAGCCCTTGAATCCTCTAATAGTGTCAGGGTCAGAAGAGAACAAAAGTTGGTCAAGAGATGAAAGAGAGGGGTCTAACTCAAGACTATATGAATAAAGATATAGATCCAACGAGAATACCTTGGGGAATACCACTTCCAAGTGAGCATCTGAGCGGAATATAATCTTGTATTTATAATATTTGTATACAGTTACTACTTCAGCTATTATAGCTATAAAACAACCAGACTGATTTTTTCCTGCTGCTTCCTGGTGACCTTGGCAATGGCGTGGATGATATGCCCAACCTTGCACATCAAAAACAAATACTAGCATTCAAAAGTTGGTGAAATTGTTTTTAAAAAAATAAATAAAAATCATCACCTGAGCAATCAACCATTTCTGAATTGACTAAAATTAATAAAAAAACTTCAAAAAATGTTTAAAGAAAATTTTACCATATAAAAAGTGTACTCAAAGGTGGTTCTGAAACTCACCTTGAGGAAAAGAAAACCTTTGAACTAATCACTAAACTTTTAAGGAAATGTATTAGCTTAAGTACAATTTATACCATTGGCCGAAGGTACTTGGTGATAGAACTCCATATTAAATAAAAACAATGTTTTGTAAATTTTACAGTTTTATCTTGCCGGCCATGTCTTCCAGTGGCGGCGATAGCGGGCCCGCAGGGCCCGCGGTGCGGGGGGTCCCGCGAGCCTTGACCGGGATTTTTCGGGAAATTTTATCGGGACCCGGACCCGCGACAGGCCCTGCCACACGGGCCCCCCCCTATCATAACAATATTTTTATGAGTATTGTCAAGAAATTACTAAAATAAGGTGAAATGTCTTCAGACAAGATTGTGCATCGTGCTTCCAAAACGGCAATAACCATTATTTTTTAGAGAGAATTATTTATTATTTAATGTCATGATACGAAGTATGTGTATTGTTTACCATTGGCCGATAAGTAATGCAGCTATCGCTACGTCGCGGATCGCGGTTCATCACCGGCGCCGGCCGGCGAAAAGATAAACATCCGGGAAAAGATTATTGGGAGAGGGGGGCCCGCGAGTTCTTATCGCCGCCACTGATGTCTTCATCAGTTACGGTATTTACTTAAAAAACAGACTAAAGAATATATTAAAAAGCAAACAGGCTATACATATTTGGAACAATACACTGTTACTTGGAGTGTACAAAATAATCTTCAGGTAGACGTTTGAAGAGGGGTGTGGGGGGGGTGACTATTATCATAGGGCCTAGACAAAGGTTAAAGATGAAAGGAATTTTGAAAAATTTTATCTGATCATTCAAAACTAAACTATCAGCTTCTCTATATAAAATTGTATCATACAACATGTTTGTGTTTTAACAAAATTATTTATTTAACATTTTTATTTTAGAATTATTCAATTACAACATATATACAAAAGGAGTAGCATTCATTCTTTTAATCTTGGGGTTCAATAGTCTAAACTTTTGGCTTTACTATTTTTAGAACACTTTTAAATTAAAAATATATACGGTAACTTAATCTAATTTCTTAATTAATTAATTATTTCAAGTGAAAAACATACGACCTAGACTGGGAATTAAACCCAATTTGGCGCAAAAAACCAAAGGTCCTGGATTTAATTCCCAGTCTAGGTTGTATGTTTTTTACTTGAAATAATGATTTAATAAACAATTACGATTGTGATATCGTATCTTAAAAACTAATGAAAGGTGTGTTATGGAAGTGGATAAGTGATGGGGAATATGATACAAAATTTGTGGTGGATTACGTTTTAAAAAAATTGTATTTATATTGCTTATGTTAATAAATAAATCTTTTGATCAGTTATGATTTTGTTGTTATAGCCTTTAATGATTTTGAGAGAGCTGTATTTTTTGTTGGTTAATTTGGCTGGATATAATTGGGATGAAAGATGAATTTATAATGTCGAATCAATTCCATGGAAGGAATAAACCAACTTATATTCCACTCACCAATGTTTTCTAAGCTCAAATTTTATATTTTAGTTACATAGCTATTTTTTTATCACTGATATAATTATTTAAATCACTTAATCTTCCTGGGTTGTTGCCTCTTAGGATGTTTTCAATAGAATCTCGCAGTCCTTTTCCGATTAAGACATTAAAAAATCAGGTGCTCTACAGTTTTCTTTTACAGGCCACATTTCCTGTATAGTGACTCCCCAGTGAATATGCCCATCTTTAGCATATGTTTTCTAAGATAGCCTATGATTAACCTACTGCTTTTCTTATACAGAGTCCTTCAAAAAAGACTTTACAACTTTGTAAAATCATATAAATTTATTCAGACTACTTACAGAGCTGGTTTTGGTGTCATTTAGTAGCAAAATATGTTAAATATTTTTACCTTATAGTTAGTTAGGTTCAATGTGACTTCCATTGGTCATTTTGCAGACATCCCGTATGAAGTCGATTTCCTGCCAAACTCGCAGCACCATGTAGACGTAACTTCTTCAACCGTGCATAGATTCTTGGTCATAGTTCAGTGAGAGAAGCTGGTAAGGGTGGTTTATAAACTTTATTCTTGATAAATCTCAGGAAGTAAAATCAAGAGGTGTCAGATCCAGTGAACGAAATGACTATCCAATCAGCCCACCTCGACCTATCCATGTACCTCGAAAGTGATTATTGAGGAAATCCTAAATCTTAGTGTGGTATTGTGGCGGTGTACCATCATGCAGGAAGTGTTTTCTTGGTTTTTCTCATCAATCTGTAGGATTAAAAACTTTTCCAGCATATCTAGGTACAATATTCCATTGATTGTTTTCTATTGGGAAAAACTCTAAAGGCACAAAAACGTTAACTTTTTGCTATTATGAACTTTTTCAATGATTGTTGTGGATATTTCTGGGAACATGCGTTTGAGGAATGGTTTCGTGGTGGTAGTGGCGTGCTAGTGGTGAGATTGCTCCTGTTACTCTTTCTGCCAGAGTGAGGGTATGGTGATGTGCCGTAATGACTCCAGGTGCGCCTGCCCTTCTAGTTCCTCGGAACTGGTCAAGTTTTCACTTGAACTCTAAAAGAACCTGTCTCAAATCCAATAGTTGTATGTATTCACAATACCACTTAGATGGAAAAAGTGATTTCCTCACTGTATGGCAAGTATCTTGTTGTAACTTTTGGACAAATTTTGTGCTTGGCAGAATCTTCTTAGGTCCCTCAGGAAAGGCATGATGAGGGAACATGATGAGGGAAAGGCATGATGAGAATTTGTTCTCTATATCGCACTTTTTTACATTCACCAGATTCTGTTGGTCATCTTTAATAAAATAAAGACCTAATATGCTCTTTCCGGATACTGTAGACATAAATTCATATGTCCACTATAGAGTAGTATCTCAATAATAATATCTGATAATGCTAAACCAAGTTCTTTGTTGATATATATCTATTTAGATGAACATAACACTCATCAGTAATCTAAACATTAGACAATAATTTTGCAACATCATACACCATTGTTAATATAAAACCACAATACACTCTTCTTGTTATTTATCTACAGTTTAAAAAAGTTGCCAGTAACCACCAATAGTTTTAAACATACGCCTCATTGATGTTCGGCCAATAATATTCATGTTTAATTAAGTTCACCGGAGAAGTCTTTTGTGCGGCTGCAACATCTGATCACACTCATCCTTGATTTTCATTAATATTACTGTAATTGACAGCTGGTACATCCTTTACGCTGTATTAATATACTTCCAATTTAACAAACATTTTCTACAACTAATAGCATAACCATTTTAATCATTGCTGGATGATGAAATCGTTCCTAAATTCAATTGCAACATGTAGCAGACTAGGTCCTTCTGAACAGCCAATTCTGTATGAACAAAAATCCACAGTAAAAACGTTCTCTTCAGTTATTAATACCATTTTATCCTCTACATTGCTTAATTTAATTAAAAGCCAATACTGTTGCCAAGACAACAATAGCCAAATTGATCAGCTGGTAGACATATATCATGCTATATACAATAAACCAAGGTAATAGCTTTATTTCTAAAAAAAAAAATTGCTAAAGCATAACAGTTGTAAAAATGATAATTTTTTTTTTTTTTTAATTTCATGGGTAATATAAAATATAACTAATGTATTGTTGCAGGCTTATTACGCTCTTGTGATTACAAGCAGAGTTTTTAAGAATGAACGTGTTCTAATACATGCTGGCTATAGTGCTGTAGGTCAAGCTGCTATAGCAATAGCTTTACATATTGGTTGTAGAGTGTATACTACATTTAGTACTCAGGAGCAGGAAGTCTTTATAAAGAAGAGGTTTCCACAGGTATGTAGAGAACATTTCTCATAATATCTGAAGATATCAATAATAATATTTTATCATGTTTCCACTTTCTCGCATAAGTTTTGCGATGAGTCAAAATCAACGTTGAGTTTTGCTAATACAGTATATCCATTTTAAGGACCCTTGAGTTCTAAGAAGTCGTTTTTAGAATGATGTCCATCATATTGTCTGTCATATGTTCAGTGCTCTACAGCCAAAACGTGTGGATCGATTTTAATCAGCTTTGTGCTTATCTCGGGAAGGTAAACAAAAATTTATTTTAATAATTACAAATTTGGAGGTAGCTTCTGTAAAATTACAATTTTATTAAAATCTGTTGTAAAGATTTTTATTTTTTTAAATCTTTGTTGATGTTATTATTATTATTTTTTTTTTTTATAAAATATGTAATTCCTCAAAAACAGTTTTACCGATTTTGTTCAAATTTTAGTGAAATAGAAGATTATTAAGCAAACCTTGGTGAAAAATTGTAAGTAAAAGATAAATTTGATTAGAAATAATTGGTAAAAAAATAAAATAAAATTAACCTTGCCACTGTCATTTTACAAGGTTGATTGTAATAAAATACAGTTTATACTGAGAACATATATTTTATGACACAAGCAAACCAAATTTAGGTTCTTATTTAAATAATATAAATTTGTTTTTAAAGATGATTCATGTTTCATTTACACTTTCAGATTGACAGCTACTGAAGAGACATTTTTAGTGATTATTTTTGTATTTTTTTTTTTTTTTTTTTTACCTTTTAGGATTGGCTGAATGAGAAAGTTTGTGCAATGTTTTTGCACAGTTGATTTTTGTATGCAATTGAGTCAAAATCGATTTCTTCACCTTTGTGTGTAAAGTAAAGTAAAAATATTGTCTCATAAGTTTTTTTTTTTATACAGTAAGTTCATGTTTGCTTAGCCTAATATTCTAATACAGAATTACATGTTTAAAAACTGAAAGTCAGATAATCCAGTGTTGACGTATGAGCATGTTGATATATCAATTGTAAAACTAGGTACAATACCTGCTTTTTGTCTTATTCCAATCCAGAAATCACTTGGTGATTACCGCGGTTTCGGGTAGCCTACGTACCCATCTTCAGATCACAGAAATTACACAAATCCCATCATTATGTGGTCGTCAAATATATTATAAGTTACACAAAATAAAAGTGACAAAAAACAAGCATCACGAAACACACTTAAAACACTTTTTAAAAACGTTTGAAATATTGATTAGGCCTAATCACATTAACCAGTTATGGGTAAACGTTTAATGCGACTGCCGTGGCGAGGTTAAGAGTCTATCCGTTCCTCTTGATTAAACCTTATCATTTTGGGTTGGGTTACAATCTTGCCATCTGATCAGTGTATCGAACACAATATTCGCCGGGAAGGAAACCTTGTCATTTAATAAATGTTTATTTTCTATTTTTGCTGCTTTATAAATAGCAAACTCTTCCCATGAGTCCATATAACGGCCCTTCCTACATACATGTAGTATGTCCATGTTTTGGACATATAGTTGACAAAATTATATATAGTTGACATATGTTGATATAGTTGACAAAATTTGAAGAGGAATCCCTTCACTGCACATCTTCCTATTTTACTTGTTTCTATGACTGTTATTGTAAAGCTAGATCTCTGTAACAACCATGAAAAACATCAACAATAATCAAATAACTAATTTTTTTCATTTTCAGCTGTTAGGTTCACAGATCCAAAGTTTTGAAGATGGAAAGTTTGATGTAAATTTTCTATTAACAACTAAAGGAGAAGGTTTTTCTGTGATTTTAAACTGTCTGGAAGGTGAGAAACTGCAAGCTTCCATCCGATGTCTTGGATTTAATGGTAGATTTATACAGTTAATACAGACTGATCTGCAGAAGGAATCTAGTCTGGGTGAGATATTATAAGAAACTACTGTAACTTTGTTCAAATTTCTGAATTTATTTTTAAAATTTCAAAGCATCGGCTGTAATTGGAGCTTTTTTTGATATTTCACTTTTTGTGTTGGGGTTATATTTTTTATGTACATCCTCTAATCCATCAAACAGTAAAGTTTAAGCTCTGATAACCAAGGTGATTTTTTTTCTCTGTAAAAATTAAAATACTCAATTTCTTATTAGAAATAACCACTAAAAAGCATTCTCACGTTTCTACTTATTCATACGGTCTTTATGTATGAACATGGTCTGAACAGTCATGGTATGAACATGTAATCACTTTAAACATGGTCTTCGGAATATTTATTCAAAATATTCTAGTAGCACATATTTAAAAATATAGTAATTAATATATAGTTGGTAAATTAGCATGTAGGGGATAGTATAACACAGAAATGGTATATAGACGGAGACTAGGAACCATCTTGTGAATCTAGTCGTAATGCTATGGGTCAAAATTGTGTTTCCGTTGTAATATCCCTCAAACTTTCTAATCCTAGTTCTCATTAGGTAGCACAAGGGAGTTGGAACTATTGTAAATGCTTTCAAAACTGTTGTGAACCTAAGATTAATGTAATAATATTCCATTTATTGTTCATATCATATATATATATATACCTGACAAAATTTAATTATTTTATAAAATAAATATTTTGAATGTTTAAAAGTGTTTAACTTTTTTCTAGCTTAAAATATAACTAAATAATCTAAAAAAGAGAACTTCCATAATAGAAATTAAATATTATGGATAATTTAGCTGTAACAGCAGCCGGCTGTTATGGGTTAATGTCAAAACACCTTTCATTTGCAATTGAAAAAAAAAAAAAAAATAGTCATCAGCTACACTATGAATAAATAGAAAGTCCGCTTTATATTCAAGTAAAACGGGAAAAGTTGAACTTATATTGATGCAATAGAAAAAACCAGGAAAATTTTGGTCACCCTAAGTAATCAATTTTAAGTTGTAAGAAGTGGTTCGAAATACTAGAAACATTAAAATTTAGAAGTAAAATATAATGGAAGAAAGAAAATTTTAAACTATTCTATAAAGGAAATCTTGTTTCAGGTATGTCCATATTCCTCAAATCAACATCTGTTTTTGGCAGAAGTGCAGATAACCTATTTAATTTACCAGATTTAAAAAAGAAGGATTTGAACTGTGCTGTTGTTGAAGGCATTAAATCTGGTGTAGTTCAACCGCTGGATAGAAAGATATTGACAGGACCTTGTACTGGAGAGGAAGCACTGAAGACTTTGAAATCTGTCGCTTGTGACAATCATGGATGTCGAGTATTGCTCACTTTAGAAGAAGAAAAATCGCCTAAAGTTTCTAAAGACATTAATAGCAAATACTCTTGTGATCCTGAGAAAACGTATCTTATCATTGGTAAGACTAAACAAACTTCTTGTTTTGTTTAAATTTAATTTAGTCACTATTTATTCAGCAGCCAGGAGACAATGACATACGAGCCCTTAACCAATATAAGGCTACTAAACATTTATACAGTAAAAAGTGACAAAAATATTGTGGCCCAGCCAAGGATCCCACCAAATAAAAACTATAATAAGTATTAATTTGGATGTAATGGGAAGGGATTCTAAATAATAAAACATCAATTAGCACTTGCAATTTTGTTGAGCAGTGCAAGATTATGTAGAAGGGGGAGAGACGAGGAGTGGAGGGCTTGAACCAGCGAGCCGGGGGAGAGTCTGTTCCGAGAGCCGTGAGAAGGGAGTTGAACGACAGACCGCTACGGAACGAGGTCAGTCCATTTTCGTCCACGTGCTATCTAAATTAATCGGTATGCTTTTCGGCCACTATTAAGGCCTTTTATCTAGCCGTTATGTCTTTTTTATAAATTCTAATTATTACTGTAATCGTCTAATTCGGCGCTAAAATAAAATATAACATTTAATTTAACTTGCGTTGCGTGCGTTCATTAGCGTCCTAACCTGACTCCTTGGCCCATCCTGACAAGATTCGGCTAAAGTGTACGCGATCTCCAGCCAGCCGGAGCTTACAGCTGGTCAAAAGAAATGGAGACAATATTCTGTTACATCATTGATGGGTGTTCCACGAATTCTTCTATGAAATAAAAATGATTTTGCTTTAAATATATGTTTTCCTTGTGTTGTATCAATGTATCTGACTTTGGTCTGTTTTTGTGTTAAACTTAGAATACAACACTCAAAATATACATGGAAGGAAAAGTTAAAATGCTTAGTTTTTGGAAGAGATGTAATACCAAAAATGGTAATTTTAACCTAAATAACCAAAAAATGGTTATATTGAGATTTGAATATTTAAAGTAACCCGGGAAACGTTAAAGTTGAATAAGGGAGGGGGTTTCAGAAGTCAAAAGAATGACTCAATGTAAATGTTAAAACTAAGGTAATTAAATTTAAATATAGGTTTCCAAAATATTGATGTTATGTATAAAATATTAATCATAAGTTATAATAAATATTTAGGTAGTAGTTGTATTGTGTTAGGCAAAATAATTTGAACAGAGTCAGTGTTGCTAGGTGTGAGAATAATTCTCGCATACGTTGCATATTAAATAGGACGCTTGGTTTGGAAGCTGGACAAAGACACATGTGGTTTTGGTCAGTCTTGGGGAGAGAGTCTTAGAGAGGGGTCTGAGGTGGTAGGACGTGTGTTTCAGAGTAGTGAAACGTTATTAAAATGTAGCAAGTGTGGTTAAAGTAGAGTCCTTCATGTGACATTTGATACAGTGTGAGATGGTATGATTTAAAAGAAGTTGTAGAACTTTAACGGTGACGATTTAGCGAGTGCAGAGACAGATATATCACGGTAAGACGTACAATGCGTTTAAAGAATAAATCGGACTCTTATCTTAGTAAAGTGATATAAATTTTATATGCTGTGAACCTGAAAGGACAATTGATCGTCAGCTGTATGAATAGAGTCTACAAGGTGATAATATTGCAACATGAAAGAAACTCAACATGTGGAGCCTAAGATCGACTGGAACGGTTATGCGGTAATCCTGAATCATAGACAATTATATAATACTTTTGTGTAAAATGAACATTTTGTATGAACTTGCTAAATTTATTCAAATTAATAATCTTTGTTCAATAATTAGTATAACTAGAGAACTTAATCTTAAATTTAAATGCTAATAATCTTTATTAAGTGAGAATTTAAAAAACTCACCATAAAAATATTTTATTTCAAGTTGCAACTACAAATTTTAGAATCACAAACAAGGATTTAAGTCTCTTCAAGGCAGAATTTTAAAGTTAAAAAGATAAGGAAATATCAAATAGTAGTAGGAAATATATTATGAACATGTATGTATAACTTGTATAAATGTTAATACTTAATTCAATAAATTATGTTCAATTTCAGCTTAACAAAATAAGATTTTTTTTATTTCACCAAGAACCACTGAAGTACACTTTTAAAAGGACTTGCGACCCTGAGAGATTTTAATAATAACGAAAATTAACTTCTTTTCCTTTTTCAAAATTGATGTTAACACATCTGGCGCCCTTAAGTCGAGCAAATTAATAACGAATAATTAATTAACTTCAACTCATTTTTTAAATTATTACAAATGTCGCTTCAACTGCGGGGCTGTATTCTTATATTGAAAAATATAAGAATATAAGTCGAAAAAACAGTGGTTTCTTGGTGGATTAGAAATTCTTATCAAAAAGGTAAGAATATTCATAGTCAACATAAAAATAAGAATGTTCTCTCTAAAATTTTTTTAATAATAAGTAGATAAGTAATTTTAAAATAACCAATTTTAAATTTAAAGTTTAAATAATAATAATAATTAAAAATGGAGGGTACAATTAATAATAATCTAATAAGTGAGAAAGACAGAGTAATGGTAGAATTTAAAATTATGAAAAAAGAAGCTGATAAGTATTTTGGTAAAGTTAGTAAATGTTTTAGGAAGGAAGATTTGAAATTGGATGATTTGGGTAATAGAACTGAACTATGGTGTATAGAAATAAGTAGGGATGATTTAAATGAATATTGGTATAAAGAATTAGGAAGGGGTGGAATAAATAAAGAATTAGAGTTAAAGGAAATAATTAAAATGTTACGTGCTGTTCTCAAAGTAAGAAATGAAGTTTATGATAAAATGTTAAATAGATTAGCTGTAAAAGAAAAAATTAACTTCCAATTAAAAGTTTTTATTAAAAATGATCAAACTGAAATAATAGAGAATATTTGTATGAATGATTATGTTTTTGAACAAGTAAACAATGGATTAAGTAACAATGAGATGAAATTAGAACTTAAGAAAAATGAAATGTGTCAGAATGAGCCTATGGAGAACAATGATTTAAAACAGTTAACAGGTAATGTTGAAATTATGAAAAATGATGGGGTTACCAAATTTGATGGGGTTAAAAAAGTTGTGAGTGATTTAAATAACAAGGATAAAATTAAAGTAAATGAATGTGTGATTAAGATAAATGATGTAATAATAAAAGAGTCAGCTGTTTGTGTAAGAAGGCAAAACTTTTGTAGCACTGTAAGCTTTGAAAACTACGTAATGTTGAAATTTACAAGTATTTTTAAAATTCAAGAGAAAAAAATTAAAAGTTTTAGTGAACAGTATAATGTTGAATGTGAATATAAAAATGGGTGTGTGAAAGAGATTTTTGTAAAAGCAAAGGAGTATGATAAGGTTAGGAATGCTAAGCTGACAGATGACAGAAGTAGGTCATTGTGTTTTGAGATGTCTAAGAAGGGGGAATCCTTTGTTAAGAAAGGTTCTATTGTGATGAATGGGCTAGACAAACTGTCTTTGTGGACAGAAATATTTAACACTAGAAGTGCTTCAACAAAGCAAATCATGTACTTTAAAATCTTTCACCAATCGGGAAACCATCGTAAAAAATAGATAATTTATAATTGTTGTAATCAATTGAAATTTGGAACGACTGATATAAATGTAAAGACATTTTTATAAACAAACGGACTCGATTGTGAAAAATAATTAATAAAAAGTAGTTAAGATTCTGTTAGTAAATAGTTTGAATTTGAATAAATGTATAGTTTATAATTTGAAATAACAATAATATGAGTATTAATAAATAACTAAATAATAAGCCAAGTTAAAAGATTAAGAGTTTAGTTTTAGAAAACGTTTAGGTATCTGCAAAGTAAAGACGCTAGGTTTATATCAGTAAATAACCGAGTGTTGTTTACTCCAAGATAAATATTGATTTTACGTGTTAAGATAAAACAGATTAGTTAGAAGCAAAGATTCAGTGTAGTGTTGAAGAAATAATATTCAATATTAAGTAAGTGGATTCAATATTGAATATTCAATAAGATGACGAGAGATTGAATCTAGTTGGAGCTAAAAAAGATTTCATAGTCGACTCTTATCAGTGGTAGACAGAAGGGGAGATTTGTTTACGGCTAACAACTAAGCCTAAAATTCCTTTGCGTATAGCACTGAGACTGAGATACAGCGTGTTACAAAATTACTGTGCTGGAAAATAGAAAACCTTTGGTTTATAATTCCAAATTAACTTGCGTTTTCAAATAAAAATTACTTAAATAAAGGATAATTGGTTTTAAATAAAGTAAATAAAAATAAAAGTTGATTACTTGAATAACTTTTATAGAATTAAATGTAAATTTCTAAGTAAAGAACTTAGAATAATTTTAAAAAATAAAATTTTCTTTTTGAATCTGGATAATAATATGTAGAAAGGATTACATAAGCAATAAATCGACGATGCTAGTAATAAGATTGGTAAAGAGAACATTATTTCAACTTCGGATGATGCGATTTGAATGAAATTTTTTATGAATTTTAAATTTTCTTAGTATAAGTGCATTTAGGTAATTTAATGAACAAATGGGAGGATGGCAGGGTAACGGTAGTCGAAAACATGTTTTATTCTTAGGAATAAAGCATGTAGACAGCTTTGAAGGTGTGTTATGGTTGAAAGGTGTGATTGGGGCTTTATTCTGAACTGAGTAGGAATTTTGCATTTCAACCTTCTCACATCTGGAAAATCATAATGCAGACTTCAATGTAAGTGTCTAAAGTTGTAATCAGAAGGATACAAAGTGTAATTAAGTCGACAAGAAGTGTCGCGGATATTGGAGATAATAGGAGAATATACAAGGGACTACTAAATAATTAAAATTTGGATAAAAAAGTAAATTTTGGAAAATGATGAGTTAAAATTTGTAAAAGTTTTGAAATTAAAATGTTTTAAGTAAAATTGAAAGTATTTTTTTTGATAAGATGATGGAGATTTTGTAACAACGGTTAAGACAATAATAATTTGATATAATATTACATAGAATTTCCATGTAATGAAACTTTAGACAGATGATAGAAGAAAGATAAAGTGTAGTGTATACAGAACTGATCAATCTGTATATACAAAATAAAACCGGACGAGTCAGAATTGGAGTACTTTAGTAAGAAAGATGGTAATTTTTTAAATATATATAATAGATTAAGAGTAATAATGCTTGGCTTATATGTAAAAAGTATTTGATATTTGTTTACAAAAGTTAAGAATAATAAAATAAGTAATTATATGCAAAATATTGTTAGATTTAAATAATTTGAGATTTGAAAGGTTACTTGTAAAGGAATTGAGTGGTTTTCAAGAGGCATTGCTAAGATGATAATAATATTGAAGTTTTTTGTTTTTTAATAATGAAATGGTAATAAAATGAATAATGGAGTTAAAAATGAAAGTTTTTGTTTTTTAAAGAAGGAGATATAATTAATAAATAATATAATATGAAGGGATTTTGATGAATTTTAAGAATAAAAATTTGAGGATGAGATTTAAAATAAATGATAATGCAGTTTAAGACAATAAATGATTGTTAGGGAGTAATTTGATAAAAAAAATTGATGATTTTAAGATGAAATCAGGTGTTTAGCTGGGAAATAATGTAATTGAGTTTTTTATAAAGTAATGAAGATTTTTTTTTAGTATTAAGTAATAAAGCTAATGTTTTTAACTTGAGAAGTTTAAATAAGAGTTTTTTGAGATTAATGAAGATGATGACTTTACAGAATTGTTAAGTAAGGTAGTATTTGAAATATGAGTTTGTTCTGTTAAGAAACTTTTATAAAAGGAGTAGTTGAGTTGCATTGATGGTTAATTTTTAAGTTTTAAGAGGTTTTTTGAGTGCTGCGATGAAATAAAGGAAATATGCGACGATTTTAAGGAAATAAAGGGAGATTTGAGGAATTCTACGAATAAGCGACGATTATTATGATTTTTTAAAGGAAGCTACGTTGAGATAAAGAGATTATTTATACAAATATGTAGGTAACCCGCGAGGTCTGCATATATAGATGATGAAGAGTTTTTTGGGGATTAATGCAGCTTTGATTATTAAAACATGAAAGATTTAAGATGGAAGGAATTTTTAAGATGAGGTACTGAGAGATAATACAATTGTAAAGAGGTAATTTGGAAATAAATAGATGAGTTTAGTAAGTTATATTTTTTTTATAATGATGTTATATTTTTGAATTTTGGTATAAGAAAAGAGTTTTTAGTAATTGTTAAAATCAGTAGTTAACATTTTATCCCAGCAAGACAAAGGAGAATTGAGATTTTAAGTAAGAATAAATAATTATTGGATTTAAACTAAAATAATAACATAAGATTAAAATTGAAAAGTTTAAAGTAAATTAAAATGATTTTGAGTAATAAGTAAATAATTTTGTAATGATATTAAATAAAAATGAGAAGTTTTAATTTTGGATTGTATTGAAATGAAAGAAATATTTAGATGAATAGTTAGAATCTTGGCAAAGAGATAGAGATATTTTTTTCTTTTAGCAATCAGGAGTAGACACTCTGACGTCGCAAGATAAAAGATGAGTGATGGACAGCTGAGTGATGGACAGCTCAACGATAAGAAGTTGATGAAGGTTTTTTGATGATGAATAAGATTTGGGTATAAGTGGTTTGATTGATTATAATATGCAACTAGGTAGATTTAGTAAATCAATAGATTATAAGATGATTAATGTGAGTTAAGAGAGAATATTTCTTATTTTAAAGTTTTGTTTTCTTTAAAGGAATATGAATATTCTTAGTTTGCTGAAACTTTTTATTTTTGGAAATCTATAGGGACCGAATTTGAAAGTTTTTTTTTGAAGTTAAGATTTTTTTGTTAAATAAAAGAGAAATCTGTGTTTCAATATAGATATATTGAGTCACAGCTTTGATGGGGTATTTGTAATACCAAAAATGGTAATTTTAACCTAAATAACCAAAAAATGGTTATATTGAGATTTGAATATTTAAAGTAACCCGGGAAACGTTAAAGTTGAATAAGGGAGGGGGTTTCAGAAGTCAAAAGAATGACTCAATGTAAATGTTAAAACTAAGGTAATTAAATTTAAATATAGGTTTCCAAAATATTGATGTTATGTATAAAATATTAATCATAAGTTATAATAAATATTTAGGTAGTAGTTGTATTGTGTTAGGCAAAATAATTTGAACAGAGTCAGTGTTGCTAGGTGTGAGAATAATTCTCGCATACGTTGCATATTAAATAGGACGCTTGGTTTGGAAGCTGGACAAAGACACATGTGGTTTTGGTCAGTCTTGGGGAGAGAGTCTTAGAGAGGGGTCTGAGGTGGTAGGACGTGTGTTTCAGAGTAGTGAAACGTTATTAAAATGTAGCAAGTGTGGTTAAAGTAGAGTCCTTCATGTGACATTTGATACAGTGTGAGATGGTATGATTTAAAAGAAGTTGTAGAACTTTAACGGTGACGATTTAGCGAGTGCAGAGACAGATATATCACGGTAAGACGTACAATGCGTTTAAAGAATAAATCGGACTCTTATCTTAGTAAAGTGATATAAATTTTATATGCTGTGAACCTGAAAGGACAATTGATCGTCAGCTGTATGAATAGAGTCTACAAGGTGATAATATTGCAACATGAAAGAAACTCAACATGTGGAGCCTAAGATCGACTGGAACGGTTATGCGGTAATCCTGAATCATAGACAATTATATAATACTTTTGTGTAAAATGAACATTTTGTATGAACTTGCTAAATTTATTCAAATTAATAATCTTTGTTCAATAATTAGTATAACTAGAGAACTTAATCTTAAATTTAAATGCTAATAATCTTTATTAATTGAGAATTTAAAAAACTCACCATAAAAATATTTTATTTCAAGTTGCAACTACAAATTTTAGAATCACAAACAAGGATTTAAGTCTCTTCAAGGCAGAATTTTAAAGTTAAAAAGATAAGGAAATATCAAATAGTAGTAGGAAATATATTATGAACATGTATGTATAACTTGTATAAATGTTAATACTTAATTCAATAAATTATGTTCAATTTCAGCTTAACAAAATAAGATTTTTTTTATTTCACCAAGAACCACTGAAGTACACTTTTAAAAGGACTTGCGACCCTGAGAGATTTTAATAATAACGAAAATTAACTTCTTTTCCTTTTTCAAAATTGATGTTAACACATCTGGCGCCCTTAAGTCGAGCAAATTAATAACGAATAATTAATTAACTTCAACTTATTTTTTAAATTATTACAGAGAGAACAGCCTGAACCTTTGTTGGACTCCTTACTAAATATTGCCTGAACTGCATACTTTTTAATTTTTTTAAATGTTCATCGTAGTCCCTTTTGATGCATGACCCCCTTGACAGTAAAATATAACAAAATATAGCGCTTCTCAGAACTATTAAAGAACAATAATTTGTTAATTTGTAGATCGAGAGTTTTATTTTGTGGACAATATATTAATATAATTTTTCCAATTTAATTTCGAATCTACTGTAAAAGCCAAGCGGTTTTCTCTACTTCAATCAAAAAAAAATTTATTTTTTTTTAAGTGTGATAACTTCTGTATTGAATGGTAATTGTTTGTGAAAGTCTTATCTACTCAGTAAGAAATTGTTTTAATCCCTCTCAAACATTTTTTTTCTGTCTAGGCTCCTTATGAAATACATTTTATCGTTACACACGTTGGGTGTAGCGTGCTATAATTTACAAAACTCAAAGTAGATGTCTAAGCGATAGAGAACAGTTACTAATTTTAATTCCTACAACTAATAAAATAATATCTTGTTTGATGTTTCCTATTGTAACTATGATATATTAGGGTAGCGTTATAGGTGTGAAATTTGTTTGTTTTTTTAGTAAAAAATATCTTACTATCATCCAAATAAATAAAACTTGTTAAAAATGTAGATTTAGTTAAAAACTTTAGGTATGTGAGAAAGATTGTGCAATATTTTTGCATCTTTTATTTCTTTTTAACCTCTTATTAAATGTAGTGTACAATTTCCTTTTATATAATTTTTTTAAATAAAATAATTATTTGCTCAAATTTTCTAACATTTCATTAAAAATCTATTCAAGTAGAGCCAATATGAGCAAAAATCACATTTTAATGTCAATTTAAAAAAACCCTAATACGATTAACTAATAAATGAATTTAAAAAATAAATTAGCAAATATCATAACAGGAAACAGCAGTTAACCAACACGATGTCGTGAAGAGTTGGAGATGAGACATTATTAAACTCTAATTCTAATATATTGTTTGCTTGCAGGCGGTAATTCAGGACTGTGGGTAGATCTAGTGGAATGGCTCGTTATCAGAGGTGCTCGTAAATTATTAGTTGCTATGGAAAAACATACAATGCCTAGTTATACTGCTCGCAGGTGAATATGAGGCACATTTTTTTTTTAAAAAGAATACATTGAAATATAAAAATGATTTATTAACACCAACAAATCTAAATATATTGGTTAATCACATTTGACTTATACGCATTTATTGATATCATTTCAACAGCTTAATGCATCTTTATAAAAGTCCACCACTAGTTTCTTGAACCAGTTAGTAGCTAACCTTCAGTTCATCATTTACAAAATAATCCAATTCAAACAATTTCTTTAGATTCAGGAATCACTTGGTGGTAAATACAAGACGGGTGTTGGAAAATTTCCCAGCCAAATTTGTAAAACAATTTAACAGTCTTATCTGCTGCGTGAGGTCAAATGTTATCATGCAAAACATGATCTTACTAGAGAATAAATCACGTCTTTTGTCTTTTATAGTCCATCTTAAGTTTTCACAAGGGATCACAGTAAATGTTAATAGTTATTTAAAAGTTCTATAAAATCAATCACTAAGGTTTTCTTATGCCAAAAAAAAACAGTGGCCATGATTTTTGAAGAAAAACATCCATGCTTAACATTCTTTGCTTTTGGAAATAATGAGTGTCGCCATTACTGTTTTGACTTGACATGTTTTGACTTTGACTTAACATTTTCGGAACCAATCTGGCACACAGGTTTTGTAATGATTTTTTTCTATTACAGGGTTAAAATTTATACTGTTTGGTTGACACCATTTCGAAAACTGATTATCTATAATTAATTATACGACTTACCATCTTTAATATTCCTATTTTTCTATTAAAACTGCCATTTCGGCTATTCTCAAGTAGTGGACAGAATGTGTCTTTGTCATTTTCATAAACACTTACTGTAGATTACAAAACATTTAATAGACCACTTTATATACACCCATAAAAAAAGTTTATTATGTCATTGTTAAAAAATTACTGAGTGAAACGTTAGGAAAATGTAAAAAATTCTGAAACTGTAAATTCTCAATTTTCACATTCATTTGTTCCATAAGTAATCTGTCATGTGATTGGTTAAAAATATAAAGAATTTTTATTGAATAGATTGATCGTAATGTAAAAACTAAAGAAACTTTCTAGTTGAGAAAATTTCATCTTTAAGAAAAGATTAACAAATTGCCTTGTACAATAAATTGGTAAAATAATAGTAGTTACCAAAGTATTGTTGAACAGGAAGTAATGAGTAAATTACAAATTGTTGTGTTTTTATTCAGTGGTCAGAAACAATAAAAATTGTTTTAAAGGAAATAAAACAATAAACTTCTCCAAAAGACAGTCATCTACTGTGAACCCCATTGTTTTATTTATCATGTACATTATCTTTGAACTATTTCTATAATTGTTTAATTTTATGTATGTTAGCTGTAAGAATGGTTTATACTTCTTCTAGGAAGTACTTTCATAGTTTGAAACCATTAATTTATATGTATGTATGTATTTCAGACAGGAGAATATTTAAATGAATATTAAAAATTGGTATTTAATAGAATCTGTAGTTTGATTGTGGTTGTAAGTACATTTTCCTTAAGAATTCACGATCCCGAGTTATCTATAAAAAAATACCAAGTATCTGTGCTTGAAAATGACAGAATGGCGGCCAAAAAATTTAAAAATAAACTTAAATAAGTAACAATAATTAGAGGAAAGTTACACTTTAAAATGAGACTTGTATTTTATTGATATTCTTAAAGCAAATATTAATCAAAAAGTTTCATATAAGGCTAATTTACTCTATAAATATTCCTTGTTATAGGTTTAATCTTCTGTTGATGAGATACAACTCTGCTAGCATACATTTAGTGTCAGCTAGCCGAGCAGACACTCAGAAAGGAGCCAGCAAGTTGTTAACTGAAGCTTCATCAATAGGCCCATTGGCAGCCATATTTTTCCTAGTTATTGTAAGTACTGTCCAAAGTTAACTTCAATCAACATTGAGATGGCAGTTGACTAGTTTGTGTACACTTAACATGACTGTTGGGATTAAGGGGGAGTGGGAGAGAAAACATGACTGACTCCTTGTATATCACTACAGTAGTTGCATCAGATCTTTGTATTATAGATTCAAAATAGTTTGTGGTAAATTGTTATAGTCTGTTTGTTTATAACACCTCAACATAGAACAATTAATCGACTAGGCCAGGGACTATCATTACGAAGTCAAAGTAAGTGTATTATTGTAAATGTCTTTAAAAGGATTGTGGGGAAAAATCCGGAAATATGAAAGAATAATGTTAAACACAGAGTTGCTGACTTATGTGGAATATCATTAAGTATGGTAAAAAAAAAGTAATAACAGAATTCAACAAATAATGGGCAAAATAAGACTTTTTTAACACCTGCAAAAATCCGTAGACAGTTAATTAAAATAGTAAACTTTCAGAAAAGCGTGTTACGAAATATAGTTCATAATTTCTATTTATAATGTAACAAACTTCCGTGTTTGAAATTACTAATGACAATTTTATGAACCAAACACCCAGAACTTGAATTTAATTTCAGGACTGAAACCTTGTGCAAAATTCTTAGAAATATGAGTTTCCGGTGGGAAAACTGATGACAATAGAAGAATTTTATTTGAAAAAATTACAAACGATTGAAAAGAATTAATTATTTTAAAATAATTAAAGACTATAGACTTTAAGGGCGACAAATTAATTTTTTCTAATGAAACCTACGTTCACACTATTCACGTTAAAAGTCTTTCATGGTTTGACAACTCGACAAGTGGTTATAAAAAAAAAATGTTTCAAAAAGAAAAAGACTGATCATTGTCCATGCAGGGATGAACACAGATGTGTTCCAAACGCATTGCTTATTTTTAAATCAGGAGAGCAAAAAGGTGGTTATCACAAAGACATGAATAGAAAAAATTATGAAAAGTAGCTTGAAAAACATTTAATACCTAATTTAAAACCACGGTCAGTTTTAGTCATAGACAATGTGTACGATAATGTATGGGATTTTGTAATATAATATTTCTACGTGAAAACAATGGATTTTTTCGGAGGATTTCAGTTGTCTGAAGTGAAATTCATCATGACGTTGATGTCTAACGGAGTCGGAGACTGTAGCCTAACTGACTGTAACAAAGCCACGGCCTCGACGAGGGTGGAAAAATGACGCCTTCAATAACCAATGAGAGTCCAATATCCGAAGGACACGATATTGGACGATATGGGGTGATGTGATGACGCAATCCTGTGTACGTGACATTTCACAGGTAGATTGTATGATTCAGGTGGTATAACAATGCAAGGCAAGGCAAATTAGAGCGCTGTTGCCAAACTTTGGACATCCATTATTTCAAACTTGACAAAAGAAGAAAGCATTGTCACACTTGAAGTCTGGCAATGATGTGCGCTATTGTTTAATAATATTACATTGAAGAAGAACAGGAAGCCCAATCGTTGCTATGCGAATTGAAGTTTTTTTAGAAATATCATTTATACGTTTTGTTAGTTGGACTTGAATACATTATTTTTTTCTTGTTTTTAATCAAAACAAAAGGGTTAATAAAATAACGTAATATTTACGTAACACAATGCATGTTATCATAACAAAAAATTTAATCCCTGTCGAAAAATGTTAGAATGGTTAAGGAATAAAAGTATCCCTTGTAGTAGTGAAATGTGTAAACCTGAACTTTATAATTTAATATTACAAAATAAGGCCCAGAATGAAGAATATCTTTTAGTAAAACATGGTCATTCTGTTGTGAGACTGCCTCCATATCACCCAGAACTAAACACGACTGAACTTATTTGGACGCAAATAAAAAATGCAGTAGCGGTTTCTAATGTAAATAACAATATTAGTCTAGTTGAACAATTAGTGAAACACAAGTTTTCAGAATTGACTGTAGAAGACTGGAAGAAGTGTTTTGAGCATGCAAAAAAAAAATGTGAAGAAAATTATTTTACATCAGACAGAATAATTAATTTTCAAACGGAAGAACTAATTATAAGCATGGGCAATAGCGACGAAAGTAACAGTGAAACTAATTCTTGACAGTGGAATTGAGCCAATGGAGTGAAATAAATAAAAGTGTTATAGTTTTATTTGGCTTTAATGTTAATAGTGTTGGCATTCTTAGAATCATTGGAGGTATGTGATTGTTTTGTTAAATTTCAGTTAAAATCCAATTATCAATTAAATTTTTACTGTATATACTGTACTGTATTAGGTGTAAGAAGACATATATATTCTCCTTCAAACAGTGACATATTTACTAACAGCCTATTTACCCCCACTACATGCCCCTCATTTCTCCAATCTGCATGAGACTTGCTCGAAGTTAACTTTTTGTACTCCTTTTCTTTTCTGTTAACAAAATATTCAATTGAAAAAACAGATCTGATCACCATTTTTAAAAGATAACCTTTGAGTTAGTTTTGATGACCACTTTAATCTAAGAATATTTTACACTAAAGCTTGTCCGAGGGGAATTAAAAAGTAAAGAGGAAAAAAAGGTGTAGTTTAAAAAGTATGTATATAAGATGTACAATACTTTCAAAATCATATGTTTGTGACATAAATGTAAAACAGTCGTTTAACAATTTAGAACATAAATTTGGTACTAGAGAAGTCAACTTCATTTGTTTTGCTATCGCTACAGATGTCACCTCAACCAATTCTATACATATTCCTATTAAATTCCCATATACTTTCAAAGAAAGAACTTAATGAATAACTTTGAATATTAAAAATTATAAACACAAGTTTTATCTTTTAACAGAATGATAAGAGCAACAAAGTGGCCAACTTGGATTGGGCCAGTCGCACAGTAATCAAGTCCAATCCACAGTTTGTATGTATCCTTAGTGGTAGTGCACAGATCTGCGAGTCTAGACGCAATGATGGAATGCCAGCTCTTGCTTTACTTTGGGATAAGCCATTCTCCAAACCTGAAAGAATTATCCCAGCTTTGGATCATATGCTTAATAAGGAATCACTAAGCTCAGTGATTCTGGTCACAGAACACAGCTTAACAGAAAACTCAGGTAGACAATTAAATTATGAGGTAATTAAGAAATTATCTAATAAAGAAAAACTTTTACAATTTCTCTCATGAAAATAAGGCAACCATTTATAAATGTTTGATCCATATTGTTTTAGGACTTAAAAAATTAAGTTTTGTTAGTAATTGTATATATTTATAATTAGTTAAAAATATTGAGAAAAACTTTTAGAAAATTAACAATTAATATAAGTTATACACTGGGTGTCCCACGAAGAGGTTGTGGGATATTTTCGAATTGGTGTATTAGACACAGGTGAAACTATAAAATTTGAACTTTGCAGTTACGTTTCATTCATATTTTTTAAAAAAGTGTCCCTGTATTACCAACTTTTTATGTTTAATCAAAACAAATTGGCGGAATTCAAAATAAACATGAAATTTTTCAGCAACATTATTTTATTTGCTCAACCATTACAAGTTAGTTATAACATAATAATTTTGTTATTAACAAGAAAGTGTGTAAAACTTCATAAACTAATTGTTGTTTAATTTATTGAAATAAAAAAACAACAATAATTAAATAATCAACAATGTTACATTCATAAAACGTGTTACTGATATCAACAAAGCATTGTAAGACTTTTGAATAATTGGTGAGATATTAATATTATTTCTTCTTCTTCAATCCGCCTCTTGATCATTTGTTGCTGAGGAGGAGGGGGTGGTGGTGATAAACATTCTCTTTTAAATATCTCCATAAGAAAAAAATCACACGCTGTCCAATCTGGCGATCTTGGAGGGCAGTCCATGAAGTTGCTGCCACAACATATCCAACGATTGGGAAGATTTTGATCAAAAATTGCTTTTACTGCATTAGAATAATGTGAAGGAGCTCCATCCTCCTGGTACAAAGCGTCCCTTATCTCTAATTGTGTAAAATTAGGAATAATTAGGAAATTATTATATCTCCTAGGATCTATATATTAATTTGAGTAAAACTTCTGCCAATTCTAGCATTTTCTTATTATATATATATATATATATATATATGTAATATAATATATATATATATATATATATATATATATATATATTTGTTGGCACGTTTCAGAGTTCCTCCATCTTTGAGACTTCAAGAGTTCCAACTCTAAGTTTTATCTGGAAGCCATTTAAAAGAGTCCAGTTTCAGCTCCATTAAAGATATCTACCAGTTGGTATCGCTCAGTTAGTTTTGAAAGTTTGTCTTTAGACTAGTCACATATTGCAACATGTACGAAAACGATTTTTGAAAACAACTTCTTTTCTTTTTGAAATTTTGCATCCAGCCATTATTTGCTTAGTAATCTGAGTGACCCAATTTTTCCGCAAACTGTTAAGCCTTTTCTAGAAGAACCGTGACTCTTGGTTGGCAGATTTTTGTCGAGACATTGTCTTATCCATTTCTTCAACATCCTTCATTTCACCTGGTTTTACTCTCTTGTACACATTGTTCAAAGTCCAGCTCCAATTTCATATTTCTTTTTTAGGAATATTAAATTCCTTGACAATTTCAACTTTCTTCTTCTTTGGATTTTCTTCATCAGCTTTTCAAGACTTTTCGTTTAAATTCTACAGTTAAAACAGTATACTTCTTCCTTTCCCCTGACATCTCTTCAACACTTAGACTGTGATTGTGAGAATGACCAAGAAACTGATCGCAATGGGTTGCGTGGAATGGAGAGAGGCAAGTGCAGGTAGTATCATGTTATGACATATCTTTCAATCATTATTTGGTTTGTAAGATTTGGCGTATTGAGGTTTAGATCATGGGAAATTTGTGTTAAAGGTGTACATCTTATAGTAGTTCTTCATTGAAAAAAAAAATTGTATTATCCAGTTTTATCATTATTGCTATGAGATGGTAAAATATTTTTGTTATTGAGGTTTTTAGCCACTATAAAAACTAAAGACTATAAGAGGGTATTTTTATCACTGATTGTTATGATATGTACACAGAAGATTAACAAAAATGATACTATCGAGATTTGTCGTATTGAGGTTTATGTTCCACTTTATTTACTGAAAATTTTGAATTTTTGATCAAAATATTCAGACATTGAATATTTAGTTAATAATAACAAGGACTATGCCATGAAATATTTTGTAACTAATTTATTTTAACCTTATTTTTCATATTAGTTTACGATATTGATAGAATACCAGGAGGGTGAGGGAGTAAGCTAGGAATGAATGTAGAGAGGGCAGCAAAAGTTTCTGCTTGTTGTTATCATTTTACATTAACATTCCAAACCACTCATACTAAATATATCATGACAAAACTTTTTTAAATATGACGCTGTAATAATTTCCAAATTCTATGCTTATAATTGTATCAATATTTATTAATGGTTTTACTAATATCGTTTATAAATAATAATAATAATCTTTACAAATATTTTCAGAAAATGAAACGCTCATCAACCAAGACAAAATTTACTTACCTGATACTTTGAAAGAACTAATTCAGCTAGGTCAACAAACAGGAGAAACAGAATTCGTAGAAGTGGTTACGAAGAGTCTAAGGTACAAATCTGCCAAAGGAGTGACGACTGTGTTTGTAATACCAGGTATTAAACCAGGACAGTTAGATAGACTTGTGTCCAAGTTAATATATCCTGCATTCAAAGCAGTTCTACCGCAGGATGTTACTTCTATTAATGATGTTGCAACTAAACTGTTTCAGGTAATTTAACAAAATAACTATGAAGTTAATTAATATATTTTAAGGATTTGTATTAGTTGGGGCATGATGGATTCAATTATAGTGGTTGTCTTCACCCTGTCCTCATTAGTCTAGCTTTCAATAAATACTTTCGGGCCTACCTGAGCATTTTCTTACGTTTCGAGAAACAAATTTACCATAAAATAATAAATATAACATAGTAGTTTCATATGTTTTTATTAAAGATCTTTATTATTTTCTAAATAACTATAAAGGATAGACTTATGTTACCAACTGAATTGTTACACATTGAAGAAAAAAAAACTTCAACTGTAGGAGTGACATAACTGAATGCATTTAGTTCTTTACTATAACAGTATTTAACTTTGAATGAATTTTTTTTATATAAAAATGTATTTAGTGTTGCTCATTGACAAAGCAATTATGATTGTTGTGAAACACAATTCTAGTTACGATACTGTAACTCATAAAATATCTGCTAAAAGGTGCTGCAAACACACATCAGTTGTTCAAAAATACTACTACATACCTTGCAATAACTCTAACAACGATTATATGCCCCGTCACGCTTTGTTATAGCTTCACTAATTTATATCTTGACTATGTTAAGGTTCAACGATTTGATTTATTAATTGAAATAAAAAATTCTTTACTTCTTCGAAATTTGGAAGCTCCACCAGATTCTATCACCTAGAATCAACTCACTCTGCTTGAAAGGTTAATCATTATTTTAGGTTAGTAAAAGGTGAGACAGAACCTATTACTATCTGATAAACAAATTGTAAACCATTATTACAGTTCTAGACAGAATTACAAAATAATGAAATTCAAATACATATAATTGACAAATGAACCACAATCTTAAGTGAAAAAGATGTTATACAAATACAATATTAAAATACACTGAAAATTAGGTAATCCTTAGGAATCCTGATCCTGATTGTCATTTACCTTCAATTTCTATTAACAATAATGCTGAGAGGAAATTAATAAAAAACAAAACTAAACTAAATTTAGGGTACTAGGCATATTTACAATACATTAAAAATTATAACAATTCTAAAACTGAATAAATAAATAATAAAATTAATACTTCCTAATTAGCACAAGATAAAACATAATGCAATGAATGGTTTTGTACAAACAATAAACACTGTCACTGCTTATTTTAAGAACTAACAACTAATTCTGACCTTGTTGCTCCCTGCATAAAGACATATAAGAGCTATTACTACCAGCAATATAAGTTATTTAATAAATTATCTGTGCATACTGGAACTTTGCCAGAAAAAAACATTTCTGTTATTACAAAATGGCTAAAACAATAAGGTTTTTTATACTATAAATGAGTACATGGATATCTCTTTGTTGTATAATGCAATGTGATTGTAGCTGTAATATAATTTGACTTTTGATTATTATATGTAGAATATTAATTGGCAATAAAGCAATTATTATTATTATGTTTTGAAACTTTCTCTCTTTCTTCCTGAATCAACCTGTATATAGAGTGTAAATTTAAACTGCTTTATGTTTATTTCTGGTACTTTTAAAAGAAACGTTCAAACATTTTGGAGCGGTACATTTGCTTTTGCACAAGTATATATGCCGTCTTGCTTCATGACGTTTGCTATTTCAAGGGTTAACTGTTTCAAAATGCCATTTAAAAATCCACCTTTTGTTAAAGTGGCAATATTTTATAAAGATCCGTTTTGGTTTGCAGGTGTTGAAAAGAGATTTCAATGATATTGGACTATTCACGTTATTAGCAGAGACTTGGGGAGGAGCTGTAGCACTGTCGCTAGCTCAACTTCTAGAGGCTGATGGCAAGCAAGTTATATTACTTCTAGTCGACGGATCACCAGAAAACACAAAAACAATTTTTCAACCATTGTTTGAAAACATTGACGGACAGCTAATCAAACGTTACATAAGTGCCAAGGTAACACAATTTGTGTTAAACTATTATCTATTGTAACTAGGATATTGAATTCACTTTAACATAATACTGGAACGTCTAAGGATAGCAACACTACACCTTCATAAACAAACATACACACATACATACATACATACATTGACTTGTTAAGTTTTATACTGATGTCTCAATTAACCTCAGGAACAACATGCAAGTGCTGGCTACTATTGTCTTGAATTGTATAAAAAAATACCCCATGTCAAGCTGATGCCATAAAATTGTATCCTTAAGGACTCAAGATCCACTTTCCAAGTAATACAGCAGAATCGCCTTCCGATTATTCATTCAGAACTACAGAAATACGTGTTTTGTTTAGGAATGTTAAGGCTAATTGTTTTCCAGTGAGTGCCAAGCCACTATGGCATAGCAGGAAATGAAGAGTTGGATACAATTGGAGATTGGCTTGCGATAACTTCCTGGACATCCAATGGTCCAGGAAGATATCAAATCCTCTGGGAAAAGAGACATTAATCAATCTGGAAAAAAAGTTAGAAAATCTGTAGGTGTGGACGTGACCTTTATGAAATGTAGAAATCACCTACTGAATGTGGATGATACAGATGACCACATACTATATCATCATTTGTAGCCTGTGCTAGGACAGGACACATGGTTACGGGTGCCTATTTACACAGATTTCATCTGGCGGATGACCCTAGGTGCGTGGATTGCATGGAGGCAGATTACCACACATCCTGCTGGAATGTCCACTACACACTGGAAGCTAGCAAATGTTTAAGGCCAACCTTATAAGGGAGAAAAAGACTAAGATTAATATTTGTGGAGAAGATTTTTTGGCCACTGATGGAGTAAATGTAAAGGAGACATCAGAATCGACTGATTCTGGAAGCTTTTACGAAGAAGGAAACAATAAAATATTTCAGCAGCTAATTATGACCTAACTGATAATTTAATTACGCCAAGGTCAATTGTTTAAAGTTTCAACTGCCAATTCTTTATTTTTATATTATCAAAACACTTTCATAAATGCCGACATCTATTTTTAGATGTTCAAGTAGGTCTTTGTTCAATCTCTTACTGTTTTCTCAATTATTGTTAAGTGATTCGGCTATTTTTGTAATATAGCTAACAAAACAAATTTTCATATGCAATAACCTGCCATAAATTTAGTTTTGTGGCTTGGTAGACATGTATAAGAAGTAGTCATTGTTTTTGTGAAGTTGAATTCCATTCACTGTTTACTTATTGTGAGTGATCAATTCAGATAATTGTTTTATGTATTAATTGTTTATGTTTATATGATTTAGTGTATTTATGTTGGACACAGTGTTGAAATAGTGTCAGAAATGTCAAGAGACTTTGTTTTTAATACGGTTAGAAATTAATTTTTTAGTCAATTTTTTTTTTAAATATAGATTTTTGATTTATAATATTTGGCATCTATAAAAAATTAATCACAATCTGATATAAAAATTGGCATGGAAATACCAACCATTTGAGCCGACCTAGAGAGCGTTGGGAGAGACATGTATTTTCAAGAATCGTAAGGGAACAGGTGATGATATTGTCATGCTTAATAATTGTTTAAATTAAACTAACAATTTCTCATTGCTGAGCTAGATTCCTTTCTTATGTTATAGTTTTAGTTTTACAACATGGGCCCAGGGTACTAGGCTATGTTAGTATGTTTTCACTTTTCTTAATAACAGTAATTGATTTATACTTTCGAAACATCATCCATTAGTTTTTATATACACAAATGATGGTAATGTCTGATTAAACTATATTAATAACACGAACAATCCATCATTAACCAATTATAAAACTAGAATACCAAAAAAAGTTCAAAAACGACTTCAACAATTACAAAATAAACTACCAACAACAGCATCAAAATTATATTAAAATACAAACTTATAAAAGTAGTGAACAATTTTTATTAAGACAAATTTGGATTCTGAAAAGGAAGAAGAAAATTGATGCTAATTTTTCAATACAACAAATTATTGGAGGAATGAAGTGAACTCAATTGAAAATGACAAACGTCTAAAATATGGCCACATAACAAATTTTATCAAAATTACTCTGTATCCTTTGCTTTGTAGAAAACTGCCAAGAGAGACACATAATTTCAAAAATAACTTCTTTGGACTTGGGATATATTTTTTATAAAAAAATGTACATAACTTTTTCTCTACTACATGTTTGAAAAAACAATTAATTGCAGTTATACCTTTTTATTTCAAAGAGTAGTTTAAGCAATTTTAATGTAATAGCAGATATTTCTTGTTTAAACTCCATATTCAAGGATAAAATAAAGCAATAAAGCTTAAAGTTTCAAAATATTTTAATATATAAATGAGCTACAATTGTTGCCTGATGATGCCGCAAGGCGAAACAATTGTAGCTCATTTATATATTAAAATATTTTGAAACTTTAAGCTTTATTTTATCCTTGAGTAGTTTAAGCTGTCGAAATGTATTAAAAAAACTTTTTTTACTCAACTTTTCCTAATTTTAAATTGTTGTTTTTTAAATAAACACGATGCTATATCAACTGTTTTCTTTACAGGCTCTACAAGATTCGTCTTCAATTTCAGAGCCCAACGAAAGACTTGAAAGTGTTTTATCAACGTTTAGTAACAAAGAAGAAATTAAGAACGGCTTCAATGCTCTGAGATCTCGTATAATCTCATTATTCAACATGCAGCTGCCAGAGGTTCTAATAAGGGGGAAAATACATCTATTCAGAGCTGAAGGTGCTCTTCAGAATGATAATTGTGGTCTTAATCTAGTAAGTAATAATTGTCTCTTATGAGTCTTAACAGTGGGTGTTCTCATTTGTAAATAAACCAGAGTGACAAGAGATTTTTACAACAGCCATTCAGAAAATAACATTAGTTTGAATAAATAAAACAGATATAAACATTTCTTATATACATCTTAAAATTACAGTGTTCTACTATTTTTACTTAGTCAACATTTAAATTTAGGCATTTATCATAGAGATACATCAGTTTGGAAATCCCTTCTTATAAAATCCCAACATCTGGGATTATAGTCGGCCTGTCACAGCCTCTTGAAATTCTTCATTGTCAAAATGCCAACTCAAGCCACTTCTTATAATAGGTAAAAATCACTAGGAGACAAATCTGGGCTGTACAGTGGGTTATCAAAAATATCTCTTTTGAATTGATGCAACAGATCTTTTGTTTGTTGAACAGTGTGAAGACGAGTGTTATTGTGCAAAAACAGGAAACCAAAGTCAGCAAACCATGGTGTTTGTTTTTGATGACCCTTCTTAGTTTTTTGACAAATGCCTAATAGAATTGATAGTCATCATGCATTCCATTAACTCCAAAAGCAATTGTTCGGAAAGTTCAGAGATTGTGAACATCCTCTTTTAATGGATCTTTTCATCAATTTTCCAAACAAGTTCATCATTGATTATAGATAGCCTGCCACTCCGTTCCTCATCATTAATTTTTGTTCTTCTGAAAACCAAATGATGGACAATGGCTACACTCAATATAATTTATATATATAGCGCACAGTTCAATATGGATGTTTGCTGCTGACAAATTGTTTTCCAACAGAAATCCTATCACAGACGCATTTTGTAAGGCTATTATGGATGATTGAACTACAACAACACCTTCTCAATTACTTTAAGGTGGGTGTATTCTGAGCTACTGAATAAGTACCAAAACCTCAGATTGCCTCTTCTCGTACTGTACGAAGACAGAGGTTTTAAACGCTTTTACGTTTTAATACCTAATATAGTATTTGATATTATGAGGCAATAGTAATGAAGTATTTAAGCTTGTTTGTGCCCACGAAAAATTGTTGTCTCATTAGAGAGTTAATTTTTAGAGTATAATTATACTCTATATTTATATAGAGAGATTCTTATAAAATATGCTATCAGCCGTTTATAAACATATCATATTTCACTAAACGAAGTAAAAGTTAGATATTTATTGAAAATATTCATTTCTGTTATGGAACCCTTTATTAATCTGCATTAATATGACCGTACAACTCGAGAGAACAAATACCGAGAAATGTCTTTAGTCAGACTGGTAGCTGAACGGACGGCAACCTCCCCTCCCGTGCTCGGCTCCCCACTTGCCACTACAACCCCTCACACCCAGGCTTCACGAAGAAACGCACAACCTAGTTAGGATAAAGGGGAAAATTAAAAAAGACTAATAATAGCAATTTTATAGAATAACACATTGATAATAAAGTGAAGTATTTAAATAGACTAATATTGATAGGTGTATATGTTTGGTAAAATAATTATAGCATTTACCACAAAATACATCATCAATTCAAACTGTGTTTTGAAACATTGATGTCATATTAAGGATTTTTTTTAGTTTAAAGGCGACCATCATCTCCTTAACAAAATCAAAAAATGAAAACTTAAATATCAATAACAACAAAATTAACTTCATCAACGAGTATTAAGGATCTTCGATCTCCTCCACCATTGTCAAATTTACCATTTGTTCATGAATTATATTAAATCTTGCAATTAACTTGGAATATGTGTTGCCCATACCTGACAGGAATTAAATTCCCTTACCCTGGCTTGACCCAACATCACTCTTAGATAAACAGCTTTTAATGAGTTAATTATACTAAATAATGTTCATGAACTTAATTAGTTATTATAACAGGAGACACAGGCTTACCTTGGAAAGTGGTCCTTGGTATTACCTAGTTGTATACAAAGTAAGAAAACAATAAAGTTAGTCATTATAAAATAATTCCTCATAACACTAAACAATATTCACAGGTGAACCAAATAGGCCTAGAGCCTGAATGTCTTACCTGCCGAAACATAATTTAATTTTACAGACCCAAATAATTCACCGGGCTTCCTGAGAATTTCGGGAACGTCAGTGATCGCTTCCTTTGACATTTTAATTTAGAAAATCACTGAAATTATAACAAGAATTCATTGAGCTTAGCTATGACCGTCCATACAATCCTAGATCCAAAACTAAAGAACTTACCTCTCTAGCCACATCATAGGCCTGCTACTCACAAAGAGACCAGAGAACTCCACTGCCCTCGTGATATAGTCGCAATTCAGATTCCAAACCATAATCAAAGACAACCATGGTAATCTCAAGACGTATCCCGTGACCACCGTTGCCACATGTCACATAAAAAATTTTGTAAGCAGAAAAATTGATAGTTTTGTGGACATGATGAAATGAAGCAAGTACCAATAGGCGCATGGAGCAGCACTGCTGGATTGTAGTTAAGTGCATATGCTACTTTGTAGTTGAACTAAATAGCTGATATCCATCGAATAAATTATTTAAAAGTTTTATGAGTCATTTCCCAGATTGTTTGAATTCGTAACTTCATAGTATTACAAAACAAAAGTGACAATGAATTAACACCTATAAACTAAACTAAACTTATTGGCGCAACAGCCTGTGAAAAGCCTAGGCCTGGCTAGATGGCCTTCAGTCGGGTAAAATGTAGCACCACATTGAAATTCCTATCGTCATTAAATAACTACAAGTTTTTAATATTATCATATGAAATGGTTCTAAATTAAATGTAATAGTACAATTAGCGCAGGATTTAGGAAGCTCAACATTATTTTGTTCCTGTCATTATTCTAATTTGAAATAGTTGTTTGAAAACAACAATAATTTTGTTTCTTGGAAAACATAGAGTCTATTACAGAAAGTGAAAACTTTCAATTTTTGTATTCAGGAGCATAGTTGCCAACAGCTGTTGAGTCTGCTGAGTGCATCCAATCATTATTATAGACTATTAACCTGTTTGGTGTCATCAGGGCCGGATTTAGCATTTTGGCGCTCCTAGGCCCAATAATTTTTTCCGCTCCCTAGTCTGGTTAAGAGTTACTTTCCCAAAAACCTTTATTAAAAAATTATATCAAGCCTATGTTGTAACGAAGTTGATGCGTAATGTTGAAAAATAGTTTAACTTAACCAACAATTATTTGTTCCAATGAACTTCAAAATCAGAATGATTTTTTTGTAATCAATTCAAAAAATATGTTGAGTTATGGCTATTTATTTTAATTTCTAGATATTTAAAAAAAAAAAAAAATCTCGGTATTGCGCCCCCTGCGCCCATAGGCCCGGGCCTTCAGGGCCTATTGGAAAATCCGGCCCTGGGTGTCATGCTTTCATATTTTGTTGAGCCCTTCCTGTGGCATACCTATTGCTTGCACATTTCCAATTTTAAAATTTATGACTATATTTTAAATGTATATATAAATTCAGAAAATTTGTATGTTAGGGAATCAATAGTTTTGTTATTATTATTTTTTTATTTAAAATATCTTCATCTAAAAAATAAAACTTTCAAAATTAGTGGTTTTTGCTTAATTTGTTTCAAACAAACCTTGTCAACTTGCAATCAAGCCAATTACTGTTAGTTAGTATAGGGGCGAGTGCCTTCTCACCCCTATACAATAAATGTTGAAGTGAATAAAACTGCACAGAGAAACCTTATGTGGGATTTGACCCACAATCTTCTGCACCAATCATTAAAGGAATAGCTTCTTAAACCTTTCAACTACTACTACCGAGACACTTATGTATCGTTGGTTACTTAACATCACTTGAGATATATAGTCAGATTGCCTATTCTATCCTCCAGTTTTGCTAACAACCCCTAATGCTCACGTCTCATAGCAAATTGTGATTTTTCTTACCGCGGCAGGGAAAATAAAATGAGCTCAAAGAATTAACCTAAAAGAAAAAGCTATAAGCTCTATTCATGTAAAAGAACTTTTGAAAACCCATTTCAAAATGGCTGCCATTTTGAAAACCTTAATTTATTAGTAATAAATATATTATCTTATGTGCCAGATTTGACTGAAATTTCAGTCGTATTATAAACCAACTGAAATTAGTCTGTCATTTCTAAAGCAATAGTTACCTACTGTTCATTGAATTTTACATTTTTAATTTCAGTATTGTACACAATCTATCAGCATCTATGTGAATCCTGAGATGGATCTGAAACAGATGATAGGAAACCATATGTTGAGTGATCATATAAACAGTCTTGTTGGTTACGAGTACTCCGATGCAGCAGTTACCTTGCCTGATGATATCGAAGCTAATATCAATTACAAACTCAGTGTTGGTTTAATTTAACTTTTTATTAAGGTCTCACTTTTATCAAGAAGGTGATAACAGGTAAAATATTATTACATTTAAATAAAGCAACAAACATCATAGTGTCAGATTTAATTAAACTTCATAAGATGTTCTAAACCTTTCATTTCCTTTTAGTCAACTAACAGCCGGTTAAAAAATAATATTTTCATTACGGGTAAAACTAATGAAAACTATTGAATTATATGTTTTCCTTCTTACATATATAATTAGTTATGTGTAGAGAAAGTTATGTGATGAGGTCACAAAATCAAAGTCAATTTTTTGCAGAGATGTTATTTTTTAAGTTCTCTAAAACCAAACAACCTAAAAGTGTGTAGATTTGAATCAAATTTAGTGTGTGACATGTTTTAGCTTCGGGACTTTTAAATTTTTTTAAAATATCACAAAATTTGGATGTTAAGAACAAAATTTTCCCAAAATCGGTTCTAAGAGTGTAGCCTCTAAGGATCAAACAACATGTATTGATCGAAATCTTTTTTTTAAAATGCTGATTTGTGAGTTAGTGGTCAAAAACAAAAATAATTGGCTATGGGACTGTTACAAAATGCATAGTTTCTGAAAATCAATTCAATCAATTTTATTCAAATTTTAGTACCAAACCCATGTACTGAATCCGGTAAAATAATATTCCAAAATTATTTATCAAAAAACAAATATAAACTTTGTCTGCCATCATTGTAAGCTTGATTTCAATCTAATAAGATTTATACTAAAGATGTGTTTATGCCATAAACGAGGTCATTATATAAATATTTTACACTTATATGCTTTCCTCTAGTATGTACTCTTTTATGAATAGTAAGTGTATGCCATCACATTTTGTACATTTATATGAGTTGTCACCAGTATGTAGTATTTTGTGACCGTCTCCACTTCTTTTGATCTGCTGAAAGCTCCGGCTGGCTGGAGACTGCAGACACTTTAGCTGAATCTTGTCAGGATGGGTCAAGGAGTCGGGTTTGGACACTAATGAATGCACACAATGCAAGTTAAATTAAATGTTCTCTTTTATTTTAGCGCCGAATTAGAAGATTACAGAAATAATTATAATTTATAAAAAAGACATAACGGCTAGATAAAGCCTTAATAGTGGCCGAAAAGCATACCGATTAATTATATAGCATGTGGCCGAAAATGAACTGACCTCGTCCCATAGCGGTCTGCCGTTCAACTTCCTTCTCGCGGCTCTCGGAACAGACTCACGCTCGGCTTGCTGGTTCAAGCCCTCCACTCCTCGTCTCTCCCCCCCTTCTACGTGATCTTGCACTGTTCAACAAAATCGCAAGTGCCAATTCATATTTTATTATTTAGAATCCCTTCACATTACATCCAAATTTATACTCATTATGGTTTTTATTTGGTGGGCTCCTTGGCTGGGCCACAATTTTGTGGGATTTAAGTTTATCAGAATAATCACATTTATATATAACATTTCTCTGTGGGTTCTCATATGTATTGTAAGTTAATAACTTTGTGAAGCAGAGAAACCAAATATTATACATTTATATATTTTTTCTCCAGGGTCTACTCTTTTGTGAATAGTGAGTGTATGTGAATGTGATGATGAATACTCACATTTCTGTGCACTTATAAGGTTTGTCACCAAGTGTACTTGATTCTGAAAAAAAAAATATGTCACCCTTTGAACATTTATTAGGCCTTTTTCCAGTATGTGACTTAATGTGTCTTCAATTTAAGGGATATATTGTAGAGTAATCACACATTGAACACTTGTTCGACTGTACCTGAAGATAATAATTTTGTGCAGAAAAACAGTCACATTCTGCACATTTAAAATGATGTTCTTTACCATTAGTGCTAGTTTTCACAGAACGTAACTGTGTCTGGCGCTAGAGTGTTAATTTAATGCCATATTTTTCTTTATGAAAAAACTTGAAAATTGAAGAGCTTTTGTTGTTTGATTTGTAATAATCAATTAATTAAATTGACTTTCATATTATATTAGGCATATAAATAGTACATAATCTCCAAGAAAAAAACCCAAGATTATAATTAAGTTAGTAAAATTGTCTACAATTATATTGAATACTGGTAAGACAAATTATATCTAAAATTGGCCCCTAAAAACTATTTTTAGATGTCTTTAATTTTTTAATCAATATAAAGACAAGAATTTAAAACATTTTGAAAGAACTTCTTAAATAAAGTACCAATATTAAAAATTTTATTAGAAAAAACTCTTTGTGTTTAATAATTTAAAAATTGGAAAACACCCAATTAAAAAAAGTAATATTAGGTTTTGCTGTAAAAAAAATAAAAATCTGAATTAAATTGTTATAAAAACTAACATATAGTTTAAATAAATAAAAATGGCTTTAGTATAAAACTCAGTTCATCTTTTTCCAAAAACCCAGTTGAACTTGCATTAATTGGAATGATGGGTGGTAACATAATGTTAAACGACTTCCAGACATAAAATAAAATGAAGTCTGTTTTCAACAGGGATCTGAGTACGACGAACATTTTCAGTTAGCCATGTGTTAGCATTTTAAAAGCACTTTTCTTCTAATTAAAAAGGGTGGTAATTTTTCATCTTTTCTTTCTATATAATAGTTTTTTTTTAATTATTTGATAAGCATGAATTGATGTAATAAGTTGGTACGTAAAATGATTATCAGTGTAACTTAAATTAATAAAATAAACTAAATTGTCTTGGTTTAATTATTACTGTGTTGTTCCTTGACTTGCACTTAATTCATGGATTGCCTAACCTTTCCTGACAAGAAATTCAGTCGACGTGATTTACCAACCTATCAGTTGAGATTCCTGGATTACCATAAAGTTTTTGACTGGACACACATGGAAGCACTGTGTAAATTTATAGTGTTTATATTAATATACAGAAAACTTTAAAAAACATTTTATGCCACTTTATATTTTAAATCAGTGAAATATACTTTAATTTCAGATTATAATTGGAATTCACGTTTAGCAGTAAAGAACTTCTTTTCTTCTGAGGTTTGATTTAGGTACTTTCATATATGTATTATTTGAATGCATTGCGTCATGACAAATGCATAAAGAAGATTAATATTACTTTAAATATTGAATTTTGCCTTTCTTTGATTGAACCAGTGTGTTTGTGCACCCCCTCCTGCTTACTTAAAATACTAACTTAAATACAATAAAGAATATAAAGTTGTAAAACTAACATCATAGAATTAAACTCAAACTTAAGAACTATTTACAATATATTGAAATATTAGATAATAATTTTATAATAATATAAGAAGCACATTGATGCATACATTCTAGAGATAACATTATTAAATCAAACGGAGAAATGAAATATTGCACACATCACTAATCCAGTGTTGGCCTTAAACAAGCAGTATCTTAAGAATATCCAAGACTGTTTAGGATTGTAGCTAAGTAGAAATAAAAATTACTTAACAGATTATTTATTTATGTATACAATATAATTAATGTAACCCTTAATGCCCAGCCGCTGTTACAGTTAACTTGCTTGATGCACCTATTTTCCATTAGGACATAATATATTAATTTTTTATAATTATTGTTTTATGATTATTTAGCTATATTTATGCTAACAAAAAGTTATTAAATGTTCAAAATATTTATTTATGAAGAAAAAAAAGAAAAAGATAAAAAAAGGAAAAAAAATTAACATTTTAGTTATAAGCATGACTTTTTTTAAAAATCTACTATGTGAATTGTTGTAATTAGCAATGGATAAAATAATATGAAATGAAAATTAGAGTTTTATTATATTAACCTTAGACTCACATCAGTTTTTGAAAGTAATTACAACAGATCAATTTCCTTGTGCTATTCAATGAGAACTAGTTTGTCTGCGGAATATTGTGCTTAGAATGTTTCGGTAATATTGCAAAGACAGCAGATTATCAAGAAACCCCAACTTTGACCAATTGGGTTATGAATAGATTCACAAAATGGTTCCTATTCTCTGCCTACACACCATTTTATGTTGAGCTACTCCTCTTCTGACCAATTTAACAACTATATTTATTGTTATGCTTTTAAACATATGCCAGTTTCATGTTAAGGGCAAATTAGGACTGGCAGAATTACCCTTTTCATGTAGACCTCATTTACAGATTTAACTGAGATCTAGAGGACTGATTTTTTTGCCAGGTTTGAAGAAATTATTCCAGAAGTTAGACAAGACACAATGACTGGTAAATACACATATATAATTTTGATCACAAAATTTTTCAGTCCTGAAAGATTTTTTTCCCTTGTTATTTAAAAGCAAAAACCTCTCGGTCATCATTGCATTATAAAAAGGAAGGAAAAGAACATAAAAAAGACCCATAGCCCTTGAATACTTGATAGCAGTAAAGTTGGAAGAAAACAAGAGTTGGTCACTAGAAACCTGATAGGAAGAATTAAAGAAAGGGATCTAACTCAAGACTAAAGTAAATCCAGCTAAAGTCCTGAAGGATTAAACATATACAAGGTGCGGCAAAAAAACGATCTATTTTCTGCGGCGCACCGTTCAGCAACAGGACGTCTGAGGGTGGTGGGGGTAGGCTTGTTGGAAAGCCTACACGACGCCATTGGCAGTAGTCATGGAGCAGTGGTCGCCTGAGCAACGCGCGTTTGTTATCGAGGCGTATTTTAAAAGTGGCAATTCAATCATTGCTATCTTCGGCAGTTCCGTGCGTTCTTTCAATTAGGTCCTTTCTTTCAACGAAAGGGGTTCCTAAGACCTTGCTCTTTGAATAAGATCTCCAGACCAAACCATATGAGATTTAATGTATTATGATTTCACAATGAAATATTTTAAAAAGAGACCTATATATACACCTCTAGGTCTAGGGTGGAACCAGGTAATGGTTTTTGAACAACCATATAGTTGTAATTATGATATTTAATATCATTTTAGCATTGTTGCGCAAAACAAAATATGATCCATTTTTGGACCAATTATGGTATAAGTGAGATATGTGTTCGTTCATTCAAAAAGACATAAAATTAGCAAATAAATTATCCTTGTTATGGTCAATAACCATATTGCTAAAAATAAAATAATCTAATAAGGTTTACACGCTTTCATTCTTATTATTGTTTATTGTATCATTGACCCCGGTAGTGTTTAGTAATGCAAGATCGAAAAAGAAGAAGAAAGATCACTAATATGCTCGAGTAAACGATCACTGCATTACTAGAAATGTTAGAAGTCAGCGGTCGTAATTCTAAGTACATTATAATACTGGTAATAAAGCAGTATGCTAGTCTATTACAATAATTATATAACACACAATGCAAAGTAGAGAAGAAATTTCAAGGTGTAGTCAATCCCACACTACAATTAACATTATGTACTCGCTAAATCATTTTAATGAAATTATCATTATGGAATAGCTCAATCAGCTTCAAAACCAGACTTACTACATTTGAATATAGCCGAGGTCGAAAAGTTAAAAAAATAAATAAATATATGTGATATGAAATATTGTCATGTAAAAGATGTGACTAAAGCATGTGATTTGAAATGAAGGGTGAGATGTGATAGGTGTCACACATGCAATGGTGTGACGTGAAAGATGACATCAAAGGTGTGATGTGCGACAAGGTTCAGATATAATAAAATATATAAATGATCTCCCAGACCTATAATTTATTCTTTAACTAGGTCTAGTTAGGTAACCACATGTAAGCAATGTAAGATTCAACAATCGATCACACATTGACATTGACTGACTTGACGAACATAGTTATCGAGTAATCTAAGTTGGATTTCGTACTTTTATATTTCCTAATTTCTACTAAAATAATGTATTTTGTGACTTGACACAAAATACATTATTTTAGTAGAAAAAATGTCTTCTGACACATATGTCATTGTTTGGAAATAAACTAATTAGTTAACACATCTTAATCTAACAACAGCTAGATTACCTAGTTTTAAATGTGTTGACAGTGAAAAAACGAATTTTGTGACTTTAAACATTTCATCCCACAAATATTATGAACTGATTATAGAAGGTAAATAGTTCAAGATTTCATAATTTTTAATAATAAACAAACAATGATTAAGTACACTAGATATTTAGCATTGGATCATCCTTTTACCTGGGAATACTCTTTTCCAGTATCAAAAATGCCCGCAGGGGAGGTGCAGACTAGCTGCACCTATTAAGAGGGGGTTGGCGTCCATCGCGGTCCCCAGTCAAACACTCCACTTACACGCAACACATAAACTATCATCCATATAAACACACACCCAGTACACTTTATACACAGTCATTTACTTTCACCTTTACTTAGGATCCTGATCGCAGGGGGGTGCAGACTATCTGCACCTATTGAGAGGGTTTTAGCGTCCCTCGCGGAACCCGAGCTACACAGGGGTGGAACAATAAAACATCTTCGAATATTCACACACAAACAACACTTATATATTGATACACATTGTAGAGGCTGTTACACTTCACGAACACTGGGGAAACATATACACTCTACACTCATATATAGGGATTTTGACCGTGCAGAGCCGTAGCGCGTCTGGGAGTGTTTACCAGACCAAAGCGTGACAACCTTTGCATCTGCTAAGCTGATGTGAGCTTGCTCTGCCGAAGATGTATGCGCGGTTTCTGTTCAGTAGCCAGCCACTTTGGTCCTTGGTCAGGAAGTGTTCGCGATGGGGGAGGTGTCGGATCCTCTCTCTCCAGTTGCGGGTCTGGACTGATGCCCATCCAGTCTGGTTAAAGAGGATACTCTGGGCCCCAGAGTTCTGGGGTATGGAAATGATCGAAAGTGATCCAAGGGTATACCCGTTCCCAGGGTCTCATCTGCAACCGCCAAACACGATGCGCTGGTTAACAAGTTTATGGCCTCTACATCCACAAACGTCAACCCGGGAAGTGAAAAGAGACAACTATCTGCATCGTCTGAGGAGTCTGTTTGTGTTGAAACAAAGAAGAGAAATTTGGACATACGGATCCAGGGACCCGCTCCCAGATTCCTTACTGTCCGTAACAGTGTTGAGGGGGCAGATCTATCTAAGATCTCGCCCTTTGTCATTAACAAAGCTGTAACTGGTGCTGCAGGGAATGTTCGTTCCATTAGAAAACTTCGAAATGGGACTTTATTGATACAGACTGACTCTGACAAACAGAGTCACTCTCTGTTAAAAGTGAAGTCCTTTTTCGATGTTGTTAACGTGTGTGTTGAACCTCATAAGGGTTTGAATTCATCTAGAGGCGTTATTTCTTGCCGTGATCTATTGAACGATGGCACGGAGGAAATAAAGAAAGAGCTCGCCGAACAGCACGTTATCAATGTTGAACGAATATTTCGTACTGAAAATGGCAAGAAAAAACCTACTGGGTCTCTGATATTGACTTTTGCTGTACCAAATCTCCCTGAGCGAGTGTTTGCTGGGTTCTACAGTCTAACTGTTAGACCTTACATTCCAAATCCAAGGCGTTGTTTTCGATGCCAAGGGTTTGGACATGTTAGCAGCACTTGTTCTAAAGAGGAAGTTTGCGGACAATGTGGTGTAAAAGGACACAAAAGTGATGGGTGCAATATTGAGGCAAAGTGTGCAAATTGCAACGGTGATCATCCTGCACGATCACCAAAATGCCCAAAATACAAAGTGGAGAAGGCGATCTTAGAAATCGTTGCCAAACAGAAACTTTCCTTTCCAGAAGCTAGGAAAGTTTACAGACAAAGAACTGCTTTACCACCTACCATAGGAAAATCGTATGCAAATGCAACATCAGCCTAAGTCCCGAATACATGTTCTTCGTGTAAGGAACTGGGTGAGATGGTTCGTATGCTTGCCGATCAGATTAAAACTTTGATAGCAGTCCAAAGCTGTACATCTTCAAATAACACATAATTTTCTTCTAAAGTCGACCTTCTCGATAAAACAAAACCAATTGCATCCAAAGCCAAATCTGAGCCTTCGCCTCTATAAAACATCAAAGTACCACCAATAACTGGACAGCTAATTAAGCAAAAGTCAATGTCAGTGTCTGTGCTTAATAAATCCCCGTCATTTGTTAAAGTACAGAACACACATTCTCGAGCCAAACCCAGTACTCTACTGGGTGTTTCAACAAAGCTTCAACAAAAACAAAATCAAAATAAAAATAAGGGAGGGGCGGGTTCTTCAAAACCCCTCCCAAAATCACCTCAGGCGTCTACCAAGCCCTCAACACCTGACGATCCAGTTGTTGAGGTTGCTATGGAACTTGACCCTGAAACATCCAAAATTAAAGCAAAAATTAAACCACCTGATGGTATATCTAGCCAGGCAGGTAGAATGAATAATACAGGTCCAAATCCCTTTTAATTTTTAATTGTTAATAAATCCATTTACATAATATGGCCAGAAATTTAAAATTAAATAGCATGATACAATGGAACATTAACGGTGTGAGGAGTCACATCGAAGATCTTAAGGTTCTTGTACGAGATACATCCCCTTTAGTCATTTGCCTGCAGGAGACTCATCTCCATCAACCTCACTCTCTTATTTTGAGGGGGTTTTTGGTTTTTAGAAATGACTATGTCACTGCAGACAGAGCTAAGGGTGGAGTAGCAATTCTTGCCCACAACACTATTTGTGGTACGTCTATAAACCTTAGGACCTCATTACAAGCAGTAGCAGTAACGATCACTACACCATATAAAATGACCATTTGTTGTTTGTACTTGCCACCTAATTTCAGGTTTGTGGAAGTGGAACTAATCGACCTCATCAGACAGTTGCCTGCCCCATTTCTTTTGGTGGGCGATTTTAATGCTCACCACTATACTTGGGGATCACACACCTGCAACCCTAGAGGAAGCCGCATTGATAGGATTCGATCCAATTTGGATTTGATTCTTCTCAATGACGGTTCTCCAACTCATCTAGCGGCTTCTACAGGTGGCTGGACAACAGTCGACTTGTCATTTTGTAGCCCAAGTCTAGGTACCAAATTTGAGTGGTCTGTCGTAACTGACACATACAGTAGTGATCATACTCCTGTTAAGCTTACATTTTCTGACTTCTCGCACTGTAACGATCGCCTTCCCAGATGGAATTTGCGTAAAGCAAAATGGGAAACTTTCACTGATGACTTTGTATCACCTATTATTAATGGTGTTCCTATAAATGAAGCAGTACGGTTTTTTACCTCAGCAATCCTTACAGCAGCAGACAACAATGTTCCAAAAATGTCAACGAGGCCACTACGCCCACCGGTTCCATGGTGGAACGATGAATGTAGTGATGTTCTCCGTTTATGCCGTAAAGCACTAAGGAAGTTTAACCGGCGACCTACTTGTGAAAATCTTGAAAAGTATAAAATTCTACGAGCTAAAGCACGCAGAGTTTTTAGGCAGAGTAGGAAGGACTCGTGGGCCCAGTACATTGGCACGATATCAAGAACCACACCCACGTCAACTGTGTGGAAAAAGTTACGTTCTGTTTGTGGTCCTCCACCTTCTGCTCCCTTATTGGGACTTAAGCAGCAGGATGGCATCTTGACTACAAATATAAATGAAATTGCTAATGTTTTGGGCTCATCTTTTGCTAACTTTTCGTCAACTACTGCTTACAGCGACGTCTTTCGTTTGTATAAAACTTCTCAAGAAGCAATACCTTTCACAGTATGTCTGTCGGAAGGATCGCAATTAAATTTACCATTTTCCTTGCAGGAATTAGGGTCTGCTATGTTGTCGGGACGGGATTCCGCTCCAGGCCCTGACAACGTAGTTCATTCTATGATTAAACACCTCCCAGCTTCGGGGAAGCGTGCTCTCCTTCGAATATACAATCGTATATTTGAGGAGCGTTGCTTTCCTGATGCTTGGTTGGAGGCTACAGTAGTTCCTCTTCTCAAACCAGGTAAAGAAAAGACCGAACCAGGAAATTACCGTCCCATTTCCCTCACTAGTGTGCTTTGCAATCTGGTAGAGAGAATGGTCAATCGGCGCCTTGTTTGGTATCTCGAAAGTAAACGGCTGCTTTGTGATGAACAATGTGGCCTTAGGCAGGGTCGATCATCTACTGATCAGCTGGTTTCATTAGAGTCTGCCATACAAAATGCATTTTTGTTGCGTCAGACATTGGTTGCAGTGTTTTTTGACCTGGAAAAGGCATACGATATGGCTTGGCGAAGACGAATTCTGAATACTTTAAGATCATGGGGTATAAATGGTAATATTCTTGCTTTTATCCAAAACTTCCTTAGCAACAGATATTTCAGAGTGCGTGTTGGACCTATGCTTTCCGATCGTTATCATTTAGAGAATGGTGTTCCTCAGGGTAGTGTGCTTAGTGTGACCCTGTTTGCTGTGGCAATCTACAGCATTACCGCTGATGTGCAGTGCCCTGTCCGCTGTTCTCTATTTGTTGACGATTTTGCCATATATGTGGCTTCTCGAGGTATGGCAACTGCCGAAAGAGCCCTTCAACTAGCGATAAATAGATTGCAATCTTGGTCAAATTTGACAGGATTCAAGTTCTCTGCTTCCAAAACGCAATGTATTGCTTTTAGTCGTCGAAGAATGAACCATCAGCCTGTATTATTTCTAAATGGAACACAACTTCAAACTACTGCAACTGTTAAATTTTTAGGCCTAATATTTGATAGTAGACTTTCTTGGATTCCACATCTATCTGATCTGAAAACACGGTGTAATAAAACACTTGACATGTTACGTGTTCTCAGCGGTTCTCGATGGGGAGCCGATAGGACTTGTATGTTGAGATTTTATCGTGCTCTTATTCGATTGCGGATTGATTACGGCTCCATAGTCTACTCATCCGCAAGACCATCAGCTATAAAAAGGCTAGATTCGGTACATAACTCTGCTCTTCGTATTGTTTCTGGAGCATTTCGTTCGAGTCCAGTTCCTAGCTTGCTTGCTGAGACTGGCGAACCATCTCTTTCTCGACGAAGACAACAACTACAAATGACATACATCTGTAGTCTGCGCTCCAAACCGTATCATCCAACATACAACGATGTTTTTAATAATTCCTTGACTGACAGATATGAATGTCGTCAAAATAGTACTGCACCATTTGGTATTAGAACTCTACGAATCCTCGACAATTTTGGACTTGTACTTCCTCCATTGATTAAGAATGCACCATGTGTTATTCCTCCATGGGTCATTAAAATTCCAACTTTTGATTTTTCACTGTCCAGGTTCATCAAGCACAACACTCCTGATGTAGTTTATCGTCAAGAGTTTTACTATATACTTGATGGATACCCATCTAGTGAAATTATTTTCACAGATGGTTCTAAACTGGACAATAAAGTCGGTTGCGCGTATTACTCATCCGGTCGGATGTATAAATATGGATTACCCCCAGTTTATAGTGTATTTTCTGCCGAACTTTTTGCTATTTTGAAAGGCCTAAATACCGTTCCATCAGGTTTCCATCACTATCTTTTGTGTTCCGATTCCAAAAGTGCTTTACAGGCTGTCCAGGATATGTATTCTAGGAGTCCCTTGGTTGAGGATATTCTGTGTTCTATACATAGACTTCAGCTACGGGACGTCGGAGTATCATTTTGCTGGGTACCTGGGCATTGCGGAATTTCAGGAAACACAAGAGCTGATGCAGCGGCAAAAGAAGCTACAAGTCAGATACCAGTCACACAGTGTGTTATGGTATCTGACTTTGTATCGGCAGTTAAAACCCTTTTGCATAGGCAATGGGAGGAAGAATGGACAAATATACAGTCTAATAAACTGAGGGAAGTGAAAGATACTGTCCGTCCTTGGAATTCATCCATACGTCCTAGTCGTCGAGAGGAAGTGGTGATTACCCGTGTTCGTATCGGTCATTCCATGATTACTCATGGATTTCTGATGGAAAACGGGAATCCGCCACAATGTCCCTTTTGTCGAGGTATTTTATCAATTAGGCATATCCTTGTTGAGTGTGTCTCACTTAGAGGTATGCATAGGACATTTGCCCTACCAAATTCTATGCAGGCGATTTTGGGGGATAGTGCTCAGATCCTCGATCTGGTATTGTCCCTTTTGCATCTTCTGAAAATATTTGATAATATATGAGTTTTCTCTAGTCAATTGTTGCAGAGAATTTTACAGCTCTGTAATATCATGTTTAGTTGTTGAATTAAATTTTGTTTAAATCTTATTCCTGGTAATATGTTGCAGGGCCCTTTTATAGTCCTGCACTATTTGTTAATTTTGGTAACTTATTGTCCATAGTATATAGTTGTTAACTTGTTGCAAGTCCCTTTTACAGCCATGTAGCATGTTTAGTGTGTTATTGTTGTTTAAATTTTATGTAACTGTTTTTTAAGGTTAAGTTTAAGTTTTAAGTTGGAGCGTTCTTTACGCTCTACTTTGCAAAGGCGATGATGACCGAAATGGTTTTTTCGCCTTTAAACAAAAAAAAAAAATCCAGTATCAAAATCCTAGACTTATTAGGTTAGTATCTACGGTAATACACATGGCAATGACATTAAGACAAATAAATACGTCATATGACTCCAGTTAGGTCCAAAAAATGCATTCATTGCATGTTAGTCGTTTATTGTATTACGGCTAAACGATTAAAATTTATGAATTCCTCTCTTTGGGTCAAAACCAAGAGTTACACAATTAAAAGCTATGATGTCAAAACTAGGATATACATTTGAAAAGATTAGATAGTGTATATATTATAGGGAAATGGGTTTAATTCACAATTGTTTAGTTCTAGCCATTTAATCAACTATTTACTGTAACATACTAATCCAAACCAATACAAAAATATTACGGAAAACCTTTATGTTTTCTAACCATGAACATAGTATTTATGGGATGTTTTAATTTTCCACAACTCTCGATTATTTTATTAATAATACTATTATATGATTTTTCGTTTTATCTAAAAAGCTGTTATGACTGTAAGATTGATATATATGCCATATATTTAGAGTATATAACATTACCAAGTGCAGAACTGATAACATACCGAGAAATGGTTAGGAGTGACAAAATCTATGGTTCGTGTTGATCAGCTGTCATCTCTTAGCTCACTGCCAGTTGCTTCCCGCCTCCCGGTTACTATGGGGAATTGAAAATGTTTGTGTTGTATTTTGTAATTAATTGACTGATCATTTTATATGCGTAGGTGTAAGCGTGTAAGTAAACTCGAACAAAATGATGCTTCAAGAAAGTGATTGTGATAACTTTGATGATGAAGATTGTGGTGATCAAAATGTTGTTTTGGCGTGTGCTTTGGAAATGTTTTCGGAGGCGAAAGAAGTCCTTAATTTGATACAACAACTTCCAACACTATCTACAAAAGAAACTGAAGTAGCGCGTGATTTTGAAAGAGCACATGAAAGGTTTAGGTACATTATTAACCAATACAAGGAACAACCTCACTTGATTGACCCGTATCTAGATGAAATATTAAATAATATAGTTCTGTTAGTTAGAAAACAAGATTCTTCTCTTGAATTAAAACACAAAGCATTTAAATATTTGCAGCTTCTAACTATTGTCAGAGGATACAAAGTAGTTGTTCAACATTTACCCCATGAGGTATGTCTAGTTGGGTAATACCAATACAATTTAATATATTGTAATTATAGAAAAAACCAGTATACCTAGTCTCAATACTAACAGTGGGCAATGGTTCAAAAATATGTAGGCATTTTATCCTATGTGTAATCTTCCCCAGTATATAGTCTGATTCCTAGTTCTAACTGACCCAGGTGTATTACATTATAGGCTTATTAGGCCTAAATACAAAATAATTAATTTCAATTTATGGTAATTGTTTACTTAAAGGTGGAGCCATATTTTCCAGATTTTTTTAAATCGTCTACTACATACCTTACTTTTAAAGAATGAATAATGTTTAGGCCTACTTGCGCAGATCACTGTTTATCACTGAAAAATCACAATCTAAAAACTATCAAATTCTATGTGTTTATAGGTTAGACATTATGGCAAATGTTCATATTTACATCTCATATGTTATTAAAGATATTTCATACTATATATATCCGTGATCACAGATCGTGTTGTATGCTGTGAATCCTCCATATTAATAATCTAATTTCAAATTAATAACTTCAAAAAACTTAAGAAAAGTTTGGCCAGGCGGTTATATATATATATATATATATATATATATATATATATAAGGTTTGGTGAGGTGTTTATTTATTTATATAGCTACCTGGTCAAACCTGTCAAGATATACAATTATATCGTAAAGTAAGCATTTATTAACTTCAATAAACGTACGAAAGGCACCTGGACAAACCTGTTGTGATATGAAGTACCAATCTAGCTTACAATAGTCATTGTGTAATGTGCATGCATCAAACCATATGCTATTAACATTGCCATTATGTTGTAACCTATAAATACATCGGATTTGGTAGTTTTTAGATTGTGAAGAAGTAAGGTATGTAGTAGATGATTAAAAAAACAACAGAAAATAACACGCCACCTTTAAGTAAACGTAACCCAATTTATAAGCTATCTCAACTTTTCCTGATGTAAGTGTAACAAAAAATGTACGTTAGATTTTAGATTGTAATTTTTCAGTGAAAAAAAGTAACCTCCACAGGTTAACATAAATTTATTCTTAAGAAGTAAGGTATGTAGTGAATAGACTATAAAAAAAGAAATATCCCGAAAATAGAGCCACCTTTAAGTAAACAATTACCTTTTTGTCTTGTTGTTTAAAGGTAAAAAAAACCTCTTGGTCATCATCACCTTATATGAAAAAAGGAGAAAGATATAAAATAAAGACACCTAGCCCTCTAATAGTGTCAGGATCAGAAAATAATTAAAGATGATAAGGAAAATGAAAGAGAGGGATTGTCGTAGATATTGTATTACAGTCTATGTTTTAAAATCTAAATTATTCATGTAGAACATCTATAACTATCCTATTTAATAGGCAATTCCTTAAACATTTAATAAATGTGACTCTTATTAATCATAGTAGCAAAACCACAAATTTTCAAACAAATCCTGAGCACCAAGGAGTTAATCAGGTTTTGTACCTCATTGGAAATTAATTAATAAAATGGCTACTGAATTTTGAAGTATAAGAGACATACAGAGCTTCTCAAAATCTGGTTTAGCCGTACAGTCTTACATGTTTTTCAATAAATAAATCATTTTAACCTAACCTTTTCTATATGTCAAATATTCATTATGTAGTACCATAATGTAAATAAACTAAATATTATTTATGACATCACCATTAGTTTGTTTCATAACTACCATATTCTTATGAACACTTCGCTCTCAAAAAACTTTGCCGTTGTAGAAAAATGATTTTTAGACATGTATAGATTAAAAAGTTGAATATTGTGTAAAAGTTTACTTTATCTTTCAAGACATTAAATAAAAATATATACCAAAATTTATTATTATATAGGTCCTACCTTGAAAATTGTATTGTTTTAGTGGAATTCACTAATTTAACCTACTGTTAAAAATGGAAAATGAAATCTACCAAATTCATGTACACATAGGTTATATTTGCAGTAGGAATCTGGATGTTTCACATTTTACTAATAAAACGGTCACTTTTAAAGCCTATTTTAAGAGAAATTAATTTAAACCATGAAATTTGAATATAGATCATAAGAATTTAATTTTTAACCGTTACAGTAAATTGTGTAATTACAAGACAGTGTTAATTAACAAGACTTTTACTTTATTTAACTATTAAAGTAAACAATATAGGCCTATGCATAGTTATAATATGTAAAAAGATAACTAATATCAAGATTCATGTATGATATGATGAAGCATGCATATTGAAGATATACGAGTTATAACTATTTAAATTTGTAATTTTGATCATTTAATATTGTATAGGGCCTATTAATAATTTTTCATCTATATAATAGTTAAATTATATTAATATAATAGATCTTTGTATAATCTAATCTGTTTTTGATGAAAGAGTCAAGTAAAATAATATTAAATTAAGCTTAGGCCTATTTTATAGTTAGGCTATTCCATAATGTTTCATTGTAATTATTGCTAAAAGTTGTATTAATTACACATACATGTGCAATTAGTCTGATCGATAATTGATACTAGTCAATACAATTACTTTATTGTATACTATACAGTAGATCGTCATATGTAATTATTTCAGTGACAGCAATTCCCTAAACTTTCATAACCATCTTCTATGTGAATTGGGTACTTTTCTATTTATTCAGTGAAACAGTGAATTCTGCTTAAAAATACAGTTTTAAAGTAAAGGTTTGTACTAAATAAATTTAACAAAATTTGTTATCTAATCTTTAGATGGTAATTATACAATCTACCTTGTCCTGAAATTTAGTTATGAAAATAATAATTGTCGAATCCATTTACTACTTACCTTATGAAAAAATGAGATCATATTAGGTGTCACAAGACACTTTTGATGTACCAAAATTCATTACTTAAGTATAAAATAAGAAATATAAAAGTATTAAATCCAGGTATGATCTCATTTTTTCAAAATAAGTTAGCTAGTAAACAATTTCAATTTTTTTTTAAACTAAATTTCAGGACAAGGAAGATTGCATTTAATTGAACTTTAGATTTACTTAGGCTTACCAAATTTTACCTGAAAATTAGGGGTGCAACCTCTAGGTGGAACCAATACCTAATATTACTGTCATAGACCTTTTGAAAAACTTTACAAGTTAATAATCTGTAATCTAAGCTAAAAAAAAGTTACATTTTTGTCTTAGGTGGCAGATTTAGAGCCAACTCTGAAGCTTCTTGAAGAGCAGGATGAAAAAGACTCAGGTACATGGGAAACGAGATATTCATTGTTGATGTGGTTGTCTATCATTGTGATGATTCCTTTTCATATGTCGAGACTAGACAGTGGCTCATCGCAAGTAACGGTTATGTCTAGGTTAGTTTCTGTATGTAAACAACTGCTAATAGGTTATAAATTGTGGGGTTGGGAGTGATAGTACAACGGATATTTTCTGTTACAGGACTACAAGCGTCAACCTGTTTTTTTTATTGTTGAATGTAAGAAGTACTATTTTCTTAATAGTTAAATATAATGATTGTAGGGCTACCCTTCTTCAGTGGGGGTGGTCGATGATCTTAGACATATCCAGGAAGACACGTAGTATAATCTTCTTAAACTTCAGAATCTTCCGGAGAATCTTGTGGAATTGACTTCCCATTGTCAAAGATTAAAGGGTCTCTGTCATTTTCTAATCGCAGCATTCGAAGATCAGGTGTGCTGCAGTTTTCTCTTGGAACCTATATTTTCTGTGAATATGCTCATCCTGTTCATGTTTTCCTCAGTAGCAATCCCCTATGATGAACCGTTCTTTATGTTGTTCCTGCCAATAACGAAAACAGGTTAAAGAAGCTTGGGATATTTCCATAAATAGCTGTAAATAATGACTTTTACAGATCATTTGCCTTTATTAACACTTTCAAGCTTAAGCCCGAGTATAGATCAACTGTCTACTCCTCCGAAGGCTATGCTATTTCATTCTAAAAAAAATTTTATGGACGTATATAAATGTTATTAGATTATCTCATCATGTGTAGTAGTCTTTCAGAACAACTGATATGCATTTGCAACACTTTTTAGCAGATATTTTATGAGTTACCGTACTGTAACTAGAGACATCTTTCAGAACCATGGTATCGTTTTGCTATTTGTTGAACTGTAGGCTAGATATGCATTTCTTTTTTTAAACTCTTTTAACCATTCTTTTTAGTGTGTTGTACTATATATTTTGTTTGTATTTGTAATGTTTTATTTGCATTTGTTAATATGACAAACTTGTAAACAGTGATTAGAGTGTTACATTCAATGTTACTTAGACAGTTACAGTTTTTTTAACACTATTCCAGGTATTTTTAACTCGCTTGGTAGGCTAATTAACATAAATCTACTCTTTATTGTTATTTATAAAATATACAGTTGGATCTTACAATGATATCTAAAACTTTCCTTCCATCTTCATTATTTTATTTTAATTTTTTTCTTTTCTCAGAACCATAGAAAATGTCCAGGTTTTTAGGTCAAACATGTGCATGGAAGGCCAGACTTGAAAGTGTTAATAATGTTGCTTACCGTTAAAGAAACATTAGTATTCTCATTGCTCTGAAAATACTTTATATAAGTTGATAACAACTTCTCTTTTTTATTATTTCATGAAGACTATATAGAAGACTAAAAAAGTAAACTATAAATTTATATACTCACGAAATTTAAATAAGATTTTTGTAACTGAATATTCTCAAACAATAAGTAAATGATGCAAATAAAAAAATAACATTTGATTTAGACATGACAAGCAGACTAGTGCTAGGAGTAAGGAAGGTACCCGGTAAGGTTTAGGTGGAGTAGTTTTAGGCATGTTTTAAGTTTACTATTATAGAGCTGATTATTTAATCAGTTTTCTAAAATTGTTTATTCTTTGTTTTTAGGTTAGTGAATATTTGCAAAAAGTACTTGAGAGTCACAGATGCTTGTAGACAATCTGCTGCTTATCTTTCAGCAAAGTTCCTCACTCGAGTGGATGTTAAGGAAGAGCACCTTTCTAGCTTTGTTAAGTGGGCTTGTGAGGTTAGTAAATGTGTTATTGCCTCATATTAGAAAGTTATGTTGGATTATTTATGAAATTGGAAAAGTCTTTTGAAATATGTTTAACCCTTTTGGGATCAACGAACGATAATATTTTAGTTTTTGGTTTGTAAATATTAAAAAATAAACTTCTTTTTTTTTATCCAAATTTTTATTAAGTGAGTGAAAATAATTATTCTATCACTAAGTATAGCAAAAATTATTTGATTATTGCAGAGCTCAGTAAATTATGTTTAGTTGTTAATTTAATTTTTTTTTAATGTTATCCTCGTATAGCTCTATATTATTTGTTTCCAATTGTTGTTAATTTTATTTAGTTTATCATTGTTACCTTGTTGCAGGCTCCTTAACATTTTTGTAATATGTTATTATTTATTTATAATAATTGTTAATTAGATTTTTGTTTTGTTAATGTTGATAAAAATATGATGTTGTTAATGTTATTGTTTTTAGTTTAATTTGTACATATATATATATATATATATATATATATATATAAAGTAAGTTTTATATATTTAAAGTAATTATATATATTTATATATAATTAACAAATGTCAATGAATTATAATAACCTGAGATTGAGAGTCGTAAATTAATAATAATATTTTTTTGTGAATAAAATAAAACAACTTTTAAAGTTAATGAACATAAATAATATTGTATTATAATGTTTGTATATTGATTTGTGTGTATAATTTTATTTTCAATGATAAATTGAGCATTTAGTATTTTTATGAATTTCATTTTTATAATTTTGGCACCACAAAAGTGGGAATAATAACAAAATTAAAATATAAAAAAAATAAATCATCATAGGGTCCCCCTGAGTAATGTTTAGGATGGCACAGCAGCAACTTATAATGGGCATCGGTTTATCTGTATCAACTGATACTGGAACCCTGGCTTAAGAAGAAAGTAGAACGATGTCTATTGTATGTACAGTACGTTAAAAACATGTTGACCAATTTTAATCAAATTAATATGTGGGCATATTTTTAACATATCAAATTTTTTTTTCATATAACCAAAAATTTGAGGTAATTGCCATAAGAAAAAACAAAAAATTATATTTTTTTTTCAAAATCGGCTATAATGATTTTGATAACATTTTTCTCAAGTGCAGCTTCTAAGGGAATTAAATAAAACTCATTGATCATCGTCTTTCTAAAAAATACTGGTTTGTGAATTATAGGTAAAAACGGAAAGGAAAAAAAAATGGCTCTTCTGATTTTGTTCAAATTTTAGTGAAAAATGAAAATTAATTACACTATAATGAAAATTTAGAAACTATAATTTGGAGGATACGGTACGTAATAATATTGATTGGTGACAGATTCCTGACGGTTTGTATGATTTTTCAGATAATATTGCAGCCAGAAACTGTTTCGTGGGAGAAATTTGGTCCTTTGATGAGTTTAGCTGCAGTTTTAAAGCACGGGAAGAGAGAAGATTTGCTTCCATACGCTCCAGAACTGTTGTCTTGTATCATGAAATCAAAGTGTCAAGAAGACCTGCATACATTGTCTAGGAAATATGCAATAAAAATAATTTCAAGAATAGGCAAGTGAATTCTATATAAGTAATTGATATTTCTCACTTTCCCAATAAGAAAGTATATGGTAATCACAAAAAAAAATTTGACCTCCAGTTTTTGGTTGATCTTCAACATTTCATGGCTTCAAGAAATTGACTTTTGACATGCCGTTTGTCATTGTCATCTGTACTTAATAAGCACAATAACGGCTACAAACATGTCTTAAATGTTTTCTGTCGTATGTTTAGTGCACTACAGTCCAAATTTGTTAAACGGATTTAAATTCAATTTGGTACATAGCAACACCACCTATTGGTGTGACGTCAGCTAGATGAAGGCCATGTTTCCGTGCCTAGATAGGTGTCACTAGTATTCATATTTCTTTTCATATTTTCTCAACAAAAGGATTAACAACAAAGTAAAAACAAAGTTTTTATAGCGATTAACATAATGATGGCTATAACAGTGTTAAGTGGAATCCAAATTTAATGTGAATGTTATAAAGTGTTTAATATGAAGTAAGGTTAACTAAATAGTAAAATTTTCATAGTAAAAAAAAAATAGTAAAAATTTCATAGTCAATTTTATGATATCTAATAGATATAATTGCACTTTCGTCCGATGCACTATTTGTACTACGTTTTTACTATTTAGTTAACCTTACTTCATATTAAACACTTTATAACATTCACATTAAATTTGGATTCCACTTAACACTGTTATAGCCATCATTATGTTAATCGCTCGTACTTATCAACTAACAAATATGTTTTAATAATTAATTTAATTCTATTGTATAAAAAAAAAAAGTTATAATATATTACAAATTATGTAAATGATATGTAGGATCTAGTGGAAGCAATGATGAAATTAGGTTTGGTGACAATTCTGAGAAAAATATAAAAAATCAAATCATAAAACATGTTTTAGATATTCATTTAAATATAACTGATGTTAAGGATACCGGATTTATGAACAATTACAACTGCATACTATTTCAAAAGAGAGCTACAGGTATTCAGCTAGCACTATGATTTTTTGTGTCATTAATTTTTACAATTACTCATCATCCCTACAAATTTTTAAGACATTCAGCTTCTCTTATATTACTATACCATGAAACTATTCATTTTTTTAAGTGATCCAACTTTAGATAGAAGAAAGGCAATGTTTTCTCACATATGCAAGTAGTAGACATCCCAAACAGGTTTTAACCTCTGGATGTCTATAAATCCTGTAATATTCAGATGTGTTATTCGCAAATTGTAGAATATGTTTAATAATATAGTATAGTTTATTTAATCCAATTTTGTTGTTAGTCAGCTTATGTAATGTAGTGTTGTCATTTTTGTATAGGGAACATGTTGTTTTCAAACAGGTCTCACTTTCCTAAAGGTACGAGTGGCTTCTTGGCGATATAAACGTGGCTGTCGTTCGATAGTGATGAATTTAACATTAGCTCAAACAGAAGACCAATCAAAGGGTGAATCTGAAGTAGGAGGTGGTGATATAAAAGAAGAAAAAGACACTGAAGATGATGGTGATGATTTTGATGACGTTCCTCCAGAGATTGAAGATGTAATTGATGAATTGATTCAAGGATTGAAAAATCCTGGTAATACTATTAGGTAAGTAGGGCTATTTTCATACAAATTATATACTCGGTATGGATCTACAGGATATCCCAACATCTAGAAAAACCGTGAAGGAGTAATAAAAATTTCCGGGGAAATTTGGGGATAGCTACCTTCAGTTTTGCTCAAATGTACCCTTCTAAGTCCCCAAACAAACATATTGATTGCCAACTTTCCAAAAATACCAATTTGTGAGTTATCAATAAAAACAAACAAAAATCTGCCATGGGCTGTTATAAAATATGTAATTCCACAAAATGGGCTCTACTGTTCAAATTTTAGTGAAAAGTGAAGATTAATGGCGTTTGCTAAATCACAAGTAAAAAAAAAAATTATACTTCAAGAATAATAGTTATAAAAAACAAAAATAAACCGTTAATTGCTGTCATTAATTAAAAGCTGGATTTTAGTGAAATATTATTTACTCTGAAGACATAAGCAAAGCAAGGATTATTTTCATTAACCTCCCAATTAATGAATATCTTGTTAAATTAGATTTAGTTGGGAAAGAGAACAATATAGAATACCAAATACTGTTATTAGAGAATAAATAATTTAATACTGCCAATTTTTTATATTATCTTATCGCTCAAATAGATTAGCTGTGTGCGGGGATCAGTTACCGTCTGATCTTGATTGTGCATGCGACAAGTCATGGGAAGTTCCCAATAATATATTCAAACTTTACGACTTGCAGAAACTCATATTGGTTTTTTAAACTGAATAATTTCAGGAGTCTTATTTGAATATGTAACATAACCTGGACTAACGTAATCTATTCAAGGAGTTTTTGGTACCAGACCTAGTTTGGGTTTAGTATTCATTGAATCACCACGATTAGGTTAAATGGTTATATATATATATATATATATATATATATATATATATATATATATATATATATATATATAATAGCTTGGAAACAAAATATTAATTAAGGAGGAGGATAACACAAAAACTTGACTTTTGTTTGTGTTAAGGATTTCGACTTTACTTTGACCTTAACTTCAACTTTGACTTCTACCCTGACTTTGCCCCTACTTCGACCTTGACTTTGACCTCGACATCGACATCATCCTTGACTTCAACCCTCACTTCGACTTTGACATCGCCCCTGACTTCGACCATAACTTCGACACCTACTTCGTTCTTGACTTCTACTATTACTTTGACTTAGACCTTGACTTTGACTTCAACCTGACTAATAAATTCATTAACTCAAGTTCAGTGGTGAAATCACTGTATATCACCATTCATCCAACCAGTTATCAATAAGGGGAAATGGGGATATTAAAATAGTTTTGGGAGAATCACTTGAATTAATTCATTACTGACATATGCTAGAAAATTTGACTTACTGAGGGGCCTTTTTTGTGAGTAAAATTGGATTTTATACAGAATGGTAGTTTAGGTTATGTTTGACTAATAACCTTAATTATTTCCTGATATTTGTTCCAAAATTATCAAGCTTTTTTATATTTATATGACATGATGGTCTCATGCTTTTATTTGTCTTCAGAATATATTTTCTATTTGAATGTTGTGTGAAGGTGGTCTGCAGCTAAAGGAATCGGTCGTGTGATGGGACGTCTCAGTCAAGATCTTGGTGATGAAATAGTTGGTTCAATATTAGAATTGCTTAATCCTCGGGAGAGTGAAGGTGCTTGGCATGGAGGCTGTTTGGCTTTGGCAGAGTTGGGTGAGTATCTCATAATATATGTTATAGAATATTAGTAGGAATTAATTTTATAGTGTCAGTTTATAGTCTTTTATTCTTATATTATTGTGTGCACAAGATGTTTGTTTGAAGTAGCTATTTGATGGAGTTTTAATTGAAGTTGGCCACTTACCAAATTTGTTATTATTATATTTACCAATTCTTCGGTTAACAATTTAGTCTTGATACTGGTTACTGCTCTTAAGTGTTTTTGTTTGGTATCAGCAGTTTATGTCCCTCTTGAGATAGTATTAATATACTTGTAGAGCCCTTGTTAAAGATGTCTGACTTTTGTGTCCTCCCCAACAATCATCTCGTAATCCTCTCACCTTCTTTTTCTTCCTTTTTTGTAGCAACCTCTTTTCTCATTTCTTCTTCTTCACTTATTTATTATATTGTATATTTAACACTACACTTTAAAACACATATGTGGACTGAATATTTTCCTTAATTATATGAGTTACAATTTCATTTGGAGATATATGAGGTTTGTTCAAAAAGTAATGGGAATTTTGTAATTTTGTGGGTTGTATTAGTCCGATTCATGTGATTTTGTTGTTGACATGTTTTAAACATGTCTAAAACTATATGTACATTGTTAATCATATCGAATGTTTATTGTGTTGTCAGCTGTCAAATAGGTTAAATCTGTTTTGGCGATTATTTATTTTTTTTAAATGGATCAGAGAATTTGCATTAAATTTTGCTATAAAAATGGAATAAAGTGCAGTAATGTTTTAGAAATGTTAAATATAGCTTTTGTTGACTTTACCATGAGTTAAACAAGGGTTTATGATTGATATAAGCATTTCCAAGAAGGCCGTAAAGACGTTGAAGATGACGAGCGCCCTGGACGCCCCAGCACATCAAAAACGGATAAAAACGTGGAAAAAGTGAAAGAAATGATTATGAATAATAAAACACAATTTTTTATTTTGTACATAGGCTGTAATACAGCCTCGTCAATGCCTTAGCAGGCGAAACCATTGGTCGGCTAGACTAATAAAAAGTGGATATTACAAAATAAAAAATTGTGTTTTATTATCTTTAAACATGGAATTCCACCAAGAACTATCGGTCTTAACAGTAATGAAAATTAAAGAAGCAAGTACAGCACGTTTGACCGTTTTGTTTAAAAGACTAAGAAAAAAGAAAGCTTTAGCATCTCAACATATATGGTTTAACAGTCAGTGTATTAAAAATAATATAGTACCGAAATTTGTGCATGTAAAAGTTAAGGAAATAAGTACCAGTAGTAAATTCGCCAAACAGGTAGCGGAAAAATCTTGGGTTAAAAGTGAAATAAAAAAGTGGTATTCAGTGAGGGACAATGTAGTGGAACATCTAAAAGTGATTCACAGTGAGCTTACGCGAAGACTGCACCCAGTGGAATTCGATCTTCTAGACACGGATATTTGTGAGTACATTAGGAACCTCATATACCATCATTTCAAAAAACAAAAAGGAAAATTGGATAAACTTAAACTGGACCAAAAATTGAACAATAAAATTAATAAACAATTTTAAAAATAGTCATGACATCACTTTTTATAATAGGGTAGAAAATTTGACTAAGGTTAAATTTACAAACTTGGAATTAGAATTATTGTTAAAAAAAAAAGGTTACAAATTTTCTCCAAATATTAATCCTACATCATCTGATTTTGAAAAATTAGCGATTGATTTAGATTTAGCAATAGATAGTAAGAATATTAAACATGTTTGTGAAAATGTTTTAAGTAAAAATGTTAGGGATATGTATAAGGTTAGATCAGGTCACAAAGATAACTTAATAATTAAGAGCATAATTAAAAAAGTAAAGGATAATAATTTAATATTAACTAAAGCAGATAAAGGAAACTCAATTGTTATTTTAACGCTAGATGAATATTCCAAAAAGGTTCAGGACCTTCTTAATTGTAAAACTTTTATGAAAATAAAAAAAGATCCCACTAAAGATAAAGCAAAATTAGTAAAATCCGCAATTATTAATAATGGAAGTATTTTTAAAGAGAACCATACAAGAACACTAACTGAAATGAATAATCTTGCACCTAGATTGTTGGGTTTAATGAAGTTACATAAGCCTAATGTTCCGATTCGACCCGTAGTTTCTTTTGTACAAGCTCCATCTTATAAATTAGCTAAGTTCACAAATAACTATTTAAAAAATGTGTCTAAATTTCAACCAAAGTTTGGCTTAAAAAATTCATTACAGTTAGTAGACAAAATAAAAGATATATCGATACCACATAAGGCTAAATTAGTTTCATTCGACGTAAAAAGTCTTTTTACCAGTATACCTAGAAAGGAATGTTTAAAAAGCGTAGAATCTCTTATGGATAGAACCAAAGTAGATCCCATAATGGCTAGAGAACTTTTGGATGTAATTGAGGTATGCTTAGATCAAAATTATTTTCAATTTAAAGATAAATTTTATGTTCAATGTGATGGTTTGGCTATGGGGTCCCCATTGTCACCACTGTTGGCAGAAATTTTTATGGACAATTTTGAAAACAAAATAATTAACAATAACCCATTTAAATCAGTTATTATTTATTGGTATCGTTTTGTTGATGATGTAATTTGTCTCTTTGATGGCTCTAACCGCCAACTTCAATTATTTTATAAGTACCTGAACTCAATTGACGATGCGATACAATTTACCATGGAAGTTGGAGAACAAGATCAAATTAATTTCTTAGACTTAAATATAAAAATTGAAAATGGTAAACACAACTTTAGTGTTTTTAGAAAACAAACTTTCACAGATAACATTATTCATGCTTCATCTCGGCACCCTTTAAATCATAAATTGGCAGCTTTCCATTGTATGTTGTATCGCCTCATCAAAGTTCCAATGTCTGACTCTGATTTCAATAAAGAACTAAGTTGCATTAAACAAATAGCTGTTAATAATGAATATGATGTAAATATTATTAATAAAATGCTAAAGAAAAAACTTAAGATGAATGCAAGGCAACTTATTTTTCCAACTTCAGTTAAAAATAGCGCTAAATGGCGGAAAGTTAACTATCTAGGAAATGTTAGCCAAAAAGTTGGAAATATTTTAAATAGCTAAACAGAGTGTAGGCCGGCATTTTATTGTAGTAATAGTTTAGGTAAAATTTTAAATAATTCTAAAGATAAAATTAACAAAATGTTGAGAAGTGGTGTATATAAGATAACTTGCAAAATTTGTAATTCATGTTATGTAGGTCAAACAGGACGTAATTTTAAATCTAGATTAAGTGAACATGAAAGAAGTTGGCGGTTAGGATATGAAGATTCCAGTTTTTCAAATGATTTAAGAATACATCAAGTGTCTGATTTTAATTCGAGTGTAGATTTTAAAATATTACATTTTGATAATAAAGGTAGGAAATTGAATGCTTTGGAGAGCTTAGAAATTAAAAGAATAAGATACTCTAACCCTAATTTAGTTTTAAATGACCAGTTAGATTTGTATAACTCTCCATTAGTAAAACCTTTAAAAGTTATTTGTACTTAGAACAATCAACTGGTTTTCCCAATATGTATTGTTCCTATGGTCATTGCCCAGGCCGGGTATTTCCCCAACCTTCCATTCATTGTATCCTAACTCCCACCCTCTAGTTTTAAGGTTTTCTGTTTTTGTCTTTTTTTCTTTTTTTCTTCAGTCTGTAATACAGCCTCGTCAATGCCTTAACAGGCGAAACCATTGGTCGGCTAGACTAATTATAAGTGGATATACAAAATAAATAATTGTGTTTTATTATCTTTAAAGATTAGATATATTATACATGGCTGAAAATTGTTAAGTGTCATGTCGCACTACACCATTATCACACTGAGTTTATGAAAACGATTTAATGAATGTATTAAAATAACTAAGGAGTGAGGTGTACTATTCACAAAACCAAAATTTGTTATGAAGAAATTTTACAAATACTTTGTTGAATTAAAATTTGTTTTTGCAATTTTTGACTTCTTGTTTTTATTTGTGTCAAATAGAATTCAAGAACTTTTTAGTATGGGGGAAAATAGATGTTTTTTCCAAAAAATAGTTGTACAGTTGATATTTTGTATAGACATTGTTCAGACCTTAGGTTTTGATAAAATCAAAAGATCCTCCCTTAATCCATATTTCTACCATCCCCACCCTTGTGGTGGAATATTTATTTCCATTAATGATGTAAAAATGATGACCTAATCCAAACGTGTGTGCTGATTTTAATAAAATTTTGTTTGTGGGGATATTTTGATATCTTGAGACATTTTTAATGGGGGTGAGCTGATTGGTCCTCGTCCTGCCCTTGGATAGCTGATTATGTGAACCTCTAAAGGAATACTACATTTATCAGTGAACTGAACGCCAGTTAGGTAAAAGACTAGGACAAACTCTCAAATAACAATCAAAACCTAATAATTATTGTTGGAGACTTCAATACTAAGCACACTGCCTGGAACAACGGACCAGAGAACAGAAATGGTTTTCTCTGTTTAAGTGGATTCAGACTCGAAAAATACTGTTGAATCAGAATAAAGAAATATTTTATTAATTTTAACGCATAAAGCCAAAGGTCCTGGGTTTGATTCCCAGTCTAGGTCATATATTTTTCATTTGAAATATTATTGTATTTTCAATAATTGTTGGTAAAAAACGTATTAGCGTACACAATATTTATTTAAATTTTCTTATAGTTCAAATTTAGTATTTAAATACATTAGTAACTGGGCAGAATATGGTGTATTTTCTTTTTAGAAATTATTCATGCACTCAATGTTTCACTTTTCGTATGGTATATCTTAGCATTATGACGTCACAAACATAGCCACCATTAACCAGCTGCTACAGACTTGTTCCCTAAACATTTCAAATTTGTTTTATTTAAGGTACTATCTCTTCAAACTTGTTTTTGATTTTACTATATCATAATATAAAAGAAAGAATTTAGGTGATTTGATTTTTATTTGGGTTCTAATAATTGTGTTTCTTTGTGAATTTAGATTTCGGTTATTTATATATAAAAATTGATGGGTATTATAATTTATAACTAGGTTTTCCCCAACGCTTATGTAATGAATGTATATTCTCTTTAATGACTTTTAATTTGATTATTTCGTTAAAAATTTTACTATTCCCAAGTTTATTTGTTAATTAAAACTTTTATTAGATATACCTTTATTTGTTATTTTTCTTATATGCTTTTATTCTGTTTAGTTTGGCTTTAGGCCTTATTTTGTTATAATGTAGGCTAAGTATGTTTGAGAGAAAGTTATTGAAATATTTTTATGAGTGTAAAAAAGTATTTACATAGGGCTAAATACATACTTATGCATATATTAGTGAAGCGTGACTGGACAAGAGAGCGTGATGCGTTATAGATTTTTATGACACAAAATCGGAGTTTTTTTCTCCATACAACATGTATAGTAGGCCTATAATGTGCCAAAAGAAATTTTCACTTCAACAATATGTTCTTGACATTTCCTTCACTGCGGAATGAAACTGTGTATTTGTTTTAATTAACAACCAAAAACAGAAAAAAATAAACACTGTAAAATCTTCTCAAACTGCCCAAAACCAACCTAAACTATTCGTTACCAAAAAAGTCGATTTAAAAACATGGACGCTGTCTTTGAAAAAAATGTAAATATTTCAATAGTTGTAGGGCCTAAACTTGCTCCCTTTGTCCCATAAATGCAGTGTAAATCATTTTATTAAAATCGATCATTTGATGTAGATAGTCGAGGTTAATTTTAATTTGTTTTGCCAATTAGCCTATTTCTAAAAAGTAATAGTTTTACTTACGATTTTCACACGGGTTTATTAATCTTCATGTTTCATTAATATTAATCTTTTTTCTTTCTTTTTTTTTTCTTATTGCAGCTACCCCCAAATTTTTAGTTACCAAAAATATAAGTCCAAAGATATGGCCAGAAGTATGCCTACTTACCAAAATTTGATTACAATCGGTCCACACCGTAGAGAGTGCATTTGAGCTGTAGAGCGATGCTCAGACGTCAGATAGACATTCCAAAAATCATTTATTGGACTCAGATAATCTCAAAATCTCATCATCGATATATTTAACCCATCACATTACGTATTTGTGAGGAAGTTGAAGAAAATTGGATGTCCTAGACTTATCGTATTTTTTATCGTTTAACATTACATCTTTAAAGGTTAAATTTAAATTGAATTAAGTTGATGTCAGCTGTAAGCCTAAGCAAGTTTAATGTAATCATTGTTGAGAATTATGATAATATATTGCCTTGTAATTTCTAATTTGCAACACAGAAGTGCAATGTCAACTGTCTATTCTAGTTGGAATTAATGCAGTTAAAGATATGTATAAATTATGTCAAAAAAATTTAATCCTTTAGAATTACAAGTGGTATGTGTTCCCAAGCTTTATGCAAGGTCAGAATTGCTTTTGTTTTGAAGTTAACGGTATTATAGATTATAACCTAATTTAATATTTCCAATCGGTTGTCCTTCCTTTTGGAATTCTATTTTTACTTTCATGCATATACTTAATTACTTAGAATAAAAACAGTTATTATGGATTATCCAATCGATGTCTAGTTTATTGCAGATATATTTTTTTGAGGTTAGGCCTACCTTTTTTCAAAAAAAATTTTTTTAAATAATTTCTGTCTGTCAAATTTGGTATCTCGAGATTTTTTGATTAAACTTAAAATTTGAGGGTAGCTGCCCTAAGAAAAAGAAATTATGATTTTTTAAACTCAGCTTGAACAATTTTGAAAGTTGCTCAGTGTAGCCTCTATATACTCAAACAAAACATATTGGTTGCCTAAAAAAAACCGGTTCATTAACTATCTGAAAACGGACATTGGTTATGAAAGAAGTAATTTCTCAAAATCGCCTCTACCTATTTCATTCAAATTGTACCCACTCTGTCGTCCTTCCTTTTGGAATATTATTTTTACTTTTATCCATATACTTAGTATAGAGAAAATTATGATTCATTTTCAAATCGATGTTTAGTTTTTTCTGAAATATCTCTTTTGAGGCTATTAGACCTGCTTTATTTCAAAAAAAGTTATTTTTTAAATTATTTCTGTCTCAAATTTGATGTTAGGGAATATTTTGTTAATTTTACAAGACTTTTTATTATTTTTTAATTTGGGGTTAAGAAAAAGAAACTATGATTTTTCAAACTCAGTAAAATGATATTGATCTATAGACTCAAACAAAAACGTATTGGTCGCATTTTCTAAAAAAAAAGTTAGTTGGTGAGCTATCGGAAAGAAAACAAACATTGGTCATGAGGGATATCATTTCTCAAAATCGCCTCTACTGATTTTCATTCAATTTCAGTAAAATGAAAATAATGACAAAAAGCAGTGTGGGAAATCGCAAGTAAAAAAATATTACATTTTGGAATTACTGTATTGGTAAAAAAACCAAAAATTCATTAAAACTTCAATGTTAATTAAATACGATTTATTCCTCCCCAGAACCAAACCTAAACGTCATTTCTGTAAGTTGACAATCAAAAAGTGAAAATGAACCTTGAAAACGGTCTGTGAAAAAAAAATTATATATTAAATAAGAGCCTAAAACTTTATGTGCCATAAACACAAACACATGCTCAGCTTGTTTGATTAAAATCAAACTGTAAATAACTGTCAATGTTAGTTTTTAGTCAATTATTCCTGAATGATAATATTTTATCAAAATTGTTTCAGCCAATTCTAATTTGTTTTGCTGGCAGTTGCCCCAAATTTTGAGTCATCAAAAATTTTTGCTAAAATATCCCCACATAAGATTTGATTAAAATTGGTCCACACGTTTAGACTCATACAACAGTCATCGTTCCAAAAAACACTTTTTGGATCAGGGAGGGGTCAAAACGGATTTACAAAAAACGCGACATTGACATTTTGGTCCATTACATAACTTCTCATAGGGCTTATATTATTAATTTGGTTTAATAGGACATTTGCTATCTTTAGTGTATATAAAAATTAATACATGACGTTTCGAGAGTATAAATAATAAACTCCCATTATCAAGTGTAAAACTAAAACAAAAGAGAAAAAGCACTTATTAGATTAGGGTCATGTGAGAAATTTCCCCTGCATGTGAGAAAGTAACGAAATTTGAATTGTTCCCTAAAACTTTCCCATGGGTGTTTACTTGACCAAAAATTAAATAATTCCATCTCATTACTCTTTTAATATTTTAATTTATAGGAAATAAACTTTATTCAATTTTATAAAAATATCAAATAAATGATTATTTCATTCTATGTGATTTCCTCTAATACTCTATATAAGGTTCATGTAACTTGGCATCCATGAATGTTAAACCGCAGTCTAATCTTTTACGCTTCCAAAGAATTGAGCCACCTGCCATCGAAGCCCATTAGTGGTGGGGATAAAAGTTACTTTAAAAATAAGGCAGTAAGCTTTTTACACCTTGGGTAGAACCATTAATTTTACATACTAGGAATTGTTTTACATAATCTCCATGGTATCATTTGAAATTCAGAAATTAGTCTTTAGTGTTATCATCTAACAGCCCACTTCTGGTACCTTCAATGACAGCATGGCATCTCCCACACTAGCTCATTCTGAACCTAAACCCATAAAACTACAACAGTTCAACCCACATATTGAGCCATCATATACTGTGAGACTCATTTTTAAATATAAATTCATTATTCAATTTACTAATACTGTGTTTTGTTTTCCTGTTGTGTAAAGGGAAGAAACCTTTCAGAGTTGTCATCGCCTTAGACTCCTAGTCCTCGATTACTCTAATAGCGTCAGTGTCAGAAAAGAACAAAAGTTGGTCAAAAGTGGCATAATAGAAGATTAAAGAGAAGGATCTAATCCAAGACTACATGGAAAAAATGTAAAAATCAGTGACCTTTGTTATTGCCAAGCCCGTACTCACAATAGTGAGCACCTGAGGGGCATTACTAACTACTGTTCTTCCAATAAAAGGTTGTCACTATAATAATGCAAGTAGTAAACCACCCCAAAAGCATTAAAATTTTACTTAACCAATATACAAAGTAAAGTTGGTAATCACCTTAGGGGCTCATTATAGTGAGAACCAGCGTGTCAATCCAGGGGGACTCTAGCTTATGACCCTGACGATATGCCGATGCCGTCTGTCTCTCGTCATTGTCATCTGTACCTAAGCACGATAGCCGCTACAAAAATAAAGATAGGAGCAAGAAATATAATATAGGGGAGTAATAAGGTGCTCATATAGTACCCTATCAAATCTATTTAAACGGGGGTTTCTTCATATCTCGTGTGTTATTTACACTTAATACGATAGGAAAAAAAAAAATTTCAATTCTGCAAGTAATGGTACTCTAAAATTACAAATAGATCAGTTATTGTAAAAAATATTTCTAACCCTAATCTTACAAAAAAATGTGATTCGTGTACGAGATCTGGAGTTACCAATACGAACGTAACGAGTGGAAGCTCTCTTTCACACATACATTGCTTCTAAGCCCGCTAGGAGGCGAAGCGAGATGAGACTTTGTAATATCTAAGAGGCTGATAAAGCCTAGTTGACATTAATAAAGTAGTGATATATACAATTACGAGGTTCAGAAAATCTATCTAACAACTATTTTTAATTGAAATTATTTGCTGTTACTATTTGGTCTATGAATATTTAGTGTCATATCGGCATCGCACACGAGGCAGTGCCACTCTGTGTTACAAGGAAGATTTAGTTTTATGTTAGGTTAGGTTAGGTTATGGTTAGGTTAGGTTAGGTTACAAGGAAGATTTAGTTTTATGAAGAACCAATGTTTTCTATTCACAGAACTAGATCTGTGTAGTTTGAAGTTATTTCGTAATTTGTTATTATATTTATTTATGTTTTGTTATCGGAACGAAGAAGACAGCAGAGAAAAACAGTGGGCATCGCTTGGCAGTCGCGGCCCCCTGCCGTCCTCAACTGACAGGGCAACTGCCATGGCTGACTGCCGACTCTTGACAGGCCACGATTATCTCCAGGCCCATCTCCATAGTTTTGGCCTTGGTGAATCTGATATATGTCCGCTTTGTCTCGATGGTATCATGGACGGGGACCACATCTCAACCTGCCCCTAGCTGGACGACCAGCTGTCCAGAATTGGTCATTAATGGGAAGCTCAACGCCGAATGGCCCAACAGCCAAGAGCGGGCATTGGCTAAAGTAAGTAAGTTATCTATAGAAATTTCTTACCTAAGTATTACTATTTTAAAAATATTTCATCTAAAAATCTAATTTAGAGATTTTTTCTGTTGCAATATTGGTAAGTATATTTTTGTGTAAATACTATAATGTGAATATATATATATATATATATATATATATATATATATATATATATATAGTATTACATTGTGTGTTTATATACGGTAAATCATTTATGTATAAAAATCTTATTAAATTGTATGTTTCTCTGTATTAGGGAGTTTGATTTCATCGGGGTTTCTGTATGCCCAAGAAATTTAAATTCTTGTCAAAAAGTCATGCAAACGAAATTTCACATAAACATTAGTCAGAACCACACTCTTCAAGAAAATTTAAAAATCCGTAGCTCATTTTTGTACAGAAAATCATTTTGTAAGGTTTTGTATATTTTTTTTACTACCTAAATTGACCTTGTTACAGTGCCTCAAAATTGAAACAAATTTTTGAGAAATATTATTTGAAAAATTTAGCCTACCGGTAATAGTTAGTTGCTCGAAATCAGCGAAAGACTTTCTAGAGGTCGGTAAAGGAACCTACAGAGCTAGAAATAAAAGAGCAAAACGTGTGAACCGATTTTAACTAAATTTGGTACGGAGGTAGGTCATATCTCAGGACTGTTTTTATATTTGTTAAATAATAAATAAATATTGAGCTTGACTTGTGAGATAATATTAGATAGAATAAAACTTGAACACAAGATCTCACAAAAGTTACATTTACTTAATCAAACACGTTTCAATGACAAAGTCGCCATCCTCAGTGATGCATTAGCTACAATAACTAACCTAGTACTGTACCAAAACCTGTATTTATACAAAACTAAACAGGCATGGCTTAAACCTACTTTCTAATATTAAGGCGTTAATAAGTACCTTGAGTCATTCTAAATAACTTAAGAGTTAACATCTAACTAATACAATATTCTGAACTAATCTTATTTCTAACAATATATTTTATATTTTACTTTAATATAAAACTTTGTATCGGCTCTAATTCATTATTTACCATTATATTACGGTACTTGTTATTATAAAAAGTTTCCCCACGTATCTATTGTGTTTAATTTAGTAATATTTTTCAACAACACAGTGTTTTCTATTTTGAAATACTGTTTTTCCTCTAAACAATGTTTAGCCATAGCTGTTTTTTCAGGCCTATTATATTTGAAGTGATCAAAGTGTTCTTTTGCTCTTATCCTGACATTTCATTTTGTTTGCTCTATATATTTCTTCGGACATATTAACCCTCCAGCTGGTGCATGTTAATGGGTCTTAAAAATTCTTCGTTCGTTTAAAAATTAATAAAGTACATTATTTGTATACAAAACCTAACTTATAAGATATCATTTTTCTCAGAAAGATGCATAGAATTCATCTATGTAATAAAAAAAAAATTGTTTGAAACGGTTTTGGAGTAAGTATGTTAGATGTCAAAAATGATATTAACTTTTTTTCAGAAATATCTGTATCACCCAAAATCAATAGCTTTCTACTTTTTTCTAAGATACCGTATACAAAAGTTTTGTGTAATATTTTTGAATATATTTAGAAAAAACAATTTAAAAAAAATTTATATTTTAAAAATTTAAAAAAATATTTTACGAAAAAACTGAATTTTCTCTTTATTTTTTCCAAAAAACATTAAAAATAGTAAAATATATTTTATACAGAACTTCTATATATCATTATGTCCAGAAAGGTGCATAGAATTTAGTTGTGTAGTGCAAAAAAATGTTACATGCATCACATTTGGAGTTTTTTGGTCAAATACCAAAAAATCGAGAGTAACGGAGAGTAAAATTTCACAGAAATCGGTACATAAACCATATTAAAAATTTTTTATGATTTTTTTAAAATATTGATACAGATTTGTAATATATTTGTGGATAAAAGTTGCTAAAAAGAAAAATCAATTTTGAAAATTTTTATTAGACATGGGTCATTTATGATAAAAATCTACCTTCACAATAGCCTAGACGTTGAGGTTAGGGCTGTGAAAAAAAAACCAAAAATATGAAATATCACTAATAAATACACTCTACAAACATTGACACATTTATTATAAGTTGTATATACATTTATATATTATGTATATACATATTATAATAAATAAATGGTTTCTTGAAACTAAAAGTTCCAATAGCAAATCTAGAACTAGGCCTGACTAGTATTAGATTTGGCTAGACTAGGCCGAAAATATGAATTATCACTCATAACTACACTCTACAAACATTGACACATTTATTTTAAGTTGTATAAACAAATTATAATAAAAAAATCACTTCATGAAACTTTTTTTCACTATAAAAACAAAGCTATTGCACTTTGAAATTTCCACATTAGCAAAAATCTTGCGAGATCGAAGTAACAAATTTGAGGTTATTCTACGTTTTATAAAGTACCACAGCCTTTGTATTTTTCCTTGTATAGATGTGTTTCAAATACAAGGTTAAACATTGAAACCTCCTCTTTACAGTTATATCAAAAACGACAAGATTGTATAAAAATAAAGATCGGATTCTTCAAGACTGTCTAGAAACTGAATATCGCAAACCGGTCTGAAAGTTCAGAGGATCATTTCCTAGAATGGATATAAATCGTAAACTATATAACTTAGGATGATTTCGTCTTCATAGTTCGAAAGAGGAAGAAAAATACTATATAATATTGTCAACTTGTAACATTTAGACAAGTTTTACCATTTCGAAAAAATATATGAACATATAGGTGATATTTTCTATATAAAACTCGCCGCGAGAAACTGTTGCAATTTAGCGCTAACAATGTAAACTTCAGTCTAGTCTTATTTCTTTACTACACGCTACATAAAATTTTCTAAACTTGGTTATGAAAGATTGAAAGATAACCTTTTCATTGGTATAAAATACATTTCGATAATATAATATCTACTAGGATAAAAGTTGAATGGCAAAAAATGTAATTTTTAGCGTGTAAAATAGCGTTAAAATTCTTGATTTGGTTTAATTTTTATATAATAAAAACTATACTAGTTGGAAACATTTGATAAACACGGTTTTGAAGAGAAAGACGCGATCTATCAAGCAGTGTTATGTCCGATGTGACAGATTGAAATTTCGAAATAGGAATAATTGACAAATGAGACGAATGTTTTGTTTAAAACTTGTTGACGTAAAACTTTGACGTTTCGCATAAAAACTATGCGAACTTCGCCAATTTTTGGAATATTATTAATAATGTTTTGTGGTATTTTTTTTGCATGATATGCATCTACGGAACATTAGCTTTCCAACGGTATTTTATTTATTGCGATGGGACAATTTTAAGCGGGCGTAACGTTGAATGGCAAAATACGTGTTTTTTAGTTGGTGAATAGAGCCGTGACTAACGAAGCGACCACTTTTAAGGCAAAAAGGGGTCGATCACCAGTTGGAGGGTTAAGTTAATCCTAACTCATCTCTGTGCTTAAAACACTTTGGGTTGGTTACAAAGTCTGTTTTCAATTCTTGAACCTGAATTTAGGCCTTTGTATTATCATCATGTTTTGGATTAATCTGGCCAATTTTATTGTTAAATGAAATTCAAACAGCCTTTAAATAATCTATCTCTTGGGATTGAGTCATACCTTGCAAATAATCAAATCATATTTTGTTAATTGATGAGGTTATATTTACATGCTACTTTCTGAGAGAAAATTCGGAAAGCATCAGATGAGGTAGTATCTATAATGGCTAACAATGAACGTTTAGGATCATTGTAGAACAAAATATGGTTACTTATGAAGGTAGCACAGTCAATCATGATATAAAGAGTGGAGATCTGAGCTGATGTCAAAAGGGTCAGAAAATATAGGAAACAAAATAAATGAATGCGGTGTACAGTAGAGAAGGATTTAGGATTACAAGTGAATGCTGGACTGTATCAGAATCCTAGGGTTTTGTTATTGCATGCCTTATTTCAATACATTTCCTTGTACAGAAATGCAATAGAATGTATGAAAGGAAGACAGAGATAGAAAATGCTAAGATTAAGAGATAAGAGAAAACCCTTACACTTCAAAAATAGAAGGAAAGGTAGAACAACTACATGAATAGATAAAAATATTGACCTATGGATGACAAGATAAATTATCATATTACTATGTTTCTGTCAGGATATATTTTCAATCATACCTTCACAGAAGACAGAAAATCCTTCAACCGAACTATGCATATTAATTACAGAGCTATTCAAGATGATACCCACATGGTATTTTAATGTGATAGATTTGAGGAACAGAAACGAAAATGAAGCATAAGTAGGGGAAATAATGTCATATGGTATAATAGTTGAGTTGTTAATAATCATGCAGTAAAATTTCTATCTATATTTCAAGATCATAGAGAGGAAGAAGGAAGACTAAATTGGTAGTGAGGGACAAGCTGAAAGGTACCTCAGTGGATAAGGAAAGTGATTCTATATTGAAGTAATGCTTAGAAAGAGGTTCTTAGATGGATCAAGTCAGGAGAAAAGGGGTTTGAGGTTTTTAATAGGTATTAAAACTGCTTGGTATTGCAGGCCATTCCAGGATTTTTTAAAAATAAACAAAAAATAAAACACATCACATTGATATAGTAAATATAAAGATTACACTGACATTGTTTGTCAGAGCGGACCAAACAATGTGCAATCATTTCTCTGACAAAGAGGTGACTATGTTACTCCAATTGAAGCATAAGAACAAAGAAGCTCATTGCATTAATACAAACAGATATTTTAATGCTAATTGTTGTATATTCAGAATTTGAATATTATCTACATAACTAATTGCTGTGAAGTGTCAAATGACGGTCAAATTTGTTTAGAAATGAATATGAAATCACCTTATTTAGTAACTAGGTCATAGTTTAATATCTAAATGGAAATGTATGCACATTTTTTATTACTTTGTTGAACTAGTAAATTAGTATGTATTAAAATTGCTTATAAGTTTTGTATTGACTGTTAAGAATATCATATCTGTTATAGGTTTGATCATGGCTGATAAATTTGAAGTTGTAATCTCAGGGATCGGTGGAAAGTTTCCCGAAAGTGACAATGTTGATGAGTTGAAGAACAATCTTTTTGAGAAGGTGAACATGGTTACGGTTGATGATCGAAAATGGGCGATAGGTGAGTGGAAATTGTTTTATTTTGTAAATATTACAAGTATGTGCCTTTTAATTGAGGCTGAATGTATTTTGGACTTTTGGTACTTGAATTTTTTTTTATTACACATCTAAATCTATGTTTTTTGTAACAAATTTAGGTTACAAATATGTGGTTGTCACTATGTCTTAATCAGTAGTGCTCAAAGGGGGAGATAGGCTTGCAAATGTGTTATCACATCTTTAGAAAGGGGATTTTTGGTAGATTTATAGTTCACAAATTTACACAAAAATTCAGAGAATTAACGAATTTATAATTTTGTAGTATTCACCATGTTTTTTTCTTCTTTTTTTAAGAATTGTAAACTACAGTAGAACCCCTCAAACTCGACCCCCTCAAACTCGTCCCCCTCAAACTTGACATTCCGTCAAACTCGACAGGGCCAGTGACCAGGAGTGTGGGATTTCCAAGGTCATTCACTGCATTGTTTTATGCCATGTGCCAGATGCCGGGAGCTTGAGGCTTGTCAATTTTGTTTATACAGCTGTAAGGGTTGCTCCTTTGTCTAGCCACTTTCTATTCCTACTGTATAGTAGAGGCCAAAGTTAAAGATAAAGGGTCCAGGTAGACCGGGACAGCCCTAATCATGTGTTGTCAAAACATTCATATTGTTGTGAACCCAAGTGCCTAACCACCCGGATGCTACCGGTCATTAGCACCGATTCCATTAAAGTAAGCAGCAAGTCTTTTGTCATAACAATTCAACGGAGCGTCGTAGAACTATGATTCAAGTTTTGTAATTAAGGTGAGAAAAGTGACCCGACTCTTAATTATATGCGATCAGCAGTTCAATTTATAGCATTTGTATTGGTCTGTGTTATTTCCAAGAATAGTGTTATTTCCGTGTTTTTTACTGTAGACTTTACTGTAAATTTTATTACAGCATATTAGGATAGGTCTTTTTAGTTTACTGAGCCTATTGTACAAGGCCAATACTTTTTAAATCTCATTTGACCCATCGATAAATTTCATTTTAATGTGTGATTGAACACACTATTTTTGTTGTTGTCAGGCAGGGACTTTTTTGCAATAAACGTGTAATCATTGATAATCAATAAATGTACAGTTATTTAAAGTAATTTCGAGTAATTGTTGCAAACCTAACCATTAAATACCAAAGTTCCCTAAAACTCGACAACCCCCAAACTCGACAACCTTAAAGTCCACATTGTGTCGAGTTTGAGGGGTTCTACTGTAAATGAAAATATTTGTTTAAATTATTTCTCCTAACAATGATAATTATTTTTTTATATTTTAGTTTTAAATTCTTTATATGTATGTGTGTTAAATTAAATAAAAATAAAAATAATAATAAACAAATTTGTTTATTAAATGAAAATTTTTTATTTTACCAATGCTTTATAAGTATAAAATTTGTTACTCTAATACTATTGAACGAGCAGTTTTTTTATTTAAAAAAATATTATTTAGAAAACAGGCTAAAGAAACTTGTTGAAATTGAGTGAATCTACCTTTTTGGGTACAAAATATGTTTCGACTTTCAGAAAACTTATTTAATGTTAAAAATTAGCCTTTATTAAGGGACAAAAAAAAATCTGTTCAATGTTTCTACTAATAATATAATAAAGAGTAAGGAGAAATAATAATAGAAGAACGAATTTATGTTTAAACCGTTAACCGCTCCTCTATTCCGTACTTTGATTTTGAATTGCGTAGGTCATCTATTGCACGAATGTAAGAAAAGCCTTTATACCTAATTGACAGAACATGAAAGTTGTAATTACAGAAATAAATGGTTTTATCATAACATGCGGTAGTTGGTGAGTTGCTATGATTCACTGAACATCATATGACTTTCTTATCAATTGAGGTTATTATTTTAAATTCATATTCTGTACAATTTTATATTTCAGGAAATAATAATTTGGTTAACGCTTTCCATTATAATAGTGATGTATTAGGGGGATGTATTGTATGTATAATTTATTTCTATTATGCTTTTGTATTGGAAAGAATAAAATTTTGTATCAAAATTCATTCTGTAATGCAACAACAAAAATATGATCAATTATCTTTGTTTCGATGTTTCATACTTAATTAATGTGTGTCAATCTTTAGTATTAAACATATTAAAACATAAAAATTGTTACGTTTTCAGTTTCTCTCTACTGAGCAATAATTGGTTAAAAAAGTACTATAAATCAGTTATAGTTTAGTTATTGTAACTCATGTCTCACTGAGGATGGCGACTTTGTCTTTGACGTAATCTGTAGTGTGATCTTGTGTTTGAGTTTTATTCTATCTAGGTACTTCAACACTAAGTATAAAGCAGTTTCATTTGAAAATATACTATAACATAGTATTAAAAAAAAGTTTTCTGTTCATTTAGCTATTTTCCCTGTTTAGTAAAAGTAGACGTTGATGTTAGAGAATAGGAGTACCTATTCATTGAAGGAAAAGAGGATAACGTAAAATTAACTTTATTTCCAAAAAGACGTATGAATATAATTCTAAATCTAAACAAGGGAAATTGTTTTATAATAATAATCAATGTTTATAATAGTAAGAGGATAAGTTTATTATGTGGGGGGATTTTGTCTTAGGATTAGGGGATGGGCTTCCCTGACGAAACTGATTTTTAATAACTTTATGTCATTCTTTACCTTTTTGATATAGTCAGAGTTTTTATAGCAGTACATTACTGTCTTCTTTAAATGATGCTCTTGCTTTGAGTTTGAAAGATTCTGTGTTCAAACCCTTTGAGGGTCAAACAAAAAGTTAAGGTGTTGTTAAATCAACATTAAGCAAAAGTGGTATTTTAGTTGGTGGCAAATTCTGGCTGCAATAACTAAAACTATGTCTATGGGTACTCTATAAGTCTACTACACATCACAAGTAGCTTTCATTGTTAGACGCCCTTAATAGTGGGCATTTCAATTATTTAGTGTAAGAAAATAATCTGTGCAGTGCAGTGAAGTAAAGTAAATTCCAAAAAAGGAAGAAGAAATAATTTCAAGGACTCAAGCAGGCAGGGGCAACAACAACGAATAATCATCAATTTATTGGAACTGGAATACCAAGACAGATAGTTGATATACTTGTTGTTCGAACCATTTTAAGTGTATAATTGTATCCATGAACAAACAAAAATAAATTAAAATACAGGAAGAAATTATTTCATCATTTGGTAACAATAAAATGAAAACAAGTTGGTGAGTGAACCTTTCCCTACTGAACTTATAATTCCCTGTGAACATTAATAAATTCTATATACAATAAAACTTCTTCTTAATTGTAAATGAACTAAAAAACAAAAATTACCTATATCATAAAAATCATGTCATATTTTCACCCACCCAATCATCCATTTAGTAATTAAGAATATCAATCATAAATTTTAATTTATGTTAACGATTGTTTCTAATCTATTGTGAGCCTAGTAAGTTAGTTCCCTCTAGATAATAAATCTGACTTTGTATCCATGTGACCGTCTCCACCGGCTGGCTTGAGACCGCGTACACTTTTAGCTGAATCTTGTTAGGATGGGCCAAGGAGTCGGGTTAGGACGCTAATGGACGCACGCAACGCAAGTTAAATTTAATGTTCTCTTTTATTTTAGCGCCGAATTAGAAGATTACAAAAATAATTATAATTTAGAAAAAAGACATAACGGCTAGATAAAGCCTTAATAGTGGCCGAAAAGCATACCGATTAATTATATAGCATGTGGCCGAAAAATGGGCTGACCTCGTCCCGTAGCGGTCTGCCGTTCAACTTCCTTCTCGCAGCTCTCGGAACAGACTCTCCCTCGGCTTGCTGGTTCAAGCCCTCCTCCACTCCTCGTCTCTCCCCCCTCTACGTAATCCTGCACTGATCAACAAAATTGCAAGTGCCAATTGATATTTTATTATTTAGAATCCCTTCCCATTACATCCTAATTTATACTTATTATAGTTTTTATTTGGTGGGCTCCTTGGCTGGGCCACATCCATATTCTCTGCCTATTTCATTGGTTTAATTTCAATAATACTGTAATAATAAATATTTTAATATAACTGTTAACAAAAATACAAATAAAACAATGAAAATATAATAAAATTCAGATATAATATGAAATAAGTTTAAGAAATAGCATTAGAAAGTGATAAAGCCAAGAGAAATAATATAAAAATGAAAATGAGTAGCCTATCAAATTTTAATAAAATTACAGAATTGTGAATGAATTTAATTGAACTTATAATATTCTTTGAACATATAGAACTATATTTGACTTAAAAAAAAAGGAAAGGAAGGAATAAAAATGTTAAATGTTGTGTGTCTCTGTAAGTTACTTAATATAATAGGAATTTGTAGTACTATTTCAAATGTATATAAAGATGGTTTCTGAAAACCCTGAGAAAAAAAAGAACTAAGAATTAAACATGTGAGCTAATTTAAATAAAAAGAGATTGAAATTGTAGTATTTAAAAAATACTCAAAAAACAAAAATAAAATGATTACAGGATTAGTTTTAGTTTCCCTCAAGGTCCTAGCCTACTAGGCTATGTTCGTGTTTTTCACTTTTATGATCTAGATTTATCACTTGATAATGGGAGTTGATTTATATTTCCGAAACATGTTGTATTAGTTTTTTTACATGCACAAATGATGGCAAATGTCTGATTAAACCATATTAAGCATCAAAATAAAAACATAAAAGAATGAAAAATATATTTAAAAACTTTTCGTATGCTCTTGACTGAAAATAATGGGACTCAGGGGCTCATTATAGTGACTATGGGCATGACAATCCCGAGACACCTAACTGAGTTTACACCTTCTCTCCCCCTCCCCCTCCCCCTCCCTCTCTCCCTGATAGACAGCATTGGTTTCTTACCTTTAAAACTCACATAATCACTACAATAAAGTTCTGAAATTTAGTATGAATGAATTCCTTAACACAATTATTAATTTTATATGAGTTTCAATAAATAAAACAAAATAAATTACAGCATCTTAGACAGATGTATAAATATTAAATATGATTAGTGGGAACATAAAGTTGTAATTTCTGTAGCAACGACCCTGTTTGCCAAATACACTTTGCAATTACACATTGTTTCAAAAACTCTTTCCTTTTTTGTTACTGTCATTAATTTGTGAGGAAAACATAAAGTTCCAAGAAGTCCAAGTAAATGACAACCTGTAATAGTTTTTCAGCAAACATGAGACCAGATTCTATAGTTTTGGCAGCTAACATTTGTTGATCTCCATCAAGCACATGTGAAATTGTGGATGAGTCATTTTATCATTTATGTGCACATCTGATTGGTCAGTCGACATTCCGATCGGATGAGCACTTCCATAATAAAGTGAATATTTGTAATTTTTTTTTTTTTAATTTTCCTGGTGGTGGGCGATTCACCCGAAATTCAAGTAGAGTTAAGGTAAGAAATACCTATATTAAAGGATTAGTTGGTATTTTAATATATAGAAATTAATCTTTTTAGGGTTATACAAGCATGACTGTCTCAATTGATCTACATTATCATGCGATGTGTGTGTTGGACCTGATGATTTCTTTTTCTTTAAACGGATTATGCCAACGAATAATGGTTTTGTCTAGAGGTGGATCTTACCATAAGCCGCTGTAAATGACTACAAAAAAACAACTGACTTAAAGTTACCAATTCATAATACATATTGAACTTTCTGTTATACTGACTACTTCCATGCTATGAGTGACAAATGACAGGACATTCAAGGTCACCAACACAATGAATGTTTATGAACAATTTGTCATTGAAATCAAGCAGAATTATTAATATTACTCATGCCATTTACAATTGAAATTATAGATATTTCTTTTGGTGACCTCCTCATAGGCTATAATGTTTCATTAATGATATATTTTTCATTACATTTTTGACAAGTTTAATTGTGCTCAGTATTAACACATTGACTGCCGCTTTGCCGCCTATGACGCCGATCATACCTACCCCAGAATTGCAGAGCCACAGTTGGGCTGGTAACAGAGTGAAGTGTATTGCCCCACCGGCGCCATACACACCACCAGCGCTTGGAAGAAATATGGCACCGGGATCCTAGCCGCACTCTATGTGTTAAATGGGAACAAACCATGATCAAACAGCAAAATGATGTGGTGCTCCATTTAGCAGTAATCGGAATATCACTAGTGTAGAAAATACTTTCAGGTTGCCATGGTAATGGTCATGACTATTAATCCAGCACAATTTGGACACTTGGCTATGCATTTATAAGTAAAGTAGATCACGATATTTCTAATTTTATTTCTTAAAGTCCAATGTTTATTTAGTTGACTTTCTCAATACTGCATCTACAGCATGTAAAAAAAAAAAAAAAAAAAAAAAAACGGAAATTTAATTGTTTTCCTTCAATACACTGGTACTGCACTATATATAGAATATATGAATTAGAAAAGTCAAGGAATGAATTGTCGAAAAGGCAGTTCAAATAAAACAAATTAAAATCTGCGGCAAAGTTCTATGCATGAAATTCTCCCCATCACATCAGACGCAACGACAGTTTCCAATATGTTAACATCTTCTAAAAACAAACTTTGTCTTCTTTACATAAATTTGATTTTTGTTTGTTTTAAGGTGGTGGCGACATCCCAGATGGATTAGGAAAGGTAGGAGATATTGACTTCTTTGACAATACATTCTTTGCGATTCACAGAAAGTTATGTGAGAAGAAAGATCCTCAAAGTAAACTTTGTCTGGAAAGAGCGTATGAAGCTATATGTGATTCTGGTAAGAAATTAAATATATTTTTGTTTAAATTCAATAAATATTATGACATAATTTAATACCAATTTTTTTAGGTAAACAAATTTGTGGGCATTTTATTATTTTTTCCTATATTACCAAAGCTTCTCATAGGTTAACATAAAATCTTGTTAAATGTCCTGTTGAACTGTGGCATCAGAGGAATGTTTTGTTAGTTATCCGCTAATAGGAAACAGTGTGTTAAGATCAGAAGTGTATTAGTGAATGGGATAGAATAAAACACAAGAACACAAGATCTCACAAAAATTATGTTTACTTAATCAAACACGTTTTAATGACAAAGTCGCCATCCTCAGTGATACATGAACTACAATTCTATGGGAAACCCCCTGTTGTTTTTCATTGCTATTTTTTTTATGAGTTTGTTTGAAATAAACACTAAAAGTTCTTTAAAATATTTTCCACTAGTGTGGGTGAGGTATGTGGATGACATTTTTGCAGTGGAGTTATAGTTTAGCTCATGTATCACTGAGGATGGTGACTTTGTCATTGAAACGCATTTGATTAAGTAAATGTAATTTTTGAGAGATTTTGTGTTTGAGTTTTATTCTATCTAATATTATCTCACAAGTCAAGCTCAATATTTATTTATATTGAATGAGAGATTGTTAAATATGGATGACTCAGAGGTTCATTAATAGTCAGTGTGGGTGTGGCAATCCCAAGGTTCCTAGCTGTATCTGCAGTTGTCGTCATCTAGTCGTGGATTAGATTCTTCTCTAACCACAAGAATCGAACGGTTGTTATCCAATTTTGGCAAATCATTTACATAATGCTTGCAAAACATAAAAAATGCCTGGCAGCGTTAAAGCAATAGACATTTAAAAAGACAAATGTTCTACAGTTCAAAGAATAATCTTGGTGCAATGTTTTGAGATCTGTTTGAATGATCCTCTGTCTTGGAGACTAAATGAATGAATATATTTTTATTTATCACCACAAAAAATATATTTGTTGTACATAGTTGATACACAATACAATAAAATACAATTTATATTTGGCGATAAATTAGGTAATCCTGATTAGGATTTACCAACACTGTTCTATTTAAAATATGTAAGAAACAAAAACTTTTACGAGTGCCCATATACAATTAAAAGATAGATTTATTCACATATTATCTCAGGACAACATCAATACACTCCCTTTGAATACGCCCCTTTTGCAATGTCTCACAGCAAACTTATGGTTAAGTTTCCTGCAACAGATCCTAGCTAGTTATACAAGGATTGAATAAAGCAATAGAGCTTAAAGTTTATAAATTATTTATATAATATAAATGAGCTACAATAGTTTCACCTTGCGGCATCATCGGGTAACTCTTGAAACGAGCAAGACGAAACAATTGTAGCTCATTTATATTATAAAAATAATTTAGAAACTTTAAGCTTTATTGCTTTATTTAATCCTTGAATATGGAGTTTCAACAAGAAATATCTGCTGTTACATTAAATATAGCTAGTTATATTTTCCATTGTTGGTTTTATGTTACAGGCATTAATCCATTAGAGTTGAATGGAACAGACACTGCTGTGATAATGTCATCCATGATCAATGAATCTCAGTCTCTTTCACTGTATGATAGCAAAAATGATGGGTTTACTCTTGTTGGACATAGCCATTGCATGCAAGCCAACAGAGTTTCTTACGCATTCAACTTTACAGGTAGATTTAAATGCATCTGTTTAATTTAAATTGAACTACTGCTTTTCTGTAAAGTAAAGAAACTATTGTTAAATGATTTTTAAGAGTGCACAATATAAAAATAATCCATGCAAACATTTATAAGCATAGTTATTTCTTACCGAACTGTTAAGATAAATAAATATAATAGGTGATAAACTTTTAAACTATCATTTATAAAAAACAAAATTTAAAACTATTAATATTACCAAATGGTATTTACATTTGAACAGGAGGGAAAACATTACTTTAAATAATTACTTTTAAACAGGAAATCAACATAATGATTTTCTGAAACTTACGAATGATACATTGGAGTTGTATTCCAAATTTTCCGTGTTAAAATTTTGAATTAAGGTAGATAGAGGTGCTTGGAAATTATTTTCTAGTAACTGTAAAATGGAAAATTAACACATTTATAAACTGGTAAATAAACCAGTCATTAAATAAAACAGTATTAAATAAAACTCCACTAATAGTTTACATTCAAGTTGTCAAGATCTTTTTTTTTTTTTTGTAAATAGAAACCTATACATTAATTATCTCCTTAACACATTCCTTTACTGTTAAACAAAATTGTTTATAGTTCTATGACAAAATAAGTAATAACAAAATCTTTGGAAAAATTGTCTTAGCTTTGTTGGGTTAAAATAAAATAATTTAGACTTTTTTAAATTGCCTCTAAAACTTAATTTTCTGAGGAACAAATTCTTGAAGGCTAGGTGATCTCCAAATACATTTCTTTACATATTGAAAAATTAAGGCCAAGTTTTTTGATTCAGATATAATTTTCTAATTATTTAGAGTAGAACAAGAATGTACCAAAACGAATATAGATTTATATTTTTGAGTTAAAATTGAGTTCACCTTCAAATATCATTAAAAACAAAGAATTATTAATGCCATTTAATTTCCTATCAATACCAAATAAATATTTTCTATAGCATTTGTTAAAGGTTATTGGTTTTTTTAAAATTTTATTTATTTATTTTTTTTATCTCAAGTATTCAATCTTCAAGCATCTTCCTATGTCCAAATTTTCTTCTTTTCTATCATTGTCTATCTTTATCCAATCCCCTTTATTTTATTATTTAAAAAAATTGCCCCATCTACCAGCCTTCCCCATCTTCTTCCTTCTAGAATGCAATCCAATGTTGATGGAATCCAACATTGTAGTCCTTCATTCTTAGAACATTTCAATTTGCAGAATTTAAATCATTATCTAAATCTTCATCACCATAAAATTTCATTTAAAAATGGTTCCTTCTTGATTAGTGTTTAAATATACTTTTTAACTCATCTTTACCTAAATTTTTGTGTATCTAGGACCTAGCTATAGCATGGACTCTACATGGGTCGGTGGAATGCAAGGACTAAATATGGCTAAACAAATGATATCTGATGGACAAGTAAGATCTGCTCTGGTCGGTGTCTCTAATGTCATTAGACATCAGAGAATCTCACTTCCGTTTCTAGCCATGGGAAAATTAAATAATGATGATAAAGTCAAATCATTTAGCGAAGATGGTGAGTACAATTATGCAAATAGTATTGCTTTTAGTGATATCTCTAAGTTATACTATAGTATGTTCGTAGGTCTTCGTGGTAAATGTTTGTTTGTTTCCTATGGCAATCCATCAGTCTTCTGGCATCCCAATAAAACTTATTTATGTTCTTTGATCACCGTCAAATTAACATAATATCAGGTGGTCCTTATTGATCGCTGAGTTTGTCTTATGGCACAATGTACATTCATCCGAGGGTAGGATCTTCATTCTATGCAAAGTCCCACTAAACATTCGTGTCCTGTGTTCAGACCGAATGTGGCTACTTCAATAACCATAGTAAATGTATGCTAACAAATATGACAACATAATATTATATCCAAATGAATTATAACACAACTTTCTACAAAAAATCACTTTATTTGTTCAACATACGATGTTTCAATAACTAAGTCATCATCCTCAGATGCTACATCCACAAAAACCCTTTGAGAGTGGACTGTCAGTAGTGTTTGTGTAATCCTTATTAGAAATGAATAGATTATTTTTAATACTTCTAGCTTGATTCTATCCCAACATCGTACTTAGACTTTACTCGTCATCGATTATTCCTTATAATTAGGTCACTGTAATAAGCCTTTGAAGAAATCTCCAATGTAATGTTTCATTTCATGTCATTATTAAATTTGTCTAACAAGTGCTAGGCTACGAAAATATAATTAAAACATTTGAAATAAATAAACAGTTACACATAGTAAAAGAAATACAATGATAACAAATTTGGGTATTTATGTATTTATTGATTTTTAATTATTTGATTTTTCCGCTTAAACGTTTTTACTAGCAAGTATTGAATTTACAATATTATATCAAGTGAAAAATATACGACCTAGACTGGGAATCGAACCCAGATAGCTCAGTTGGTAGAGCATTGGCACGTAAAGCCAAAGGTCCTGGGTTCGATTCCCAGTCTAGGTCGTATATTTTTCACTTGATATATTATTGTAAATTTATGTATTGTATGGATGTTGTAAATTTATGTATTGTATGGACCTGTGAAATAAATTAAGTTAGGCCAGGTTATTATAGTTAAATAGCTAATTTAATAATATGTAAGTACCAATTTTAGTATAAAGATTAGACAAACTTCGATGCTCAATATATTATTTATCAAAAATTACATAAAAGGTGGTGGTTTTGACAGCTGTATGAATTTTGTGATGTTAGCCAGTAGCGTCTTGAAACGATTGTAGGCCCATTGCTTTCACCACCGACTGCCAAATGTACAGACAAATATGTATTAAGATGATGTGGAGCATTGCCACAATGTTTTTTATTGCTCCATTTTGCAAAAACCCTACATTCTTTCTACAAGTTGTGTGTTAGTGCTGGTATCAGGATCTGTTAAGTTGTTTTTATGATTAGCCTTAAAATGTGCAAAGCCTGTCGTGTTGAATTACGTTTTATAACCTTCCAACAGTCATTAACACCAAACTCAATATTGAGGAAAAGGTAAACAACAGTACTGCACAAAATCAGCTATTTATCTATAATAACCTGGCCTAACAATCTATTTCACTGGTCCGCGTAATACTTAAGTACCGAAATTTGTTTACACTTCCCAGCCAGTCGTTTTCGACAAAGTCAATGCATAAAATATTACATATCATGATTTTGGTCTCACACAATTAGTTAGTAATTGTTAATGTAATCTATTGCAAAAAATGAGCAATATTGATACAGACAAACCTTTGATTCATCAAATGAAAATAACTTATGTGACCATTTTAACCAATAGGATTTATTTATTAGCTTTTAAAATTTGTAAACAAAAAGAAAGAGAGAGAAATCCTGCGTGGAAAATGAATTACTTCTTACAGGACTCAACTACAAAACAAATATTAAGAAAATAAATAAATAAAATTGTTTGTGGCCACGTTATAAGGTCTTACTTGTCCAGCAGTACTTACTTACTTACCATACCTGCAGCTGGACAAGTAAGACCTTATAATGTGACCACAAACAATTTTATTATTTATGTACGACGAGTCATACTCTGATTTTATATGTGTTAGTGTTTTGTTGTGTTACGTGTTTATGTGTTAATGCGGGCCTGACGAAGCCGACAGTGTTCGGCGAAACAGCGCTGTAGCCATAACTATAATACGGACTGAGGACAACCTCTAAGGTAATTAACTATATTAGTCCAATAAAATCAAATCATAAAATAAGATCATGCTTTGGTAGGTTGCAAATACATATGTAAAGCCTATTAATAATTAATGGATACATACATGTGGTTGTGAATGTTAAAATTAGTATTTAAGGAAAATCTATTTGTGTTTGAATTCATTTATTTTCACATACAAAAATAAAATACAATTTTATATACGTTGTTTTTACGTAGTAAAGAATTATATTGTCAAGCTCAAAATCATCTCTATATTTTATTATTCCTTATTCAATTGGTAATACCTGCAGCCGAGCTAAATAAAATTATTCATTAAGAGTGGTTTTTTTATAGAATCATCATTTTAAAAGATCTTATATTTTAAACAACTTACATCACTTAAAAAGTCTTATACTATCCATTGATCAACTTTATTTTATACTGTCTCACACATACGTACCATAAAAAAAAAGTTATGTTATTATGAAAAAGTTATGTGATGTGTCAAAAATAGATGTTGAGAGTTTTGCGGATATTTACATTTTGAGGTCCCTTGAGTTAAAAAATATGATTTTTGAAATAATGTCTGTTATCTGTAGTATGTGTATTTTTTCTAAGGCAAAGCCTGTGGTTCATTTTCACATATTTACTGACAACTATCGAATTGACATTTTGTGATGAATAGTTTTGTTTGGTTGACAGTTTGATTGTGGATTGAGTGTGAGAGAAAGTTTGTCCAATGTTTTTCCATACATTATTTAAATACAATTTTTGTGTTCAAACATAACGTTGTGTTCATGATTGAGAAAGTTTTTAGACCGTTTATTTAAATATAATATTCTAATTGAAACATAATGTTATATTTATAACAAAGTAATCTGTACAATGTTTGTGACATTTTATCTATTATATATTTTAATGTTTATGTGAACAGCTGATGGATATAATCGCTCAGAAGCTATTGTTGTGTTATTTCTCCAACGAGCCGAAGATGCGAAGCGTTGTTACGCTACATTACTTCACTCCAAAACAATTATCTATGGAGACCGCTTTTCTTTCGATCCGATGTCTTCTGAATCATTGAAGAAGTTCCTGGATGAAGTGTATTCAGAGGCTGAAGTTGATCCTGCATCTATTGCATATCTGGAGGCTGATGGTTCTGCGTCTAAAGTAAGTTCAATATTTCAGGTGAACAGATGAAAATCTTGAAATATAAATAGGTTAATAAAATATTACCTGTTATATGTCCATATAGTGATCCTCTTTTTGTACTAAAGACTACTGCTGTTTCAGATGATATCACCCATCCATCATCAGGTGTTGAAAATATCACTCACATGAGGTTATCAGAACATTAAATATTGTTACAGCACATAAACATTACAACAGGAACACAAGACACAAACAATGTATACATTGAATTTAATTAGTTTATTCGGCACATTCATGGTTTTCAGTACGAGAGCCGGTTCAGAACTGCAGATAAGGATCTCCCCCTGTGGTCAAAGACATTCCTCCCTCCCTTTTGATTTAACTTGATATCTTCAAGGCTGTGTCAAATATTATATTACAATTAATGATAATTTACCATTTAAGATATTATGTGGTTCCATTTTTACTGCCTTGTAAATCTCAAATTCTTCAAATACAATCTGTATCTACTCTTTTTGCAAAACTTACAACCTTCATGTTGGTCTTTAGATCTGTGTATTTGTGATTGAAACCAATCAAGGTGTGTAGCAAAAAGTCTGAAGGGATAAGAATCAACACTGTAATAATTGTAAAATCTTACAAAAGAAAAAAGTAGTATTGAACTTGAAGAGTTCTTAATTTTTATTTTACTTAAGGAAAAAGTGAATTTATGAGTTGTAATTTTATAATTATGGGCGCCAGACTTTCGTCTTTATTTAACATACAAAAAATGAATTTCATGAATTTATTATCTCAGGGTCGCAAGCTCTTTTATTAGTGTACTTACAGTGATTTTGGTTTCTAGAAATGAAAACACTTGCAGCTGAAATTTAACAAACATTTATTAAACATGAAATTATTTAAATTATACATATATATTCATTATATATCCTAGCTAAATTTATTATTATTGCCTTTGAAGAAGGTCTATTTTTCAAATCATGAATTTATCTTTAAGTTGCAACTATTAAATGGTTTATTAAATCAAACAGATTATAATTATTTGTCTTTTAGTATTAAATTTACTTTATCAAAATTCTTATTTCTCAAAAACATAAATGACTCATAAAAATATTAAATTTTTTAAGAACAAAAAACATTAGACATAAAAATTTTACATAGATATATGAGATTTTATTTTCAGCGTTTTATAACGCTGGTTACCGTCTTTTTGTTGAAGCTTTCCCTCCATGAAGAACACTTGATGGCTGACTGTCCTCATCACGTTAATCGCACTCAAGTTTGTTAACTGTACACAGCTTACGTCCGCGTTTGAAATGTATATCAATTTCATAGTTCATCAAACATTTCACGATTGTTCATCTTCAGACCACATTTGGATATAATACAAATGATCATCTATTATCTTTACGCGTAACACGCTGTTCATATTAAGCACCTTGTCCGTTTTAACAAAACTAATACTGTTCATCACGCTCGTTTTATGTTGAAATCACTTCATTCAAATTTAAGTTAAGACTGTTCTCTTAATACACTTTAACACATTTTGTAAAAGTTATTTTATATCGAAATACGTCTGATCACTCCAAGCTCTGAACTAAGACTCTTATTAACACATCTTGTCACTCCAAACGCTGGACTAGGACTGTCTGTAATGCCACGAGATGTCCCACTTCCGAAAGTGTTTTTCCGGTTCACCGTTACAAAAAATTTACACACTCCCTATTTTTCACACAAATTTACAAACACTTCTTATTAAACAAATTATACTAAAATTGAACATAATTATTTATTTTGTTGTTTTGAAAATCTATTTTTCTCTTATAAATGAATTTACCGAATACTAAATGTTATTTAAACAGCCTACCCGCTATTAATCACCCGCCTCTTTCAAACATAAAATAAACTTTAATTTTTTACATTATTACAACACTATGGGGGGAGGGGAGATCAAGTTTTTCCCCCTCCAAACTTATCTGTTGACAATTAATTCAGTACTGCAGTATGTGACAGCATTGTTATGAAGCAGACAAACGCTGATTGTGAGTAGGTCATAGCAACAGTTTTTGATTGCTCATCTGAGCTTTGTGAGTGTTGCGCTAGCTATGCGTATTTGCATTTGTTGATGCTCCAAAAGTTAGGAGTTCAATCAAAAAGAAGCTTGCCTGTTCCTGAAAACTGTAACTATAATTTTTGAATTAAATGAAGTCTACTTCAATTTTTTTTTTTTTTTTTTGGAGATTTTGTATGATACCATTCTTTAGACAACCGTTTTGTATCAGGTGTATAGTGAGTAATCCAAATTTTGCCCTCTATCATAATGTAGTTCAAAAATTCATCACTATTTTTATCATAGAACTTCACAAATAACAGAAGAGTATTAATATACTTTTCCTTGTGCTCCTCTGTAAATATTCTTATACTGGAGCTTAACAGGAACAATGATATAAATTACACACATGAAACTTTAAAGAAAACCTCATACAATTAATTCATTAATAGTGAAGTGGCCGTTTTCATGAATAAGCTTATTGATTTTGTCAAGCCCTTAGTAATGATAGTTGGTCATCCAGATTAGACTCATTATGATTATCAGTACTTCCTCCATTTAACAGACTACACCATTTACCCATATGTCCTACATTGGCATTCGTAGTCTCTTCCCCACACAGTTCCATAAGTAGTCAATGAATTTCAGTAGGATGCTTAATTTTTGCGTTCAAAAATCTAATCATGTAGTGCACTTCAAAAGAATAAGGGTTTACAAACATGGCAATGTCAATATAACATTATTACAATTTTATGGCTATATACAGGGTTATTCAAAAAGAAATAGCCACTTTTTAATTAACATAGTAAAATGGTTTTAATCGAAGAAAAATAAATAGCAGCATTACAAAGAGTAGATGTTCTATATGAGCCCCTCGCGTTACACGGCAGACGTCAATTCGATAGTCAAGTTCTGATCAAACTCTGTCATGAATATCAATGTTAACACTTTATAGTTCTTGTTATGTGCTGCCTTAATTCAAAGAGGCTCATTGGTAATGGGGGAATAAAAGCTAGATCTTTAACGTAACTACACAGAAAGAAGCTACATAGGGTCAAGTCTGGACTGCGATACACCCTTAACAGAGTCTGGTCAGAACTTGATCATCGAATTGATGTGGGGCTCATATAGAACATCTATAGCATTGTACAAAAACACTTTGAAATGTCCTCTTTATAATGCTACTATTTATTGTTTTTTCCGTTGATTAAAACCGTTTCACTATGTTAATTAAAAAGTGTCTATTTCTTTTTGAATAAACCTGTATATTACATAATAATTACAATACGAAACAATAATAATTTACAGTTATAGAGGCTGTCCTTATAAATCTATTACATAAATTAACATTTAAAATATTCAATTTGATAATAAAAAGTCATCGATCGAATAATAAACCTTATCCGGGAATTAATTTTTAATTTTTGTTTTAAATGTTTCTACATTAACAATATTTTTGAAGCATAATGTAATTTATACAATTTTGTTCCATTATGAAAAACATTTTGACGTGTCATTTTAGTTCTACGAGATTGAACAAAAATATTCTTCTCGTTAAGACTATGACTATCACCAATAACTAGAATTTTTCTTTATATTTTACTCATTTTTAGTTCGCTTTGGGTCAATCTGAATGTCATTCTTTTGGTATCTTTGTTTTTATTTACATATTCTTCCTTACTGCATTCAGTTTTTTCAGATTTTTCCACTACATTATCTAATACATTAAAACTGTTATGACGAGAAGTTTAAAAATGGTTAACTTCATTATTTTTTGTTTCTACAGGCACATTCCCAATTACTATCATTCTCAATTTCTTTTTCTAATAACAAGATTTGTTCTTTATTAAAAACCTTTAATGCCTCTCAATTCATCCATCTCATTGCTTAGAATTTACATTAAGCTTGTTAAGTAAGTTATCTGATAAGAAGTCATCAATACCATGTATAGTGGGATGATCGAAGTGAAACTAACCAACTTCAGTTGACTTTTTAGGATTTTCACCACTGTTGTCATTATTATCAATACAACCTACAACCTGTGTCATACTGGAGAATGACAAGATGTTTATGACACATGTAAAGATTCATACACTTTATTACCAATCTCCAGGGTCCCATGTTGGCAATTACAGCATTAAATGCTTGACGTTCTTACCTCTCTGTGGGCACATGTTTATATCATTTACCATAATAGTTTCAGTTCAATTAATTTACTCAATTTAAATAAAAATGTACAATTAACAATAACAAGGTATAAAATTGATCATATTACAGTTTTCTAGAAGATAATCGATTGCAAAGATTACACTACAGACTTTGTTTACACACTAATTGAATAAGCGTATGTCAAAGTTAATAGTTAGTCTTTACTTTGGCCTATCAACTAATCCTGTTGTGGTCCTGCCATGGAGCGCACGATTATAATATATAATTAATATTTGATATTTATTAAAAAGGGATCCTAAATTGTAATTTTCTATAAAGTAATAGACGGATGCTGAGTTTAAAAAAAAAGGAGGAAGGTGAGAACAGACACGGAGTGGTTTGGAGTCAGTCCGCCGGGAGTCCGCTTTGAGTCTGTTTTGAGTACGGTCGGCGAGCATTCTGCTCTGCAAGGTCGATCCACTTTCGGCGTTTAAAAATTCTAATTATATTCTTTATAATTTTATGTAAAACTATAAAGTTTATTAGCTTTTTACGAATTGCTGATGTGTATATATATATATATATGTATTAGTTACCTTTCTTAGTAGTCAGAGCAATTCTTATTTTGTTGTAGAAACACTACAGCGCTGTTTCGCCGTTCACAGCCGGCTTCATTAGGTGTAGGCTTAACACTTAAATAAAACACATAACGACACTGAACACACACGAAAACACGAAACAAAAAACAATATAAAATCTATCAGAGGTTAACTCTTCGTTAAATGTCAGGTTCTCCGTTCAGAAATACAGAAACTATGCCGCGGCCATGCCAGTATAAAGTTCATATGACATTTAAAGAAGAGTTAACCTCTGATAGATTTTATATTGTTTTTTGTTTCGTGTTTTCGTGTGTGTTCAGTGTCATTATGTGTTTTATTTAAGTGTTAAGCCTACACCTGCCGAAGCCGGCTGTGAACGGCGAAACAGCGCTGTAGTGTTTCTACAACAAAATAAGAATTGCTCTGACTACTAAGAAAGGTAACTAATACATAAATATATAAAAATTCTAAATTAACCGTCATGTCTTTTTCTGCAAGGAAAGTTTTGAATTATATAGATTTAACTAATAACAATATGTAAACTAAATAATTATTTGTATTAATAAAACTCTAAATTATTTAACACTAAACTTGCGTTGCGTGCAATATAATTATCGCCTGAGACCACATCCTCTAGCCATCCTGACAGATTTCGGCCACAGAGATTCATCAAACTGTAACTAGAAAAATCTCTACTATATCATATAAAATTTATTAAAAATATTCACATTTAACTTTAGTTACATCCACTAGAAACAAGAGCAACAAACAAGCAACTTCTTGAGACAAATTATTCTCACTATATCCAAAATTTAAAGGATTGGTAATATAAAGTATTTTACAATTTAACGTAAACAATTAACTAACACAAACAGACTTGATAAAAATGACCCTCATAGTTTCTCTTTTTAGAAATAGGTTGTAACAATTAGGTACAATTAAAGTTATCATATATTGTACCTTTAAGTGAAACTATAATGATATTATAAAAATATATGTGTTTACAGTCTGTTGACTCAAGAATTGAATGTAGTAGAAGAAGTGTTTTGCAAAAATCGTAAAACTCCACTGCTTATTGGATCTGTTAAGAGTAATCTTGGACATACAGAAGCTGCATCTAGTCTAGTCTCAGTCGTAAAGGCTTTGATTGCACTTGAATCTGGAAAAATTCCTCCAAACCTTCACTACTCTAGTCCTAACCCAGATGTACCAGCACTTTTAAATGGAAAATTACAGGTATACATCAAATACTTTGTTATTCAAATCTTATAGTTTCTTAAAATTGCAGTCATAATTTAATTAAGTTTTTTTATGTATCAGATGTAATTAAATTTTTAAAAAAATAAATAAATGAATTTGCATTTCTGTGTTGTGATAACCTCTACTGGCGAATTTACATACAATTTTTATAGCTATATTTTAAAATATGTGCTAGCGGGGAAAAAAAAAATCCATAGACATTAACCTTAAAGGTTAAAATATTTTTTCCACTATAGAGAAATAAGTAATTGATTGTACATACATTTTGAAAATATGATTATTGATCTTCTAGCTGTGTACTAGATGTTATAAAAGTCCAATTTCCCCTCTAAATTTTGAACAAATGAATATTAAAAAAATGATATTTTGATTAACTTTATGATTTTGTTTACTTAACTTTATTCAAATTGACAGTTTATAGTATGAGATCGATTTAATTGGTGCATCACAGTCTAATCAAATTTTCAGTACTGTTTTCTATATTAAATGAGTTTTATTTTCAGTAACCTTCCTCACTCTCTTTACCAGACCACTTTAGCCTGATCAGAACACTTCCAATTTTGTTTAAAAGAGGAAGCTTGACAATCTGATTTTATTTGCTGACATTTTCGTTTTCAGATAGGTTCATCCCAGTTACCACTTCTTCTGATGGCTCTTCAATCTGTGTCATTGAGTCCCTTTAACTCAACGAATTCCAGGGTCCTTTCATCGGAGCCTCATTAACTATTTAGGGAAATATGGAACTCCAATTTGTGCTTTGACAACATCTTTCCCCAAAATAACTTTCATACTTGACCCTTCCAAGGATTTAATGTGTCCTGTAGGGATATCCCTTATTAGTACATTTTAGGATAGAAAATCTTGGTTTAAAACTTCAACTTTAGAAAATCCATTTATGGAATTTCTTTTATAAGGAATCAATTTGCTCCTTCGACAGAAGGATCCCAGGAATGTATAAGTTTAGGATCTTACTCTCATACTAGCTGCAACTTGGTTATAGTCAGTTAATCTTGAACTGAGATTGGGTTTACATCTTCATTTCCTTCCTTTTAGATATGATCCATTTGAGATTTGACTTGTTTGAATCATGTCGTGACCCGATCAGTATGAACAGATAATTCACAGCCCGTCTATCACTAGTGGTTGCATTTAATGGGTCTTTTTCGTTCTAGTACGCACATGTTTCAGTTATTTACCTTCTCTTGTAAGCCTTCCCTACAAATAGCCATCAAAATTACTGAATAATTCTGTTATACTTTTAGGTAGTCACTAAAGAGGTACCATTACCAGGAGACATTGTTGGTGTCACTGCGATCGGTCTGTCTGGATCATATGGACATGTAATACTTAAGAAGAACAAGAAAGTAAAACAACGAGAGATTAGAAAAGATACGTTACCTCCTGATGGCTTTCCTAGGCTTATTGTTGTATCTGGAAGGGAATTTTTCGGAGTTAAGAGAATAGTTGAAAAGGTAAGTGATAAATATATTTAGATTAGGTTATGTTGGCCATTATATAGTAATGATTAATATATAGAAGAAAATGTTAAGTGTACCTGTACTGGTCATACTATACACCTACTCCTCTCTTTAAAAAAACATTGTCATCATCAAGTGAACATTAAAAGTGCAAAGTTATTAATTTTGGTTGTTTCCACATTCACAAACTATAACGCTGATCTGCCTTTTAGTCTCTTGTAGTCCGGTTGTAAAGAAGTATCATATTTTTGAAAAACCTTCATTTTGGGATGCAAGATGAAAACCTTAAATTTTCCAGTTTTAATTTGTACTAGATCTGAAAAAGGTTATTGAAAAAAGTCATGAATTGATGGCTCTTTCCTATGTATTTCATTTTCAAAACAGTTATTAACAAATTTAACTAGAGTTAAGGATGCCCTATATTCTGTTTTATGTGTCAGGGTGGCTGAGTTATTAAAGTCCTACAAAGTTATTGTGCTGAAAATAGTGTATAAAATAAACACAATCGATATACAAGATATATAAACCTTTATGTATACTGAAAGAAACAATACACAAAACATACCATTCTTCTTTATACACAGTCAATGGCAATATCAACTAAATGTAAAGTTTCAAGTTTTAATAAACGAAATCATAATCATGGATAAAATAAAGCAATAAGCTTAAAGTTTCAAAATAATATCTGCTATTACATTAAAATTGAAATCATAATGTTAAGAAAATTTATGAGACATCTGATCCAATATTTGTCTCTAAATAGATTGCAGTAGAATTAAAATACCATAAATTACTGCCAACATTACCCTTCTGGCTCTATTCTGACTTCATTTTACTAATTACTGTTTCCTCATTTTCTAGTAAAGCTTCATTTTGTTTTTATATTTTACTCAATTCTCATACATAATAAGTAAAAAAATATAATGAAATTCTCTGATCTAATTTAAAAAACAGTCCAGCCTCATAGTAGTTTTCTAAATTATATATCATTGATTTTCTTCAAACAAAACTGTTGATCAATAATTTTAAAAAATCTGAGGGTGTCTCAAAAACTATAAAAGTAAGGAAATTATTTTTGTTGTACTATTGTGCAGAATTTTGTCTAGTTTATATTTTGTAATAACTTTTTAGATACAAAAGAAATAGGAAAGAATAAACCACACATTTTGTACTTTCATCTATTATAAAAAAAGATATTTGTTTCAATTCAAATTTAATCTAGAAAAAGATATATTATTTGTAATGGAAAATTTAAAATCTAGTTTTATGTGCGTATCCACAATTAGCCGTCGGTTGAGTACAATTAGCATAATTTAGTGTGAAAAGCTCAGGAGAGCATATTTATTATTAATGTTTGATTTTAACTTGTGAAAATTAATAATAAATGACTGAACATTTTAGTGAACATTTTACTTATGTTTCGATAGAAAATCCTCTTTTAAATCAGTATTTTTAGTTTTACATTTGCGCCAGAAGGTAAAGATTGGTATTGGAATCCGTATGAATATATGTCACATCTCCATGTGAGAAGCATAGGTTCCACAGATCAACTTTTGTTTGGAGTGAATTGCATTACTCAATTTAAAATACAGCAGATTTCAAACAAAACCTACAACTTTCAAACCTCAAACAATTTTAATAATTGTAAACAATTTATTAATTTTATTCCGACGTTGTTATTGATAAAAGAATGTGTTCAGTGAATTGTCAAAAATATACAAAAGAATGTGGTGGAGATTTCTTTTAATTGTTAGCAAAAAAATGTTAATTGGGAACTACTAAAATAAATTTTTAAAAGATTTCAGCTTCAATTAGCATTTAAATCAAACACCAATTTTGTCACTGAAAGTTTTAAAGAAGTGTCTTGGAAATTCTGGATTTCCTACTTTTCAGCAGAAGGAATAATTATATTAATTTGTTTTCGCCATTCCGAATATTGATATACTAATTCAATTATATAAGACTTACCGTCGTCAATATTCTGTTTGCGTCGTTCAAGCGACGGCCGTTTCGGCATTATCTGGTTGAATACTATAATGGATAATGGCTGAATAGCCGAAACAGCCGTCGTTTGAACGACGCAAACAGAATATTGACGACGGTAAGTCTTATATATTTGAATAATTATAACTTAGAAAGTACTGTACCAATTTCAAAAAAAAATTTATTCCAATTAACATTCAATCATACACCTATCTCTCACTGAAAAAATATATGTTGTTACTGAAAATTTATTTTAAATGCACAAAGTATGTAGAAGATTTTGGTGTTCGTATTATCATTGCAGACGAATATTGGGACTGCTGAACAAATTTTAATTACACTGACTAAAACTTAACCAGATAATGAATCTATATAGAAAAGAAAACTACATGAGAATAACAGTGATTATACAAGCTTATAGACAGACAAGTCACTATTGTGAGTACGAGTTTGGCAATCCCAAGGGAATCTAGCTACACCTTTCTTTGCGTTGTTGTGGCTTATCAGGTCTCTCTGGACCAAACTCTTCTTTTCTTCTGACACCGATACTATTTAGAGTATTCAAGGGGCATTATTTTATCTTTTCTTCTTTTTTTATAAAGCGAGATGTGTTTTATATATGTAGATATGATATACAATGCCAAATGATACCATGTGCAAACATGGCAACCAATGGATCTAGAAAGTACATTTTTTTTTAAATCATTCAAGCTGTTTATGGAAAAATCAAAATTTTAACATTAGTCTCATGGTAGCTACCCTTAAATTTTGACTTTAATTAGTATGTTTGTATGCAAAATTTTATGCAATTGTATGGGCCATTATTTTGTTTCAGATGCATTTTGTGTTACCAAGTCAAAATTAAATCTTATAACAATAAATTACCTTGTATGGTCCGTCTTGTGACTTCAGTCGATTTATATGTTATGACATGTTTCAGAGTCGTAACTCCATTATCAGATATCCGTTTAATTGTTCGCTCTAAAGAGTTCGTCGCACATTAAAATGTTTACAAATTATATAATGCTTACACTAACACAAAAATTAATTAAAACAATCATGAATTTCACTAGGTGTATACCATGACATGTCCCACAAAGTACTGTCGTTATAAGCGATGAACCCTACTGATATCAGTTTATCTGTGTTAACCTTTGATAAGTGGTTGAGGGCTGTATCGTATAGATGATGGGACTGGAATGAAAGCTGATTGTTCAAAATGTTGTCTGGTTTATTTTTGAATGCTCTGTAAATTATAAAATAAAGTTACTCTTCGTTAGCATTCATTATCCTGCCTTTTGTATACAAATGTATAGCCTCTTACACTAGAGTGGAAACCTCCTGGTCTATGGTTATTTTCTGTAAGGTGGCGTGCATAATTGGACTTGGTAATGTTGGATTTATTACTGGGAAGATGTTCTGTATATCGGTCTTTATACGTTCTCCCGGATTGACCTATATAATATTTATTGCAATCTGGAAAATTTATTTTATACACTCCTTACTTTTTTTCTATAGGGGTATATCAGTTCTACGTTTAAGAGAAAAATATATATTATTGTATGTACATATTAAAAGTGATTAATATTGTTACAAAACAATTACAACTTATTGTTTAGATACTATCAGCAAACTTATTATTTTGTTATTTCAGCTGGAAGAGTTGCCTTTGGATGAAGAGTTCGTAGCACTAATGCACAGTCTATTCTACAAACCCATTAAATTACATACATTTAAAGGTTATGTTGTCCTGCCCAAGTTGGAAACCTCTGAAAGTGAAGTTGAGGTGATTATATGGACATTTGTGGTAATAATTATCTTATTATTTAGTGATGTTAGTGTGTTTGGACAATGGAGGGATTTACAGGTCCCATGATGCAATATGTCAGTCTCAGGTTCAGAGGTGGATTTACATATAAGCAAAGTAGGTGTATTCAAGGACTACATATTCTCACGATGACACTTATTATTTTATCTCATGTTTATTATTTTTTTATTTTTAGAATTTATCTAATGTTTATTTTTTATCTTCTTAGAATTTAGTTATAAATGTGCTAATAGTCTGTTTGAGTTCTTGTAAGTCTAAAGAAAAGATTTTTTTTGTAGGACCCTCCCTTCGTCTGAACAAATAAAAAAACTATAGAATGATAAATTGCCTACTGTTTAGTAATAGAATACAGTCTAATGATAATTTTCCAGTAGTATGATTGCTACTGATTTGATTTCTTTACTTTTTAATACAGACATCTAGCATCAATTAAGGCTGACAGTTTGACGTCCATTAATACACTGTTATTACCACTGGTCTAAAGCTGCTTAGTTGTGACAATTGTTATAATAGTTCTTAACAGGTCCTTCAGTGAATATCTTGTTGTGTTTGGAGCGATGTACTCCAAAAGTATGTCTCTACATGCTTAACAGTTGAAAAACTCTTCGAGATTAAAATGGTGTGGGTATATTTCCCATTCTGGTTCTAGCTTCAAAAGTGGCTGTACCGCTGTACAGATATCTTGATAAATTGCAGGATCAGATGGTTCTCTTCATCCGCCGTCTCATTTCTTGCTGATCAATCACAGATATTTTAAAGCATGATTAACCCTTTGAGTGCCAGACTAATTTTAACATAGTCATGAATAATGCCACTTGTATTTTTTGGCTAGGGTTGTGCTAAAAATATCAAGGTCTAAAGACTGTAAATGTAACGTTTTAGTGAAAAATTCATAACTTCTCTTCTGTATAAGATATTCTTATGAATGAGGTCTGAAAATTACTGAGGTTTTTACCATATTACTGTTTATCATGTTTAGGGCAACCAATCACCGGTAAGGATAATAAGGATTTTACATTTACTGTGAGGGAATCACAGATAAGTGAATTAACAATTGTCACTATTACTGTTTACGCCGATAAAAGTCTTAAATTTGCTTCTCCCTTAGGTTGTTGAAAAAGACCAGGATCCAATATACCAGAGATTTGTTTTTTCTATCTTATTTTTTAAATAAAAGCAACATATTGAAAAAATTAAAGTTAGTAAAAAAATTAATCAGATTGTATGTTAATATTGATAAGTGAAATTACTATCTTATATTGATATTAAGACTATCAAATCTTTTGTCATGTGTACAGTAGTAATAGTAGTGATGTGGGGTTGAAATTCACTCAGACCTCTGGCAATCTATTGTGGCCCCCGACCTCTTTTAAGATGGGAAATTCACATCTATATATAGAAGCCTCTGCAGCCCCCAACTCCTTTAGGTAGGTATCTCTTCATTCTGGAACCCTCTCTGACTTCTAACTGCACCACACACTTGTGTTCTCTTGAGGCTTCTTTCGCTCCAATGCTGCCCTGACTTTCTCTGATGATTTACCCTAAGCTAATGATCCTAGGTATCATCTTACTCAGACCTTTTCTCAATGACTTATCTATCCCACCAGTTTGTCCTGTAAGATGTTCTTTCTTTCATGTTTCTGAAACCTTTCTGGCCTCTTTTCTCCTCTTTGTTGAGTGCTTTATCTGTCAGTAGTGCAATTCCTTCTTCTACTAGGTTTATATAACTTTGGATTGTCAAGGAAATCTCAATGAAGCAGAGGATTCCTTATACTCATAATCATCACAAAAGGCAAACTACATTTTATCATCACATTGAGTTGTGGTGACATCCTACACAAGCTTGTTTCCACCCGATCAGAACTCTACTTAGTCTGATAAGGTTAAATAATGTAAGGTGTCACCAAATATCCCACAGATTTTCCCAGTACCATTCTCCCTATCAGCATGAGTCGCTTTATACTTTAGGATTGGGCTGAAAACAAAAGAAAAAATGGAGTGTTAAAGACATAGTAGGGGAGAGTTAAAGTGTAAAAGTCTGTTAGAATAGATCAAGAACTACACTACGGAAGAGGGAAGTACTGCAGATCATAAGAAAGACCAAGGAACAAAATGAAAAGTAGAGATCTGAGAAAACTGCATGCCCAGTAAGTGATGGGTTTACCAACATGTACAGTAGCTCTGGTATTACTTAATCTTACATCTAGTTTATGAATATTGTGACATTAAATTTACAAAAACAAAATTTGTGTATTCAAAAAAATTGAATGTATTTAAAAGATCTAAAGTGCAAGTTTTACTATTCACAGAACCATCACTTATTATTAAATTTTAATTTCCAGAAAAGATCAAAAACCAAAAACATGGCAGTATGGTTTGTGTTCTCTGGAATGGGGTCACAGTGGCCAGGCATGGGTACACAGCTGTTGCAGTTCCCTGTATTTGCTGCTGCTATTGACAGATGTGAAGCAGCCTTAGCATCTAAAGGTATCAGCGTGAGGGATGTTATCACTAACACCACTCCTGGATTCTTTGATAACATTCTGCACTCCTTTGTTGGCATTGCTGCTATTCAAGTAAGTAACAGTATTAAGGCTATTGTTTACCATTACAACAGTCTATTTCATAAATTACAAGGGCTATGCAGAAAGTAGATTTCGTTTAGGAATTAAAAATAAACAAAGTATTGGAATTTTTTTATTATATACACAGATGAAAGCCACACTTAAATACTACTTTTCTACATAGTCACTATTCAAATTAAGGCACTTATCAGTGGACGAGTTTGGAAATTCTTTTGTCGTAGAATTCGGCCGCCTGCACCTTTAACCACTTAGTTACTTCTTCTTGCAGCTGTGCGTCATCATCAAAACGCTGCATAGCCAGCCACTTCTTCATTGTTGAGAGTAAGTGGAAGTCGCTCGGTGCCAGGTCGGGACTGTATGGCGGATGAGATAACAACTCCCACTTAAAAGATTCAAGAACTTCACGAGTGACATTTGCCGTGTGTGGCCGGGCGATGTTGTGAATCAGCAAGGTCTTTGAGCTCAACTTTCCCCTGCGCTTGTTTTGTATTGCTCTTCTGAGGTTTTGCAGAGTTTGGCAATATCTTTGAGAGTTTATTGTAGTGCCTCTTTCCAGGAAGTCCACAAAAATCACACCTTTCCTGTCCCAAAAAACAGTCGCCATCACCTTCCTTGCTGACATTGTTTGCATGCATTTCTTGGGTTTTTGGGGGGAACTTGTGTGCCCCCACTGCATTGACTGCAATTTCGTCTTGCAGTTCACATGTTTAACCCATGTTTCGTCACCAGTAACAATGCAATCGAGTAATGAGTCATCATATTTATCATAAGCGTTCAAAAATGTTAACGAATGGCTGCAGCCATTTGCTAATTTTTGTGGATCTCAGTCAAGATTTTTGGTAACAGTCTGATCACTAGACAGGCTTTCACCAGTCACAGATAATTATCTTATGCCATACCGATTTTTGAACTGCTCTAGCCATCCCTGGTTAGCTGTAAAAATTGGATCAGGATTTGGTAATTTTTTGTTTAGGCTTGCCGCTTTTTCAGCCAAAATCGGTCCAGAAATCGGAACACTACATTCTCAATGAGCACTAAATCACATAAATAATGCCTCGTCCAACGATTCATTTTTTGCATTTTTTATAGTTCCTCTACTCTCTAAATTGTCTTTAGCGATCATTTTGAAGAAAAAGTCTTCAATATTTTTATGATTTTTTTTTTCCAATCTGACACAGTTGATGTCCCTACGCCGAGTTCTGCAGCAAGTTTATTTAAAGATTCGCCCCTGTCTATACGATTCAATGCGTCTAACTTTTGGGCCATTGTAAGGACATTACGTTTTCGTTTCGTCGCCATTTCCACGCACAAACGCTAACACACGAATATAATACATTAACTGTATCTGATCAAAAATGTAATGAAACTAAACACTGCACAGCACGATATGGTAGTGATGTATTCCAGTCGCTAGCATGTGACAGACTACCCGCTGGCGTTTTCGATAGACAAGGTCACTGTCGCGCCGCCATGGAGTAGGGGGAATGGTGGCGCGGAGGTCATTGCTCCTCCACTTTCTCTTCCCAGCGCATCAACAACCCGCCCTACTACCTCAAGGTGACACTGTAGTGATCAGAAAATCACGTTTTTATCAACATTAAAATTTTTATTTTTTGTTCCGGATCGATCTGGATAATCCGGACATCCGGTTGAACGAGGTCCGGATAAACTAGGTAGTACTGTATATAAAGGTTAAAAAACACTAACTTCATTATTGTACAATTGTTTGTGCAAATCAAACAGCATGGATGGCACCCTACTTGAGAACAGAAAACCTAAATGGTCTGTCATAGTTTCATGGAGAATACTTCAACAAATTTGAGGAAACTAATTAGAAATTAAGGAAATCATAAACCGTCAATACTAGCACATTTTGACAAGGCCACTCAATCCTTTCTTCATCATGCACATTCATATGAACTTCTTTGAACTGCTTCACCTACTTTCGCACCATCCACTGTCACGGGGAACTGTAATAAACTCTGTATGTGATTATGAGATCTCCAAGAAATGTTTCATTGTGCAATTCAAAATAAAAGTACTTAAATCCAGTGTTATATTGCTTCATGATAATGATCCATTACACACTACTGCTAAAACACAAGAGCTCATCTCGATCTCGTCACTTGGCCAGGAGCAAATGGATTCTCCCCTCCACCTCTCAGCCCTGACCTTCTTCTTCTAAGGCGCTTCAGTCCAAGTCAAGTTCTGTCTTCTTCAATGATCCTCTTCTATTCATCACAATTATGGTATCCCATCCTACAGTTCCTTATATGTATCTCCTTGCTGTGGGTTTTGATTGAATATACCCATCTCTTTCATTACCTACCCACAGGTTGCTTGCCTTCACCACGTGCAAACAGTAACGTAATTTTGAAATAATTTATCTTCCTTGAAATGTATCTGACCTGTACATTGCACTTTGAAATTTTAATTATTGTAAAGATATGTAGGTTGTCAATGATGTCATAGAACTCGTTATTATAACTTATTCTCCATCCATCTTTATCCCTATCAGGTCCGAGGATTTTTAAAACTATTCTCGAAGTGACTAAGGAGTTTTTTAGCTGCTTGCGTGAGTGTCCACTTTTTGCTCCCATACCAGAGATCTGTTCTAATTAACGTTTTGTACAGGTATGCTTTCCAGTGGCAATATCTAGATTTCATTGTGACTATGAGAGCGAAAAAAAAGTTATTCAAAATAGAAGCAAACACTTCGCCTGATTTTGTACAGCTTGCCACAATCTATGGAGAGGTTGAATTTTCTACACTTTCCAGGTTATGATCATCAACGGAAATATGTTAATGTTTGTATCTTCTTCTCCTAGACTGTGTTATTAATTTGCTCTTTTTATGGTTGATTTCAAGTCCAATCTCTTGTAGACCTCCTTGTCTTGATTCATAGATTGTGCAGAGATGTTTTATATCATCCAGGTACACTATCAATTGGGTGGACTTATAAGTGGACTTATAAGTTCATTTACCAGGCAGCTTTCATAAAACACGTTACTGATGTTAAAAAAGCATGGAGCCAGACCATCCCTTTGCTTTAGTCTTTATTTCGTGTGGAAAACATCTGTTACACAGCTCCGACCTAGCGTCATATAACTTGTTTCTGAATTTGAAGTGGTTACTTGTTGATCAACGTAATGATTAAAATGACGTCAAAAGAACTATGTCTTTTATAGGCAGTTCATTCGATGAAGATGGTGTTAAGAAATTAATTTAACGATATGTCTTAATATTGGTGGAAATTATGTGTAAAAGTAGGTTAAAGAACAACCTTTCTTTTTTAATTTCAGATTGGATTGGTAGACCTGCTATTCAGCATTGGTATCAAACCTGATGGCATTGTAGGACATTCAGTAGGTGAGCTTGGATGCGCTTATGCTGATGGTTGTTTTACTGCTGAGGAAATGATTCAGTGTGCGTACGCTAGAGGCAAGGCTTCCATTGAAACTAAACTTGTTAAAGGCATGATGGCTGCTGTGGGTAAGGAAATTATTATAGAGATTTTTATATTTTATCATTTCTAACTACTTATGGAAATGACAACTATAATATGCCAACTAAAGCAAAACTCTTCAGTGGAATTTACCATCAAAATTATTATTATAATTCACCAATTATTTCATATAAATTATACAGACAGTGTGGCCAACATTGATAAATAATACAATATCTATAAACTACTTACTGCCTGTACCCAAGTTTTATGCCAAGTCAGAATGACTTTTGTTTGCACTAATTAGAAACTATAACTTGTTTTAATTCCTCGGTCATCTTCCTATTGCTAACAACTTGGAATTATATTTTACTTTCTGACATATGGATAATATAAAGAAAGTTATGTGATGGGTAGCCACTAAGACTCAAACAAAATGCTTTGGTTGTCATGTCTACACAATACTGTTATAAAATATGGAATTTTTGATCGATTTTGTTAAAATTTTAGTGAAATGTAAAGATTAATGACACAAAACAACAAGTAAAACTTTTTATGATTTAGACAAAAAACAAAAATGTACCTTAAACGCCATCATTAAATATTTAATTTAATTAAGTACGACTTACGCTAAGGACTTATTTATAGCAGAAGGAAAGTAAGTTCAGGCCCTTAATTACATATGTAAATATTTTGTTCAAATATAACATCTATTTTTTAACAACTAAATAATGTATATTTATAATATTTATATATATATCTTGTTTCCGTATTGCAAATTTATTTGTAGTGTAATACTACGCACGTTTCAGGAACAAGTTCCCATCTTCATGTTTTATAAAATTTATATAAAATTTTTACTCACATGTGAGCACGTCATAATTTAACACAAACACACACATACACACAAACCAAGCACGAATTATTGCACACATAATTAAAAAACAAGTATAAATTTATTTTTATTTTTTAGAACAGTTGGCTTTATGCCATGTTGACGTTGCACCGGTCACTGGTCGACTAAGAGATTACATCCGTTATCTCCATCGTCAATAATATTTATAGGCCTACAGGTAGCAATTGCGGTGTTATACAGGCTATTCAATTTAAAATATAATTGTTCATTGAGGACTAAGTTATTCTGGTACAAATTGGCTTGGTAAATTTCAAATTCTTGGAATTATATTCAATATGTCTGTCGATGTATCATTTCTGTGTGTTTAAATTTTGTATTGTTCTTGTACATCCATATATTTATTCTTATGGCAGAATTGTGTGGCCCAGCCAAGGAGCCCACCAAACCAAAACTATAATAAGTATAAATTAGGATGTAAAGGAATTCTAAATAATAAAATATGAATTGGCACTTGCGATTTTGTTGAGCAGTGCAAGATTACGTAGAAGGGGGGGAGAGACAAGGAGTGGAGGGCTTGAACCAGCGAGCCGAGCGGGAGTCTGTTCCGAGAGCCGCAAGAAGGAAGACCGCTACGGGACGAGGTCAGTCCATTTTCGGCCACGTGCTAGCTAAATTAAACGGTATGTTTTTCGGCCACTATTAAGGCTTTATCTTGCCGTTATGTCTTTTTAATAAATTATAAATATTTCTGTAATCTAATTCGGGGCTCAAATAAAATATAACATTTAATTTCACTTGCGTTGCGTGCGTTCATTAGCGTCCTAACCCGACTCCTTGGCCCATCCTGACAAGATTCGGCTAAAGTGTACGCGGTCTCCAGCCAGCCAGAGCTTCCAGCTGGTCAAAAGAAGTGGAGACGGTCACAATTGCAATATTTCCATGTTTGTCTCTACAGTATGTCCGTATGTATGGTTATAATTTATCAAGTGTTCAGCAAAGTTGATCTTATTGTTGTATTTGGTTTTTTGGAATTAGGAATATGTTCCTTAAACCTTCGTTGGAAAGATCTTCCCGTTTGTCCAATATAAAATATATTACAATCGCCACAATTTAGATTGTAAATCCTACTTCTTGTGTATTGTTAGTTTTGGTTTCAGTACTTTTCCTAAGCTATTGTCTGTCCTATAAGCTATATTTATTCCATGTTCATTTTTTTTAACCAAGTTATCGAAAGATTTTATCAATGTATTGACTAAATGGTACCACAGTGTATTTGTTAGTATTCTCTCGCTTGGTTTTATTTGTGGCTGATTTCTTTATCTCTTGCTTTCGAATTATTTTGTCAATTAGTTCAACCTCATAACAATTGTTTACGGCTATGTGTTTCAAAAATTGTATTTTATCGTGTTTGTCTTTCATACTTATTGGAATGTTCAACATTCTATTAACATAACATATAAAGCAGCTATTTTGTGTTGGATAGGATGATATGAAGTGTTATGTATTTGTATGGTTCATCTGTGTTGGTTTTCTAAATATTTTGAACAGAGTTTGTTTGAATTATTTGTTTCAAGGAATTTTATTGCCTTATTATTCTCTATCTCACATGTGAATTTTAGTTTTGGGTGTATGCCGTTTAAGTGTTTATTGAAATTGTTTATCTGTCTTTCAGTTCCTGAGAACAAGCAAATAGTGTCGTCCACGTATCTATAATACACTATTTTCTTGTAGTGTGGGTTGCAATTACAGTCGAACTTCCACAACTCGAACGTCTATAACTCGAATTTTCTGTATCTCGAATTGAATTTCAGTTCCCGTCAACCTTCCGTGCATTTAACATGTAAAAATCCTTCTATAACTCGAATTCCGCCATTTCTCTAAGTCGAACTATTTATTTTGTTTCTTTAGACAATAATAGTTCTCGAAATAGCGTTTTCAGTCTTTGAAAAATCTAGGTACAGTGCTGATTCTTTCATTACAAGAAAAAATGTTTGACCATAAAAGCATGCAGTAGTCAATAGGACTAGAGGTGTAGACAATGAACAATGAATTTCTTAGAATCTGTGGTCGGCAATAGAACAAAGCCTGTGCAACTGTAGGCCGACCGGATGTATAGCCGAGTTCTAGGAAGAGTAGCTCGAGTTCAATTTTTACCCGTAAAAATAGTGTAGACAATGAACAATGAATTTCTTAGAATCTGTGGTCGGCAATAGAACAAAGCCTGTGCAACTGTAGGCCGACCGGATGTATAGCCGATAGCTCGAGTTCAATTTTTACCCGTAAAAATAAACCTTCAGTCTGTAAACAGCTCTTCCATAGTGCACAGTGATTTCATGAGCACCGTCTTTTCTGTTAGCGTGTTGTGTGTCTAATAAAGTACAGTGCGTGTTTCAATCGCTCTTTTAAATTCAGTACAGTATTCAGTTAGACGTTTTCAAAGCCCGGTATTTGTAGTGTTTAAGTTTTAAGTAAATTACAGTACTGTATTCACTATTAGGCCTATACTGTACTTCAGCAGCATGTCTAAACAGCAGTGTCATAGTTTAACCGTACATGAAAAACTGAAAGTGATTAAAGAAGTTGAAAAAGGTATAAAAAAGAAGAAGGATATTGCAAAAGAATTTGGCATTCCAGCCAATACTCTGTCTACCATTTAAAAAAATAAAGACAAGATTACACAAGCAATTGAGCAAAGTTATGTTAACTCGAATAAAAAAAGGTTCAAGTCTACTCTTCCTGGAATAGGTGAAGGGGTTTTAAAATGGATAAGGGAGGTTCGGGAAAAAAATCTTCCCATATCTGGAACTCTTTTACGTGAGAAAGCTGACGAATTAGGAGAGAATTTCGGCCACACAAACTTCCAGGCTAGTACGGGCTGGCTTGATAAATTTAAGAATCGTTATGGGATTGTGCAAAAAGTAATATGCGGCGAAAGTGAGTCGGTATCTAACGAAGATTGTGAAAACTACAGAAATAACATTTTGCCGAATTTAATAGACGGTTTCAGTGCAGATGACATTTTTAATGCAGACGAAACTGGGCTGTATTTTAAGTGCCTACCACAAAAAACATTAGCTTTCAAAGGTGAAACTTGCTTTGGAGGAAAGCACAGTAAACTTCGAGTGACAGTCCTTTTGGCTGCCAACATGTCAGGTAGCGAAAAATTAAAACCTTTGGTAATTGGAAAATCTAAAAAGCCACGGTGTTTTAGCGGCGTGAAAAGCTTACCTGTTATCTATGAAAACAACAAAAAATCATGGATGACAGCTGCATTATTTGAGTCCTGGCTTCATAAAATAGACCGCAAGTTCATGAATGAGAAACGAAAGATTATTCTGTTTTTGGATAATTGCACTGCTCACCCAACAGTTTTAGTGCAGCAACTTAAAGCAGTTAAATTTGTCTTCCTTCCTCCAAACACAACGTCCAAATTGCAGCCTTTGGACCAAGGCATTATTCGAAGTTTCAAACAGAACTATAGAAAAAGAGCTGTCCGTTTGATTCTGCAAAGATGGGAGCAAGGAACTGAAGAAGATTTAAATCTATTGGACGCTATTCATCTTGTTGACAAATCATGGATGGACGTTACAAAAGATACAATTATACATTGCTTTAAGAAGGGTGGCTTTGTGAAAAGTGCGGAAATTGGCGAACAAGATCAAGATGTAAGGACAACAACGAATGAATTTGTTATGGAAGAATGGAATCAATTCACAGCACAGTTTGAGGTTAGCGCCAGCTTCGCAGAATTTGTTGATGCAGATTCGGATTTGATTATTTAAAATTCAAATCAGGAAGTGCAGCCTGGAAGGGAACAATCTTCAATAGCCGTTTCATCAGAAGAAGATAAGGCCGTGGAGGGTGATGACGATCATTCACCCTTAATTCCCGGTGTTACAGAAACAATCGCCGCACTCGCTAAGGTTCGTGCATTTTTCGAGTCGCAAGAGGACGTGAGCGACGAGCATTTTAAAATGCTGAACAATTTTGATAACTATTGCGAGCACAAAAGATTGCAGCAGAAGAAACAAAAGAAAATAACCTACTTTTTTAAAGTTTAAAGTTTGTTTTTGTAAATTTTTTATTTAGTTAGTACAGTTGTAATTAATGCAAAGAAGTTGTTTCAAATCGCGAAAAATATGTGATTTAGTAATAACAATTAAGATGTGTCGTTTAAAATGTAGTCTATTGTTTAATGTCTTTTTTTTTTCAAAAAATACTGTAATTAAAATTGTGTATAGGTTGTGTGAGATTTTTGTGAGTTTTCATTCTTTCTTGATAATCCTACTGTATCGTGCTGAATCCAGAAATTCCAGCAATCAACAATCAAGTGTAAGTACTTGTACTATGTACCAATATTCAGCATGTAATGTAATGAAAATAGCTTAATTTTGCAATAATGTATACAATATATACAGCATTTAACATAATAGCCTATATCTAAGCTAAATGCAACGTACTGCATTTAAGGCTTACACCTGAATTTATCGATGCAGTAAGATTGGCCCGTAGATTTCTGATCTTCTGTACAAGATGCAATAACTGCTTTGTTGTTATTTTTCCATAACTCGAAATTTCTGTAACTCGAATTTTTTTTTTTATCCCTTGATGATTCGAGTTATAGAAGTTCGACTGTATTTATGATTTGTTTGTTTTCGATATGTTTTAAGAATGTTTCTGCTAGTATACTATATAACGTTGAACCCATTGTGTTCGAATTTATCACCTGGTTTTATTTTAATTTCTCAAAAAAGTGACGAGGTATAATGTTACCTTAAAGAAGCACGTGACCATGGCTGAATAAATAGCCGAAACAGCCTTAAGTGCAACCAAAAATAAATGGATGAACAGACGTAAGTACATTATATCATATTATATCTTAAGATATCCTCGACTCAAACTTATCATTGCTACTGAGTCAAGCACTTTGGTGATTTCACATATCTTTTGGCTAATGATTGTCCAGATTAGTTCTGTCACTGATGACATAATTCTTCTCTGGACAATTTTGTAATTACACTGAAGGTAGTTTATATGTTAATCCTACTAGCAGGCTCTAGTCACATGAACGGTAGTGATGCACACTTTCTTGACATCTTATTTGGACACTGGTTCTCTTCAATACTTCTGTCACATCACATTGTTGAGACAGGCAAGTCTGAAAAGGTTTTGAAACATTCTCACACAAGTCTTGATGAAATTTATAACTGAAGATCTTGACTTAGTCATTATAATATTTTGTTACAAGTAGAGTGTTTGGTGGTTTCTTTCTTTTGAAAATATTACTACAGATTTTGACTTATATTAATTTTACATTAATTATAAATGATTTACTTTGTCAGGCAAAGGTTATGCTGAGATTAAGAATGACTTACCCTCGACTATCGAAGTGGCATGTCATAACTCTTCAGAGAGCTGTACATTGTCAGGTCCTGCGAGTGATATGGAGCAGTATATTGGTGAATTAAAGGAAGCAGGAGTGTTTGCTAAGTTGGTCAATGTATCTGATATTGCTTATCATAGTCGATACATCGCTCCTGCGGCGCCAACACTGCTACGATATCTGCAAGAGGTAAGTTTGTTTTTTAATAATCAAGGAAAACTGTATTTCATGTAATTAAATTATAATTTTTAAAGTTGAGCTTCTGGAGGGGTTTTTACTTTAAATTTTGCTGGCCAATTGGGTTTATGCATGAAACACACTAATAGTTTGGATCGAGCAATATATGATGGTGGATAAACACTCTTCCAATTTCTAGAAGATTCTGTCTATAGGGAAAAAACCTCTTGGTCATCATCGCCTAGTAAAAAAAATCAATAAAATAATATAAAATAAAAGCCCCTTGACCTCGAATATTCTAATAGTGTCATGGTCAGAAGATAACAAGAGTTGATCAAGAGAGACCAGATAAGAAAGATAAAAGAGAAGGATCTAACCTAAGAAGGTATAGATTCAGCTAGAACACAGTCATAGTGAGCGTGTTGCTCTGAGAAATCAGCATCGCTACAAAGAAAGCATGCAGCATTTAAAAATAAATGGAGAAAAAACATTGCAAAAATTTCTTACTCACCCATCCCCAAAATTAAATAAAAACAAAACTAATCATCAACAAAAATATCAGTTCAGTGGTTTTCAAACTAAAAGTGGAAATGAAGCATGGGTACTTGCATTTGTTTAAAAAAAAATTATCCAAAAACATTGCACAATCTTTGTCGTTCACCCATTCCTAAAATCAAATCAAAATTAAATAATTCTAATCATAATCAAAAATGTTGGTACGATTTATTTCAATAAAAAGTGAATATGAACCGTGGATGGTTTCTTTAAACAAAATTATATATTTAAATAAGTGTTTACACTTCCTTTGCTTGTACCATAAACACAACCTAGTGTAAATTGTATTTCATTAAAATTGAGCTTTTATATGACAGCAGTCAAGAATCATTTTTGTTGTCAATTATTCCTGAAATGTATTTTAAATTTTTTTTTTTTTACTTATACAAAATATTTGGCATACAGGTTTGTTTCATTAATATTCACATTTCACTAAAATTTTAATGAAATCGATACAGTCTACTTTTATTATAGTTCAATAGTACATTTTTTATTTTGTACCAGTAACTCAAAAATCTGCATTTTTGGAGAAATGGAGACCAATAGGTTTTGATTGGGCCCTTATAGGTTACATTTGAACAAAATTTGATCAAAATCGTTAGAACCAAAAAATCGTAATTTTGTATTTTTTCGTTATGGGATCTACCAATTTTGAGTTATAATTTTTTTTTTTTTTAATCTAGATGTGGCGAAAATAATAATATTCTGATGTTCTGAATCTCCTTTGGTATCACATTGAATTATTATCTCCCTGTACATAAACAAATTTCTAAAAGCTGTTAATTTAGTTTTGTAAGTAAACAAACTTTTTTTCCAGTTTAATAATTTAGCCTTCTATAAAAGTTATTTACTGCCTTTTAGAACATACAGGTACCTCAATGACAGTATGCTTATTGTTATATAAAAGTGTGTATTGTATCCTTTCAGATAGACAAGTAGCTATCAAAATGCTGAAATTTTCGGTTACGATGGTATGGTATTGCCTAGAGGAACTGAAAGACCTAGGCAAAAATAATAAAGGAACTGTTCTCTGGGTGCCAGGATATATAGGAATTTGAGTGAAATGAATGTGCGGACAAACTTGAGAGGGACAGCACACTTCTCATATGTCCATAACATTTTTATGGCCTTAGAGACGGTCACTGCAAGGAAATACTAAGAAAAGAAGAAGACAATTCTTTCTTTAGTCCTGGCTAGAGAAAGAATACCAGGACTAAGACAAGCCAAAGAATTCCTGGGGAATTGTAACAAGAGAAGGTCAAGAGTAAGTAGAGATAAACTGAAAACGAGGCATTGTAGACTCAGGGAACACTTTAGAAGGATTAGGATATAAATATTATTGTGAGGAGACTCCACACCATCCATTAGTGAAATGAGTAGCAGCAGTGTACAGAAGAGCTGGAAATCTGGGAGGGTACAAGATTGATGTAGAGGAGATACCTGAACTGGAGGGACTGGGGGGTTAGAAGAAGAAAGGGGCCAAAATAGATCTAACCCCCTCTGCGCATGTACATTTAAAGTTGAGGTTGAATGTACATTTCACCCCCATATGAACAATGAACATATGTAGATTTCTGTGAATAGGTTGGGAAAGTTAAATAAGCAGACCAATACATTTTGTTTGGATTTTTAAAAGCTTTCTTTTAGCTAAATATGATTGTTACTTTGCAAATTAGTTACTAGAGTACTTTTGATTTCACTTCTATATAAAATATTTTAAGATATTGTTAAAACATTAACTGTTAATTATTAAAAAGGATAAGTAGTTTTTTTAATAAAATTTGTCTGCTTGTTCAGGTTATTAAAAACCCCAAGCAAAGATCTACACGATGGATAAGCAGTTCAATACCAGGCGATCAATGGGGCTCACCTCTAGCAGCAACCAGTTCTCCTGAGTATCATACAAACAACCTGCTCAACCCTGTATTGTTCGAGGAAGCGTGTAAAAATATACCTAGTAAGGCAATCCTCATTGAAATAGCGCCTCATGGATTGCTGCAAGCTATTCTAAAGCGTTCAAAGAAGTTGTGTGTTAATATACCACTTACAAATAAAAATAATAAAGACGCTGTTAGATTTCTCCTTTCAGCTATTGGAAAGTAAGTAGGTATTGTTAGGATAGGTTATGTGTATAGTTTAGCACTATGAAACAGCTACTATTTCATTGGAACACGAGTGAACATGAATAATAATAATAATTTAAAATTTCTAGGAGAGTTAAAAATCAGATTTCCTAACATAAGACTAGTTCATAATAGAGTAAAGTGATGAACGTACATGAACGGTTTATATTTTCAATGATCTGGATCAGTTAATAATCTGCAATACAAATGAACCTACAAACCCAAATGTTGTTTCAGATCTTTTGGTTCTTGGATCATAGGGCCAGTCATCGTTCTTTTGGGTCTTTTGGATTACGGAATATAACACAAAAAATTCCTCCTCTTTTGTGTGCAGTAGTTTCTTACATTTGTAGTAATCTTATAGCTTCAAATGGAAAATAATTTGATAAATAGACATGAAAAATACAATAAATAAAAATAATTAAACAATCAATAATTGTATTTGAAGGAATTGTTTTTAAGAAAAGAAAAAGATAAATGATACTAAATAGACATTAACACACAGAAATAAAAAAAGAACAATATATACATATAAAATTTGTTATATTTTTGAAAAACAATAATAATACAACAAAATTAATTTCATTATGTTGCAGTTTTGGCATATTGACCCTAGTACTAACTCATTCTAAAAATATTCTAAATAAAAAAGGAAACACCTGTGCCTGTAAGGGATGAATATAATTCTTGAAATTGTGTAATATGAGATATTGGTCAGTAGCATACAGGTAGTAACAGTATCAGATGGAAGTTACGAAGTCTGTGTGTATGTGAGAAATAGCGGGGAAGATGAATAAGTCATAATAGTGAACGCCTGCAAAGACCCGGAGTATATATGATGTTATTAATGAATGATGATTCAAATGAACCAAGACATTTAGGTCACTGATTCATTTTACCTCTCTTTAGTAGAGTAGTGTACTCCCTAATGAAACAGAAAGATGATAAGGGTGAAGGTGGTGGAGACTTGCTTCAAGGATTGAAGTCTACAGTCCACACAGAATTTATAGGTGTGCACAGAATTAGTTGAAAGCCATGTTATTGTTTGTCATGCTGTCATTTTGCACTAGTCATGCATTGTAATTAATAAAATCAAAATCAATATAATTTGTGTATGATTAGCTTTTACTACCCTTAGTTTTAATTTAAATGGTCCACAGAGCAATCAATAGCTGTTCAACAAGGTCTTCTTATATTTAGGATACCTAATCATTAAACACACGAGTTGCGAGGGATTATTACGCTCCAAAATAATACACTACTCCCTAGTTATCCCTTGGAAGATTTATTAATTCTATGAACTTTCAATCTTCTTGACAAGGTTGTCTTGAGGGATTAAGCTCCTTTTCAGAAACCAAGAGGTCATAATGAGAGAAAACGCCTGCTTAAAATGTTTACATTCAAAGAGCAGGTGTTTTTAATTTCCCCTTGAAGATCACCCTTCTTGCACAGAGGCACACAGTGAATATACCTTTGTTGAATATACCTATTTCTGAAATGAAATCTACCATCTTCCTTACATTGAACAAAGGAAGGCCAGTTTCGTAGTAAAGAGCGAAAAAGTAACAGTTTACACTTCCATAATCCTGAAACTGTCCTTACCTCCATTCATGATCTTTTTGACCAAGTGCTAATGGCCTGTATTGTCAACTAATTAATCTTGCTACAAAATGGCTCCAGGTCCTATGAAGTTTACCACTGTTATTCTATTAGCCAGTGCTTACGTACATGTAATCCCACTAACCCAGAATATCCTGAAATCCAACAATGTAATATTGTAGAGACCATTTCAGCTATGATGTGGTTCTGAAACAATTCCAGATTAACTGTGACCAGAATTTATTTGAATCCAGGACTTTAAAAGCCTCCAAACTGTCTGTATGTCATTATTCTTACATCCAAGTCCTAGGTTTTTACAAACAATTAATTAAAGATAAATTCCGAGTAAAACACTACCTCCTACCATTGTATTTGGTTTTACAGAACAGTAAAAATTTAATCTAATATAGCTTAATTTCATCAGTAGGACACGTTAGCCTAAGTCTGAGTTCAAAGATTTCAATCCTTGTTTCACTCTCAGTTTTGAACTCCTTTATAAACCACTACAGCTAGTTAATGGGTAGTGGTCTCTCCTATATTCTAACCATTCCTCACCGTCAGGTATTGAAGAGGAATACTGTACCTTCATCTGGTCGTGGATCATTTCCAATTTGGCGTCCTTCATGACAATAGAGATTAATTTGGAGTGTTTATATTAACGGAAATGGTCAGTGAAGAAGACATTTATGATGAGCAGTTTGTGCCTGTGTATCATTCATAATTCTCAACATAATATGGAAAACATGTGTTCTACAGACATTTTATGAGAAATAATGTAAATTTAAGTTTCTTTCATGACAAGTTCTTTAAAAATTTTAAAAATATTCTTATAATAATTCCAGGATGTACGTGGCAGGTATGCAACCTGATATATCTCGACTTTATCCTCCTGTGGAGTTTCCAGTATCCTGTGGGACACAGACTTTACAACCTTTTGTCACATGGGATCATTCAGAGATTTGGCCATTTTTTGGTTTGGAAAATATGGTAAGTACGAATTTGTAGGAATTATACAGACAAAATATAGGTATACATTACATGAAAATTACCATAATATTTGGACTTTTAGAAAGATTTGAATTAATTTTTGTTATTCTTTTCGTATCCTAATTAAATGGTAACAAAACTAGATCACCAATCAATCAATAATTTGTACATATAAATATTGCTGCTAATACTGTGTGTTTCAAAAAGGACTTTATAGTTTTATAATAATGTAGATATATTTCAGATATCTTACAGAGTTGGTTGAAGTGTCATTTTAAAGAAAATCACATGAAGTTTGACTCGTATAGTGTTTTAGTACAAAATGCAGTTACCAGAAGCTCCACCATTGGAGTTAAAATTAGCTTCTTTCACGGGTACTGAAAGTGCTTGCTATTTGTTTTGGTTTCAAGAAACGAGCTTCACAACTATAAATCAACAGAATTTTAGTAGCCAGTATGGTGAGGATCCTTCAAGTAGATGTACAATTTACTCTTGGCACTGCAATTTGGTTGAGAGTGGTTATTGAAATTACCAGGTTGTCCATGTCTTCCTGATGTTGTTGTAGAACAAGTCAGACATAGCTTTGCTCATAGTTCTAAGAAATCAATATGTCATTAGTTTTGTGAGACTGGCATACCACACACCTATGTTCAGTGTGCACAACGTCAACGGTTGTACTTGAAGCCGTACAAACTGATTACTGTTGCAGATAAAGTTATTCATCAGGAATTCTGTTAAGAATTGTTAATAGGAAACAAACAGATTTTATTGTAGTGTTTTTTTGCTGTGGTCTAATTAATGTATTTAAAGTTTTACTGTGCAAATGTTTCACCTGAATGCCTTTTAACGTGACATATCTTATACATTTTGTAAAAGTAAAAAAAAATCAAATAAAAATGAAAGAACTCAATTCACTGTTGCTTAATTTGAGCAGCTCCCTTCTAAAACAATACTAAAAGTAAAAAAAAAAGTTAAAAAAAGAGAAAAAAAAAAGTAATCTTTTCGTAAATATTATTTCCATGTTTTGCTGTTTTCATAGAAAAAGTCAAGTATTTAGAGTTAGTTTTGGAGGAGCATGAATAAAAAATACCTTTATATTTGAAAGCAAAGTTATGACCATCAGATCCTGTTTTCCACTTAACCCTTGTACATTATATAAAGGTATAAATACAAACTAATTAATATAAAATTTAAAAAAATATTAAACCAATGAAGATCCAGGGACAGAAAGCATTGAGGTTTTATACAAAATCTGCTAGGAATATCATTATTAATGCACACGCAGGTTGAATGTTCCATCGCATCTATTTTCAGTAAAAAATAGCAAGTTATTTGATCCTTAAACAAAAATATGAAATTTCAATTATGGCCTCTAAGCATTCAAGCTAGACAACAGCAACTCTAGCAAAAAAATAACAATTCATGGAGTAAAAGGCAAAAATCTAAGCAACTGAAAGTAGCCCTATCTGTGAAATCAAACTATCTGTGCACAAATTAATAGCAGTTTTGTTAATTGGTTAACATTTTAGTTTTAATGTTTGTTTTTGTTTTTTTCCAGTTAGGTAATGTCACTGGGGAAAGAAAAGTTTCCATTGATATAAGTGATCCAAAAGAAAAGATTTATAAAGATCATAAGATTCTTGGTCGTGTTATTGTTCCTCCTTCTATGTACCTTGTAAGTTAACTTATATATAAATTAATTTCTACTTTTAGTTTCAATTCTACATTTAAATATAATTAGTTATTCTCTATACAGTAGTATATTTTTCATTAAAATTATTTTTATTCAGTTATTTAGATTGAAAGTTCTCAATCAAACAATTTTCTTTATTGTTCTTAAGCCTATTTTACAACAGCCTATAGACATAGTCAATAAATATAATTAAGAAACATATTGTTATAATATGATAAAACTAAATTATAAAAAAAATAATTTTAAATTAAAATATAGTCTAAATAAATTAACTGCACAATCATTTTTGAATATAAGTCAGTTAAAATAACAGACACAATATAAATTATTCAAAAATTGCAAAATAAGGAATTGTCCCATGTTACAAGGTTCAATTCTGAGACCATTCCCTTTTTATAATATATGTAAATGACCTGCCATTTTGTGTGAAACATTCTAAACTAACTATTTTTGCCTGATGACACAACTACTATGTTTAAGCACACAAGCAAAGCTCAGCTAAAGCTATATTTGGAACAAGATCTTGATGCTATGCACACTTGGGTTAAGAGGAATGGTCTACTGCTAAACACATCTTTTACAGTTCCACAACAATTAGAATTAAGACACTAATATAGCATACTACAGATCTGACTAAATCAAACATTTTATGTAATTCTAACTATTAAAAGAGCGAGTGACTTAAGTACTACTATGATGGTGTACTATGCGTACACATATTCACAATTAACAAATGGCATTATGTTTTGGGGGTAATTCAGCATATAGTAAACAGATCTTTAGTATACAGAAAAAAATTGTTAGGGCTATCTTAAAACTGAATTATTGTTAATCGTGTAAACCAATCTTCCAAAAACCATAACATATTGTCTTTATCATGTATATTTACTCGGAATACTATATTTTGTTAAAACTAATTTATAAGTCTACAATGTGATCACAGGTATCCTATACAGTGTAAGGAGTTACTTAACTAACTTCCCCATAGAACAACCATGTTTGATATCTTCCCTTATTATAGTGGCACCAGACTGTTTGACAAACTACCAGATCATATTAGGACATTAGCCTGTCCAAAACTTTTTAGAAAGGCTCTACTTTCTTTTCTCCAGAAAAACTCTTTTTATTCTACAGATGAATATACACAATTTATGATTAGTATAAGAAAAAAATTCTTAGTTGTTAGTTTTAACACTTTTTATTCTTTGTCCTAAAAACCGTCTCTTACTGTAAAACACATGTCTCCGCATTGTATGAGGACAACACGTCCATATCCTTTAGGTCTCCCCTACTAACTGTACAAAGCAACTCGCACTTTCCAGATCTAGCATATATCTATCACGTGATTTTTAGCCTTGTAATCATGCCCCCATAGCAACATGTGATTTACACTTTATTCAAACATTCTTTCACATAAATAGTGAATTAATCTTATTACTAAACACTATCATCTTGACAAATATATTTTTTGGAAATCTATTTTAATTTCTCTTTCCCTTATTTCAAATGTTTTACAGACGTCAACTTGACTTATGTCGTCTTTCTTTCAACCAATCATAAAAATTCCTTTTGTAACTGCTGATATATTGGTACCAAATCAAAATTCAAAAATTGAGTATTACATGGTCGATGACATTCCCCCCCCCCTCTCGCAAAATCATTTGATATCTTCAAGGCTGTGTCAAATATTATATTACAAATAAATGATAATTTGTCATTTAAGATATTATGTGGTTCCATTTTTACTGCCTTGTATATCTCAAATTCCTCAAATACAGCCATATGTTCTATACACTATATTTATTTGTTGATTTTAATTTATTGATTTTAACGCTTATACAATTTTTTATAACAGCTAGTGTTACTAATTAAATAATATTTCAAGTGAAATATATTCGTCCTACACTGGAAATTGAACCCACGACCTTTGACTTTACGTGTCAATGCTCTACCATCAGAGCTATCCTTAGTCGCTTCCCAGCATAGGACGTACACTTCTCACTTGACTTTGCTTTTACTGCTAATTTCGAGTTATCAAATTAATTACTTTGTTACAATCAACATTAAAATTAATATTTACTCAACTTGCAGCTTTTCTGTGTATGTTTATTGATTTTTAACGCTTATACTTTTTTTTTATACCAGCTAGTATTATTAAGGTACTGGGTTCAATTCCCAGTTTAAGTTGTATATTTTTCACTTGAAATATTATTTAATATATTTATATAAGTTTAAAGTTTTTGTAGTTTACTTATGTTACTGATAAAAGCAGCAATTGTTAATTGTGAGATTATTTTGTTGTTTCAGTTCATGGCTTGGGAGACACTGTCAAAGTCACACAAAGAGCACATTTTCTCAAATCCTGTTGTGTTTGAAAATATTAAGTTCTTGGAAACAATCGAATTGACAGCTACTAGTGAGTATGAGTTCTACATGCTTGAATGTAATTGTTCTGAGTAATGCAACATAAAGGCTTTATTAAAAGTGGAAAGTAAGACGAAACCAAAAATTAAGATAGAAGCATGAAATTTTCTATAGAGGATAGTATGATCATACAGAACTGAAAAAAAAAATCCAATATAAAATGTCGAAATGGCGGTTATTTTAAACAGTTTTTTTCTTCATATCTCATGTGACATTCAACTTTAAAAATATTCAATTAGATACAAAATTATATATTTCAATTTTGCATGTAATGGTACCAACGACAAATTGCTCAACAATGACAAAAATAGCAAAGATAACCAACCTTGACTTCCCAAGAAACTGATATTTGAATAACTTACACTACCGACCGTAGGTACTTGGTGGAATTCCATTATTAATTATTAAACCTAACCTAACCTACCTTGACTTTCCAAGAAACTGATATTTGAATAACTTATACTACCGACCGTAGGTACTTGGTGGAATTCCATTATTAATTATTAAACCTAACCTAACCTTGACTTCCCAAGAAACTAATATTTGAATAACTTATACTACCGCCCGTAGGTACTTGGTGGAATTCCATTATTAATTATTAAACCTAACCTAACCTTGACTTCCCAAGAAACTGATATTTGAATAACTTTTACTACCGCCCGTAGGTACTTGGTGGAATTCCATTATTAATTATTAAACCTAACCTAACCTACCTTGACTTCCCAAGAAACTGATATTTGAATAACTTATACTACCGCCCGTAGGTACTTGGTGGAATTCCATTATTAATTATTAAACCTAACCAACCTTGACTTCCCAAGAAACTGATATTTGAATAACTTATACTACCGACCATAGGTACTTGGTGGAATTCCATTATTAATTATTAAACCTAACCTAACCTAACCAACCTTGACTTCCCAAGAAACTGATATTTGAATAACTTACACTACCGACCATAGGTACTTGGTGGAATTCCATTATTAATTATTAAACCTAACCTAACCTAATCAACCTTGACTTTCCAAGAAACTGATATTTGAATAACTTACACTACCGACCGTAGGTACTTGGTGGAATTCCATCATTAATTATTAAACCTAACCTAACCTAATCAACCTTGACTTCCCAAGAAACTGATATTTGAATAACTTATACTACCGACCGTAGGTACTTGGTGGAATTCCATTATTAATTATTAAACCTAACCTAACCTAACCAACATTGACTTCCCAAGAAACTGATATTTGAATAACTTATACTACCGACCGTAGGTACTTGGTGGAATTCCATCATTAATTATTAAACCTAACCTAACCTAATCAACCTTGACTTCCCAAGAAACTGATATTTGAATAACTTACACTACCGACCGTAGGTACTTGGTGGAATTCCATTATTAATTATTAAACCTAACCTAACCTAATCAACCTTGACTTCCCAAGAAACTGATATTTGAATAACTTACACTACCGACCGTAGGTACTTGGTGGAATTCCATTATTAATTATTAAACCTAACCTAACCTAACCAACCTTGACTTCCCAAGAAACTGATATTTGAATAACTTACACTACCGACCATAGGTACTTGGTGGAATTCCATTATTAATTATTAAACCTAACCTACCCTAACCAACCTTGACTTCCCAAGAAACTGATATTTGAATAACTTATACTACCGACCGTAGGTACTTGGTGGAATTCCATTATTAATATTGTGGAAATACAAATTGCCTTTTATTTAATTATTGATTTTTGTATACTTATGAAATCAACACGACATGAATAATGATATACCCAATTAATAGGTTAAGATAACCTGTTTTAAACAAAATTATCGTGCTAGATAAGACTCCTTGATCTACCAATACAATTTCACATTTCCTACAAGGCCCAAGAAACCAACATTTGGGCTTTACATTTAGAGGATTTGTTTGTATTTCATTCTATGATGGAGCTGAGTAAGTACCATGATGTGACAATCAACTTCTTTTGATTTTTAACTTCTGTCGGAATTTTTGATAAAATATTGATGACTAATTTTTCTTAGTTTTTGTGTTAGTGAACTGTTTGTTTTGTTGGCAGGTATTACAACACTGAACATCCAACTTCAAAGGGCCAGTGGAAACTTTGAAGTGTGTTTAGGATCAATTTTAGTTGCAAATGGTCAAATTAGTTTCTTAGAAAAGACCGCTAATCCTGAGCAAAGTCAAATCTGTGATGAGCCTGTGATAAAATCATATTGTACATCACTTGAAGTATATAAAATTATAGATGAACTTGGCTATCAGCACGGAGAAGGCTTTAGAGTTATTGATCGCATCAATTATACAGACAACGGTAATATACAAAGTAAAACTGTGATCAATTCTTCTTTTATTTATAAATTGAAATGACTAGGTTTCCATATACTAACAATGCTAAAACATTACTTTTATCGTAGAAAACAAGTTTAAAACTGAAAAAAATGAGCTACTTCAGAAGGTTAGGGCCTACAGATAAAAAGTTACCATCCAAAAATTATTTCTAAAATTAGATATAATGTCCACCATTTTAAAAAATTTATCAATAGTTTTTTATGATTTTTGAACTTGTTTAACAAAATTTAAAACCAAGTTCTTTTTTGGAGGGGGCAACTAAAAATTTTCAAATGTAGTACCCCTCCTCCCTCTCATCGAGTAATACCTCATTTTAAAGGTTCTGTTTAATAGAAAATAACTTCTAAAACTTCCTTCATAAACTGAAGAAAAACATAAGAAAATAACTCATTTCTTAAAAGATTGTCCAGGATTGAACCAACAATAGCAAAACTCATTTTAAATATTTAATAATAATCATTTTTGGTATTGTACTGTAAAATTTTACTTCTAAAAAATAAATTTTTAGGTTAAAATTCAATGTTTAGGGTTATTGGAACTTCTTGGTCAAACTTAAATAAAATAACAGTAAGATTTTTTCAGTAATAATTTTGTCTCCTTAATATTTTCCTTAGATTCTGAAGTAAATTGGATTTTTTTGAATATTTGACCAGCCCCCATTTTGCATTTGAGTTAGATAGCAACATCTGGTATAAGCAGTTAATTTATATGAAACTAAGTTATTGGGGGGTTTATATTTGAAAATTTTGAGTTGCACCATCAAAAAACCCCTATTTGGGTGAGGTGAATTCATCTTAATTTCTTGTACACCAACCAACATTTCTAAAGTTTCAGAGTTCTCTCTTTCAAGTACAAAAGTTACTTAACCGTCCTAAGGCTTTTTGTACACTCTGAATATATTTAAATAAAAGTAAAAACATAGGCACCAATAATTTTGTGCATAACACAAGTACAAGACAAATAATCTTTAGAATACCAAAGTTAAATTTGGCACTTATTAAATAAACTTAAAGGTCCAAAATAATTTACACAATTATAAAATAATAGTTTAAGTTTATTTTATATAGAAATAAAATCTAGGCTGTTCTTAAAAGTTGGCATTACCTATTTAAAGTAAAGTTTGATTAATTTTTATTTAGTAGTATATTAATTTTTTTTTCAAGATTTTTTAAATTTTTATGCATCTTATGTAATGATATTTATTTGTTAAACATATTTATTGTGTAGAAAAAAAATTAAACAATGCAATTTACGAACAAAAATGTTTCTCTTTTGAGACACAATTATTATGTGGTTTTATTTCTACAATTAGCCACTTATAAGGTAATAAATAATTACATTATAATATATATTTTGCAGGCATAACAGGAAGTATCAAGTGGAAAGGTGACTGGGTTGTGTTTCTGGATGCATTGATGAAAGCTACCCTATTCTCTCAGATAGACATGCTTGATAAATTATTTGTGCCTTGCGCTATCCAGAAACTGTACATTGATCCTACCATTCAAGAAAATCTTCGCAGTAAGTGCTTTAGTTTCGTAAAACTGACATTACTCTGCAAAAGTTTCTGGTATTTGAAACTCAATGCTAAGGGTGCATAACCATGTCCAATCTTATTTTCTTAACGAAATTTAAAGATTAACTAATGCAGTTGGGAATTGGGTCATAAACATCTAAACTATCATTTGTTGAATTTTTTAAATTTTTATATTACCTAAAGCTATTTGTATAATAAGACAGAAAACACTAGTAAGATGAAATATTTGAAAACAGTCAATGGTTTTAATGATTTTTTTTATATTCAATTCTTTGACAATTATACATTTTCTTCAGATTAAATTATACATTTCTTTAGTTTAAATAAAGTTGCCAGAAGTAAGTTAATGGTTGCAAGTAATTTTCTAGGAATTTTAAACACCACATTGTTTTATCCTAAGGCCGCCTGCACACTTTTATATTTTTGGAAGTAGAAAACAAATAGTTTTTACTCTTGTAGACACCAAAAATGTGTGAACATTTTAGACATTTTGCACAATACAATAAATTTATTTATTTAATTTAATTTTTGTATCTAAGTCATTTAATCGAATAGAAATTCTTTTTAGTAAATATAACAAAGTACCAAATCTTTCAAAAGTAAATTAAAACTTTAAAAGGTTGTTTCTTTGTTATTTGTTGTCCAATCCTTGAGGAAAATTCTTTATTGTATGCCGATATAATTGGGATTTATTAAAACTTCAGCTATTATTCTCATTGCTATTTATTTGTTGCCATTGGAATGAGTTTACTCATTGTTGATTAATTACAAACAGAAAAATCTAGTAGGTGGTAAACTTGAAGCAGTTGACGATTTAATTTTTTTCCATCATGACTTTACCTTTACAAACATGCATTGCATTGATTTAGTGCTATTATGAAGGTCAACAGAGTTTATCCAGTGGAGGCGATAGCGGGCCCGCAGGTCCCGCGGTGCGGGGGGCCGCGAACCTTGACCGGGATTTTTCGGGAAATTTTTCTGGGACCCAGCCCCCCGACAGGCCCTGCCACACGGGCCCCCCCTTAACATAACAATATTTTTATGAGTATTGTCAAGAAATTACAAAAATAAGGTAAAATGTCTTCAGACAAGATTGTGCATCGTGCATCCAAAACGGCAATAACCATTATTTTTTAGAGAGCAAGTATTTATTATTTAATGTCATGATACGAAGTATGTGTATTGTTTACCGTTGGCGATAAGTAATGCAGCTATCGCTACGTCGCGCATCGCGGTGACTCACCGGCGCCGGCCGGCAAAAAGATAAACATCCGGGAAAAGATTATTGGGAGAGGGGGGGCGATGAACAAACTTGCGGGGGGCCCGCGGGTTCTTATCGCCGCCACTGAGTTTATCAGCCGAGTTAAAAAAGTTTTGTACTCTCAACGGTTTGAAGGATATACTGTGCAGGATAGTCGCATATATAAAGCTTGTTAGTAATTTGAAACAACTGGGTCCATTGGAGACATCAAGAAGCCAGAAATATCTTCAATCATAAGAGATGAAATTGTTGTTGCTGAAGTCTTAAATTAAAAAAAAATAAATGTTTTGTTAAGTTACACTGAGTACAGCGAATGTAGCTTCAAGAAAATTCCACAAAATCTTGATATCAGTCAGACAACAATATGGTGTATCCTTAGAAGTCAACTGAAAATGTATCCCTATAAAATAAAATGAAAAATTTGGTTAAACGAAGCTTGGCTTGACAAAATCTTTAAGACTGATGAAACACATTTCATCTGAACGGATCTGTAAATGCACATAATTGCAGGACATGATCAGTAGTAACACAATGAGGACTACATAATACAAAAGTTTCAGTTTGGATGGGATTCTTGTCACATTTTGTTGTTGCGCAATTGTTTTTTGAACGGGTTCTAAAATGATGCTGGAAAAACCACAACAATAACAGAACAATGTTATTTGAATATGCTACATGATAAAGTAATATGCTCCAGCAGTATAATTTTGAAAACATGATATTTATGCACAATGGAACACTTCCACACATTTATAACCCAACAAAAGGTAATTTATCAGACACTTTGGTAATCGTGTGATAAGTAGGCAATGTCCTGTATCCTAGACCAGAGGTCTCAAGACTTAAGCCCAATGGATATTTGGCTGTGGGGCCTTTTAAAGGATCAAGTGTACCATACAGAACAACAACTGTTGAAGAAATGAAAGAAGCAATAAATATAGCTGAGATAAAAGTCAATATGTTAAGGATTGCCACGCATAGCATAGAGGAAAGGTTACTGCTTCTTCAGGAAGGGAATGGCAGCCATTTCGAACATTTGTCTTAATAACCCTAACAATTAAGAAGTTAGCTTAATTTTAAATTTGTTTATTAATAATTGTTTAAATCCAAAGGTATGTATATATTTTATTTTGTTCTACGTTAAAAAACAAATAAACTGTAGTCAATTATTATCTGTATACACTAAGTTGGTGTTTGGGCCAGCGACTACCTGGGGCTGACCCTAGTAATCCCCTGTTATTTACACCTGCAGACAGCTCTTTCAGTGTTACCTTCATAAATTTCCTCTAAAAAGCTGTAAGGGTTTCTTTTAAGTCAACGAGTCTTTGCTCAGTCTAGTTCAATCATAAGAACTCGTTAGATCTTTTTTTTTTTATTTTACTAGATTTAATACCCTTGAAATGAATTTACTGCTCTTAATTGGGGGCTCCACCAGAATCTTTAGGGTCAATCTTTGCTTGGCATGAGGGATGACTCCAAAAGAGACTAGGTTAGAAATAATACACCAGGTTAGTAGAACAATCTACTAATCATATAATTAAGAATTTAAGAGATATTATCTCGCTTACAACTTCTCCATAAACTATTCCATGTTTTCATGTTATTCCATATTACAATATAATAAAGTAAAATCTTCATTCATTCATAATACCTTCTACTTAACTTAAACAAAATGCTAACATTCTATCTTAGTTCAATTTAAAAAATAATGAAATTGAATCTATATAGTATATCTGCTATATGATATGTTTTGTAACCCTCGAGATCTGTCTTACAAGTGTTTACATTAGAAACTACTTACATTTTCTAACAATCCTTAGATACTTAGATTTTCTTTACTTAACAAATCACACTAAACACTTCACTTATTTAGATTGCTCACTCGTTCCCATTTGATAGAACTCCTATTTATCGCACCACCATTGAATTTTTAATTAGATTTATTTATTTATTTTACATTTTATTTGACATCAATCTGCAAGCACATATTACAAGTTGAACTTCCTTTTAGCGTGTCCCTTCCCAGACTGACTTCTAATTTTTCCGGGCTTGTTCCCCTCTCCTTTTTCCACGTATTTTAAATAATTGTTTTTGATTGGACATTATTTGGCTTGATTTGTTCTGATTGGCTCGTGTCTTATTCAAAATTCTCTTTTTATGTATTAATTTTGTATGAATATGCGTATTTTTCATTCTCACGGCGAAATATTCTGGCAGTGAAAAATCATGCTTTGATGAAACTCAATATCGCTGGGCTTTTAGTTTTACATCCGCTCCGAACATCCTGTTGAAATATTATCTGTCTCTGATTTCTAAGTTAATCGTAGCTGAAATTTATTAATTTATTTCGTTTTGTTTAATTTTGAGAGTATTATTTATTTTATGAATTTTATAAGATAATTTGATATTTGGAGTGTCCCTGATAAAGCCTACATCAAATGGCTTCAAAACAGTATCCCTTCATAATATAAATAATAAAAGTGTAGATTATTGTGTTAAATGATCATTTGTTTATAAACATCATGTAACGGTAATTAGTGTATACTTATTAATATAATGTTTAGTATCATTTTTTATAATCTTATTTGAATTTTCAAATATGTACACAAAAATTTAAAACTGTAAGTCAGTTAAAAGTTAAATGTCTGAGTGGCGTTGCTAGTAGGTGACACATCGCTGAACCGCTGTGTGCGGGTGTGAACGACAGAGGTTTACTAGGGTCAGACAAGGCAGTTGTCAGGCCAGACACCAACTTAGTATATACAGATAATAAAGTTTTAACTTACTTTTGAAAGACCCGGTATATAACTTTATATAATTCGAAAAAGATACAAAAATCAATTAAGAAATGCAATACCACACGCCAATAAAGACAATAAGTTCACCAACATTGTATCTAAAATTCTGGAAAATGTTTTTGCTAAACATTGTCATATTATTTTTAATAAATTTGTGTTTTTAGCTGTGCAACTGACCTATGATAATGTCACCAATATAATGCTCTGTGATGGTATTAAAATTAAATTGGTTGGAGTTAAACACAAACCGTCTGAACTCGAGCCTCTACATGAAACTAGTCTAAGGCTAGATGAATACAAATTTATACCCCATCGTAACCCTAGAATTGAGGTTAGTTTATATTACAATTCTTGTTTTTTATTAAGTTTTCAGTTTTATTATTAGTTGGGAAAATAATTATTGATTTAGCTATATCAGCAATCAATGAAAAAAATTATAAAGTTAATGCTAAATACTGAAACAAGTCTTATCTCTTCTTAAATACTGGAGTTTCACGTTCATTCACTTGACAGTGGTGTAGTATTTAGAGCATATATGTTAAGTGGTATTTAAGGCATTGTCACATGCATTTGTAATGGGGCATGATGATACAGGCTAGTTGCTCATGATTTGTATTTAATACAATTTTATAATCTTCTTTATATCAAACATTGTGATTGTTTTAATTTAAATTGTAATAAATATAAAACTTAAGGAAAACTACTTTACTAAGTAATCGCCCCACCGTTGGTGCGTCAATTGTAATAAATATAAAACTTATGGTTTTATAAATATTATTTAAGTTAAGTTATTTTTACCTTTTATTGTTTTTTATTAAATTTAAAACTTTGCACAGCTTATGGGCGCCAGGAAGCTTTCGCTTAACAATTTAGAAAAATGAATTTAAATATTTTAAAATCTCGGTCATGGGATTCTTTTTTAAAGGGTACTCCACAGTGATTTCTGGTATTAAATGAAGAACTCCTGTTAAACTGAAATTTTAACACAAATTTATTAATTAAAAGAACATTTCTACATTAAAATTTATTACAAAGAACATGTTATGAAAATTATCTATAACTATCATCCTATCTGTTTTAATTTTTTATTTACTTTGAAAAGAAATTTACTTTTTTATATTGAATTTAATTTTACGTTGCAACAAAATATTTGTAAAATGAACAGATTCAAAATATCTGTTATTTAGCATGAATTTAGTGTATTTCTAATAAAAAATATGTCAGCAGACATCTATTAGTTGTTTATTTAAAATATAAGTATAAAGATATCAAATTACAAAAATTAAAAATTAAACATATTAAATTTTATACAATATGTGAATTAAGTTCATGTGTTAAATAACACATATTACCAGATCGTTGTCACAGAATGCATTTACACAATAGTGATACCTGAAGTATGTCGTTTGATGATCGCCTTTCCATTCTGCCCGCGGAAAATGAGGTCTACTGAAAGCATTTCAGTTACACTTCGCAAAATGTTTATATCAAGAATGTCTACTAACTTATTAGTCCATTTTTTCACTTTGTAAATGTTCACCATTCAACCGAATTCGATATTACTCACGTGATTGTCTATTGTCCTTTTTTATAACATGCGATTCGTAATAAACACTTCTAACACTCTGTTCTAAATCAAATTAGTACCATTTTAATTCTCAAAAATACTGTTCAACTTATTTGTTCACGATAGTCTCTCATACACACGTCTGACAAAAAACTCTCCTTTTTATTAAAACACCTCTATACCAACTTTTACAGGTCTGACCTCATCAGGTCCCAAACTAAGACTCATTTATAACATGTCTAACCATCTCAACACTTCAATTCAGACTCTCAAATACGACCGTTCTTCTTAACACTCCAAACTGGACTGAAAATTAAACATATTACATTTTTATTAAAACACCTCTATACCAACTTTTACTCGACCTTCCATCTCAACACCCCAAACTAGACTGCCGGCCTCATGGTGGAAATCTAATATCCTGTTTTCTTACAGGGTTCACAGTCGTTGCTCCACGGATAGTCCTTCAATTCCCGCAACGTCAGTGATAATACTTCCCGCATCGCATCGAATGCACTGTTCAATGCTCTGAGCATAACCACAAGTTCCTTTTTAACTAATTTTTTATTACACACCCAAAATTATTTAAATCCTTATAAGTAAAGTTCTAAATCCTATACATTATTATTTACTTGTGTTTGGAAATCTATATTAATTGAATTTACTTTATTTTAACCTTAAAACATAAGTTATGTTTTCAACTTATTTACCCCCTCCCAAATTATTTCTAAACGTTTTCCCGTTATGTTTACTATTCAAATTAGATTAACCTTTTTGAGGTATTACAAAATTTATTATTTTGAATTTTTTTTTTTTTCTGTAAGATTTTAGTAGTTTTTATATTTCTGGGAGTAGTTATGTTTTGTTTTAATTATGATGATGGCCATACATTTTGTGTTGATTTAAGTTTTGTTTATAAATCATTTATTTAAATTTTATATTGTTGTTTTATGTAGGAATGACTCTAATTGTTAGATTAATTATGACTCTTGTTATACAAAGATATTTGTTTGACGACAAGAAGAAATAAATGAAATGATGTCTGATGTCATAGATAATATAGGGTATCATTCTGTACTATGGGGGATATTGCAATAAAGTCCTATGCAGCTAACACCTCATATGACCAGTTTGATGCTACCATCTAGAGATGTGTAAAGTGGCTTATTTTAATGATGCAAATCATTTGGGTCAATCACAAAAATGACCTAGTCAAAAGACCCGTTCATTCAGATCGACGTTCATTAATGTCATCATGTGTACTTTGGATCTTTGCAGGTGTACACTATTAAGACTAATTCACCCCCTCCACTATTTCTAACTTGCACACAGACTTTGTAACTTTCATCTCATTTCGGTTTCAATCTCCTCTTTGTGTGTCTGATTTTCCCTATGCTTCTGATACTATACTGGCTTATAGGTTATTAACCAATTTATCAAGCTACACAATTTCTTAGAATTATATTCCTTCCTTATAAACTACAGGCGTTTTCATTCATTTTTAAGTGTATATTTGTACACTAGTTTGTACTTGGTACCATTATACGATTAGGTCGAATATGATATAAGTGTAATATAATAAAATTAATATTTATAGGTATATATTATGTTTTCTTATGTTTTTATTTCTTAATTAATGTCTACTTTGCTTTATTTTTATTTTTGTTAGAAATATTTCTTGCTCATATTGGTTATTGCTTGTTAATTAATTGTGTTTAAATAGAATATTTCTCAGAAGTATAATTATTTTCCATTTGAAACTCTAAAGAAGTATAAGAAATTACCCTATATGAAAGAGGAGAAATATTTTTTAAATTTAAATCCGTACCCACAAGATACAAATGAACATGGGGACAAAGACTAATCTATGATCTAGCAACATAGTATATTCTCTGTACAGTGTAGCATTGATAGCATAACTGGCAAAATTCCGTTATTATTGATTTTTCTCAAATTTTGAGGTTATGTTTGTAATCAATTTGGGCAAAATGAGCTATTGTGTCAAGCTGTATAACGTAGCATAAACAAATTATTCTCGTTTTGTACTATTTTTTTTATTACTAATTGAAAGACTCCTGCTACTAGGAAGATGGGCGTTTGAATTCCTTTTTCTTTTTTTTTGCTTGGGTTGATCTTTGAACCAACTCGATAAATATATCTGCATGGTATCAGATTGATCAAAACCCACAGATAGATTATCTCACAAAAATTTTAAAATTACCCAGTATTTAAAAATTGAATCTCATTTTTCTAGGTAACAAACTTGTTCAATATTTTGTAAAATCAAGCCTACATATATCAGGCTAAAACACACACTTACACACACACACATGCGCGCACACACACACACACACACACACACACTGCAACGGTTTAATTGAACCGTCCGCAAGGAACAATTTTGGAAAACAACCAAATTCCAAAATTTCAATTAAATCCAATAATAATTGTAGAAATGACAAAAACATTTAAAACACATGTAAAGTTAAAGGGAATATTTAGGTTTGACCAAGCCAAAGTCACACGCCTGGACAAGAAATATCCAGTTTTCCGGTTTGAACAGGAATACTTTCATATAATCCAATGTTGTAAATTCAAAAATCCGAAAACTAAAAATAAAATAATATCATCGTGTAGAGCTAGGGAAACCTAGTAATAAATAATAAGATAATAAACTCGTCAGATTAATAATAAAAAAGTTATAGCCAAAATAAAACGTCATAAAACATAAAAAACTCTTAAAATGAAAAAATCCAAAATCTAATAATAACAGTACATAACCATAAAATAAACTAGTAATAAATAAGACTCGAAATCAAAATTTAATAAAAGACCATAAAGTAATAAAATCATAAATAACCAAACATGCAGAAAGTGCCGTAATTTGTGAAATCCAGAAGTGAGAAAGAAGAGGAAAGCAGTTTTGGGACTTTCAGCATCAGAGGAACAACTTACAAAAAGAAGAATTCAAAAATTTCCAAAATTGAAAAAACTAAATTCAGAAAAACTACGGAATCTTCAAATCCCCATAAAAGAAGAAATATACGTCGTATCGCTGCAAATGAAGATGGAAAATCATCAGGAAGAGAAGGGCTTCAAAATGAAATCACCCAGAAGAAAATCGAGCGAAGCGAACGGGATATATGAAGAAAAGAAGAATTCGCAAGCAAAAACTTAAGATTTTCAGGAATCAACGTGTGTCCAAGGTCGCGCGCACGACAGGCATTCGACGCATGGAGAGGGAAGTATACCAACCCTAACAAAAATCCACCATAAACAATTAAACTAATAACAACTAATAATAATAGAAATAGATAATTCAAAATAGAAAAATTAGCCAAAGGATGTAAGAATAAGCCAAGAAGAGTTCATAAGTAGTGCAAATAAATAAAGAAACTTAAATAAATTGTGAAGTAAAATAGTAACAAAAATCAATGAAGGTTGGCTACAATGAATGGCCTAAGCTTCGGCGAGTTAACTTTCTTCAAGTTAATTCATCAGTCTCGTCTAGTGTCAGCTCCAGGAAAGATCACCAACTTTACTCAAGACTGAAGAGGAAATCGTCGTGTAAATATATTGTCAACGTTCAGTACTTCGCCAGGTTAATAACGGTGCCCACAGAAAGGATCGGCCTTGCAGGAGACAACGTGACATCCTACAACAGCTTAGTATAAGAGATCTTCACTACGAACTCCAGCAAACATTCTTCTAGAACTTGTCGTCATCAGCAGATTCATCGAGAACAGGACTTCGGGATATTCTAGACAACTCTAAGAAACCATCTCCAAGATCCACTAACATTCTCAGAATCAGGACGAGCGGACTTGTGCAATTCACAAAAACAAGGTACTGCATAAATCAAGCTTTTTTAATAAATAAAATTTATTTTTTAATAAACTTGAATAACGTCCAAAATTATTAAAATCAACAAAGTTAACTAATAACGTTTTAAAGTCACAATAAAGTCAATTTTAAAGTCATTAAAATAAAGAGATATAAAATAAAACAAATTCGAGTCAAATAATAAATCAATCAAGTAACAGATTGGAAACAGATAAATAAAAGGATTCATAAATAGATGTATTAGATTAAGAATATAATTTGTTAGATTTAGTTAATGTTAGAATTGTTTAGTATAGAGAATTTTCAATTTGTTTGAGAAAGAAGCATTTAATATAAATTGGAAGAAAAGGCGACATTAGTTGTTGTAAGTGATTTGAAAGAAATCCATTGTTTCTTACAGTAAAAATTAAATTGTAGACTTTTCAATAAATTTGTTAAACTTCACTGTCTAATATTTTAATTGAAACTAACCTATTCAAAGAAACTCTTAAAATCAGAAAGAAGAAGAAGTAAGTGCTCACCAGTAAAAAGTTAAATTCAAAAAAGAGCAAATTTTGTTTTAATGAATTAATTAGCTCCAAAGGGCACACCCTTTGAAAAAGAGTCTGGAGTTTTAAGAAAGGTAAGATAGTATAAGAAGTGAATATATCAAATATATAAAAAAATTTCATATGTTAGCATAAGTTGATAAAATTAAATTAATCTTGTGTAACATAAGAATTAAGAGCCTTATCGGGATTATAAACTGCGAAAGAAACATTCTCTACGTTTCTGTAGTGGTTAAAGGGTTTCGGTAGGGCCTTGCGAGCGTCCGTCCTCCGTAGTGCGTACCAAACGGGGGGGTGCGTTGCAACACACACATATATATACAGTAAGCTTAAATTTGTGACAAACTACTTCAAAGGATAAAGTCGGTGGACATTTCTTCTTGACGTTTCAATGAAGGTCATCACATTGGCTAGAATTTGACATCAGAAATTCACTAACAATTAGTACAACTCATTTTTACGTTATACACAATTAGGTGTGCTCATATAAAACCTTATTGAAATTTAGCAAAATTGAATTTTAAAATGTTAAAGTGGCGGCCATTTTAAACAGTTTTTGTTCATATCTTCTGTGTTATTTGACAATTAAAATTTCCAGCTTTCAATTCTGTATATAATAAGTACCAACCCCATCTCTCTACAATGCCAAATAACAAAGTTATTGTCAAAAATGTAATTTCAAAGCTTGATCTCCCAGGATAATATGATATATTTATAGAGTTACGAGATCAGACAGGTCCGAGGCTCTTTCACATATGTATAGCTTTGAGCTGTTCCAGAACAGAGACATAGACATAACTATGAGGTCCACATTGTTAGGGTCTAGTCGATGTCAGGAAAGTAGTGATATTCACAAATATTATGAAACTTAGAAAACCTGTGAACCAATTGTTTCAAACAAACTTAGCCTACTGCATAAAATCCCTGCCAATACAATTTAACATTTCCTACAAGGTCCAAGAAACCAACTGTCTGGCATTACATTTAGAAGGCTTGTATTACATTGTATGATAGGGCTGGGTAAGTACTATTTTTCATTGGTTTTGGGTAAACTTATGTTAGACACATACAATGTGAAAAATAACTGACTTGTGTATTTTCAGGATTTAATGCTTATCTTTAACGTATGCTTTCAAATTATCATGGAGTCTTCCATATCTCAACCCAAGAATAACAACGGAACTAAAATGATTGTTATTAAATTGTTCAAAGAAGACAATGATAAACAATTTTCTGCCTTTATTGAGACATTTTTCACAACACTCAAATCTGAGGTGAGTTAAACTACTCTACTGTTGAAAACATACTTTTCTGTTATTTATCAATTAATTAGTTTGTTTCTTATTGGAATTATGGTTATTGTAGCTGTCAACATTGTAAAACTTAAATGATTGACATGTGTGCTAGTAATGGTCCCTAGAATGCAATTTGTTGTATTTTTTAAAAAAATATATCCTTTTTATCAGTTACAATATTTTGCCTGATTTTGAGCAAATTCAGAATAAATATTGGTTTTAAAAATTTCTTTAACAACTTCATTAGACAAACAAAAAATGGCAAAGTTGGTATTATAACAGATTTTTTAAAGAATTTTATTGATTTTTCACTCAATTGGTCACAAAAAAGTTTGATTTGAATGCAATACCTAAAAAAAACAACTAAATATCATCTCCAATAATGGAGAAATGTCTTAGAAGAGACTAAGAGAACCGGGTTTTTCTCTAGAGTTTCAAGTACCTAAATTTACAAAATAACATAACAACCCAATTTTTTGAATTGTTGTTTTAGGAAGTTGTGTGGCATAGCAGATTTACATTAAAATTGATTTTACATTGTGTTACATAAATAGTCAATTAAACGTACTATAGAGAATATATTTCTGAACATCTGCTTGCACGCTTGAGTAGGGTTCATTGGAATGTGCTGAATTACCACTAAGTTAGCATGAGAAGCAACCCACACGAACTTAGAACAGAAGAGTCTGGTTAGTAGTGTATGTGTGTGTCTTATAATAAGTTGTAATCAATCGGTACTGTAGTTTGAATCATTACCATGGTGTCCATTCTTACAGCTGGATACCAATGCATTTTGGTTAGGTGGTTCTTAAATGCTGCAAGTTAACAAAATTTGATCATTTAGCATTACCCAGGGTAAACAGTTTAAAGTATGTTGTGGACTCAAACAACTTTGAGGATACATCTCATATGGGGATACAGGGGAATGAGACCACAGATGTACTGGCAAAGAAGGGAATATCGTCTATAAATTATAAAGAATTCTGTACTGCAATAAAAAATATATAACTTAAAACATTCATAGATGCAATAGAAGACAAAATTAAAAAATATAATGCAATTGAGTTGTTTAGGTTAAATAAAGCACTCCTGAGAAAAATATCAGTAGCTAATTTCCCACTAGCGATAGGGTATGACTGTCTCAATGGACATTAAAGTAAAAATCCTTGAATCTAACAGGTGCATGACATGTATGTCATGTTTCTATTAGTGTCAAAGATCATCTGGTCTGTAGTAGTCTAGATAAACGATGTCGAAGGGATTTACCAGGATTACATTGTGAAGCAAGATCCAAGACAGCTTAAGCTAGAAAGGAGACATTAGAAAAATAAGTTTTTTTATGGCAACTCCGCTCAAATTTTAATTTTTTTTAGTTTCTTTTATATATATATATATATATATATATATATATATATATATATATATATATAGGGTATGTGATAAATTAAATTAGGACATTATCTTATTTCAGGTAATCATAACGTTAGGAACATCAGACAATATGTATGATGTAACAGACGATAATCGTGACTATCTTATTATTGCTGGAAATATGTGCGAGTTAGAAGAAGCCGTTGCTTTACTTGAAATCAAGAACCAATCTTTCATATTGGCTCGTCTTCCTAATGACAGTGTCATACCATCTGCATATAACATAGCCACAGTACTGCAACAACAAATTGGAAAAGAAAATTTTGTTCTTCTTAAGAAGGTGAGTTTGTAATTTTAAATTGTTTTGTTTGTTACAGTTGTCATAGAATTATATGGAAACAGGAAACAAAACTGTAGTAATGGATATTTGTGATGTTTAGGTTACCAATATATGTAGGAAGAAATACTTAGTTGTCTACTCGTCAAGTAAAAACTGGGCGGAACAGTTGACGGAGGGATTGATGACTGTTGCAAAAAAAGATGAAGTTGAAGAGGAAAATGAGAATGGAGTTGTGTATTTTGTTGTAGATAGAGAACCACTATCTGGAGTCATTGGGTTTGTCAAGAAAATATCCACAATGGGAGATATTAAATGCTTAAGGTAGGAAATCAACTCATTTTAATTTTTTATGACTTATCGTTATTAGGGCAATATTTGCTGTAAATATGATTTTGAAATTCATAATATGGATCTTGAAACCCCTTTTCTATAAAAAAAAATCAAACATTTTAATTTTGGAAATGTTTTTTTACAATTTAATCATTAAAAAAAGAAAGACAAACTGAAGTAATTTAGTAAAATAGGGTTTTATTTTAATAACAAATTTCCCCACAGATGGTGCGGCAATTGTAGTAATTAAGTAAAAAGGAGTTTGTGTGAATTTAGAAAATAATTTGCTCAGCTTATGAAACTGAACATGTTATTTTATTAAACATATATTATTAAACACATACATAAATTTATCACTAGAGATTATATCATATTCAAAATTCTAATAATATTTTGTCTTGAAGAGACAAAAGTTTTAATGAATGACTCTACTTTAAAATAGTTGCAACTTTAATTAAATCAATTATTATATGAGCATCTTTTGTCTCATATTTTCAAATTATCTTGAAATATTTTTATTAAGTTAAAATTTTTTCTCTTAAAACTTTAAATTAAAATAACCTTTGCAAAAAATAACTTTAAAATTTATCAATCAAACAAAATACTAGAACAAACATCTTAATCATATTTAAAAATTCTACCATTAATCTTTTGTGCAAAAAAAGATAAAATAGTATTGTCTCAATATACAAAATTGTATTAGTATTGTCTGTTATATGTGTTACCACTTTGTAGTATGATCCTAGATAGACATCCCTTGTAACGTGAAACCTTCTTGCTGATGATTGAAATCCGCCATTTTTTTGCATTGTGTCTAAGTTGATCGTCCCTGATGTGAATTCACTATTCGTAAATATCGCACATTCTGTCTCTACTATTAATACAAAGTTCATTTAGATTAAAATTCAGAGTCTCTCTTACTAAGAATACCGTTTAAATAGTTTATACGAAAAACAATATGCTTGAATCACACCATGTTCTCACACCGAGTTGTCCATTTCAACTTTCTCGTCTTTCTGTCCTGAAAACTAAACATGTACCTTTTTTCAAATGTCTACGACTCAATTAGCACCTTGCAGTTTACTTTAAGAAACGTTTCTTTTACTAGTTACATTGTTCTATTGAAAACTGACCAACTAACTCCCTAACAACCAACCAACTGAAAATACGTCTGTCCACTTCCGACGCTGTCTTGTAACTCGTTCTTTGCACGTTTTCAGGTTCCGGATATTACATACTCTTATCACGTGACTATAATCTCCAACCCATTTCACATAACAACAAGCCTTCTACACTTTACATAAATACAATTTCATTTAAATATTGATTCTATCTTAAAACTAAATATTATTATCAATACAAACATATTTCTGGAAATTTATCTGAATCTATTTCTTCCTTTTAAAACACAGCCATAAAGCCCATATTCGCTTGACATTATTCATTCTTCCGCTCCTTTTAAAACCAATTACATGACTCTATTTATTTCACCGCTATTCGTTGTCTCAATTCAAAAACTGTATATTACAAAACTTCCACAATAACAACACGATGTTTTAATTACTAAGTCATCATCTTCAGTTGTTTTCTTCTACACAAACTTTGTGCAACTGAACTTAAAACACTAGGCTAATGATTCACACAGATATTAACATTGAGGTAATATAGCCACAGCTCATGGTAAAATGCCTTCATAATATTATAGACAATCAAATACAGTTTTGGTCTATGCCATTAGAAAACATCTAATGCCTTTGCAATTAAACATTATGTAACAACAATAATTAAAAATTGATTGAAGATAGACACAATACTGGTCATAAAAAAAGTAAAATCTAGAATAGTAAAAGTGGTCTTAAGTATAACTAAAAATACAATGTTACGTTAGAAAATGTTAAGAAACTAAGACTAGCACTAATGGAAAAAACCAAAACATATATTCTTAAACATAGAACATTCGTATTTTATTAATTTATTTTGTTTCAACCCTCTGTATTGTTTATTTTAAATATATTTTGTATTTACCTTAATTATCTCTTAAATAATGTTTACTGGAATGTTGTTTAGTTACGTCCGTTTCATCTGCAAAGAGACATCATCAGGCTTTACAATTAAAATTCACCAAGTTCGCCACTTTAGTAATAATCAATGTAGGTTTTAGGCCCGTATACATTGTACTCAATCAGTTAACTGAATGATTTATTCTTGCAAGTGGCGAACTTGGTGAGTTTTAAATTGTATACTGTGTTTAAATGTTCATGTATTTATCGTGTGTAGTGTTATAAGTGCGAAGTCTGATGATGTCTATTTGCAGATAAAACGGACGTAGCTAGACAACATTCCAGTAAGCATTATTCTAGACAGACCAATTGAGGTAAATACAAAAAGTATTTTGTTTTTTTAATTATTAGTGGCGTATCCTGGTGCTCGATGGTAGATGTTCTGTAATTAAGTTTAAGCCATTTTACTGAGCTTAAGCAATACTGGATACTAACTTTGAATATAGTTGTTGTTTGTCATATAGATAATGTATTTATGTCGGTAAATAAATACTGTTTGATGCATAATTCATTTGAATGGGATTTACCACATCACAAAACGATACTAATGAAGCAAAAATAAATTTATTAAAAAAAGCATATCCTAAAAGGTAAAATCTGAGAAAACTATTTAAACTTTATTTTTTATTAACATAAGTAAAATGTAATCGTGTGGTCTATTTATTGTTTAAAATATTTTCAAACTTCTTTATTTATAAAAAAAATTTCTCAATCGCTAGACAATAAAAGTAGTCTTAATTTGTAAAACATTCAAAGAAATGAGAAATAATAAGCATAAAATAGAGACCATAACCCTCAATTACTCTAATAGTGTCAGATTTGGAAGAGAACAAGAGTTGATCAAAACAGTCTTCATAGGAAAGATAAAAGAGGATAGGTAGGTTAGGTTAAGTTAGATGAAAAATGTGTAGATCCAGCTAGGTGAGCCGCTGAAGTGGTGGTAAGGTAGGATTGCTGCCACAGTCAATGTCGACCTCTTTTAGTCCAAGGCTTTATTGCTGAGCCTCAAAGTGTTTGGAATATACCATCCCGTCTGTCATTTTGTAATTGACAAGTAACGTAAACTACTTTCTGACTACTGTAAACAATATCTACTTTTTGTTGTCTGCTGGATATGGTATAATTCATATTGTAGGAAAACAAATTTGAAAAGGTTTGAATCATTGTATAAAAATCAGCCAGAAATGTTGTTTTATAATAGCATCCATATCAGAATAGTTTTAAAGAGAAAAATACACCCAGAACTATAGAAGAATGAAGACGGTCAAACAGGGGGGAAAAAGGTATTGATAGATATAATTGCTTACAAAAATAAGCAATGTGCGGGACTGGAGCTGTATGCAGGTCAGTGGTAGGCTGCTGCATCCCTACCACACTACATCTCTCATCCCCTACCAGTCTCACCATAGCAATAGTGCTGGAAGCTTGTGCACAGGACGTCTTAGACTATAAACCTCTTGTGTTCACACCACATAACAGACACGCAGAAGTCTCGATTGTTCGGCTTGATTTTATAATATGTAGCTAACAAATTGTAGAATAAAATTCATCTATAAATCAGTAAATATACTCTAGAGTTGACATACACAAATAAAACAAATATAAGGATTATTTTAGGGTGTATGACACACACATACTACATATAGAATATATGCTGATGTTAATTATATATTTTTTATTTACCTCTTGAGAAACAAAAGATAGAAGTTTCAACGTTAAATCAACAAATTACTACGAATCAGCTATGGGTCATAAACAAGAGTGTTTATGTATTTATTAATAAAATGTGTCTCCCAAGCAACTAGTGACCTAAAATCCTATAAGTTCTACTCTAAGAGAAACAATTTTTTAAACCCAATCAATTTGTTTTATTATACCTAAAGTATTGTACATACATAAGTTTTTTGTGTTGTAGGTTTGTGTTTCTATTAGACAATGGAGTGCCTCTATTCTCACCTACCGCCCCATTCTATGAATCTCAACTCTCTCTTGACCTGAAGGTGAATGTGTACAAAGATGGTGAGTGGGGCAGTTACAGGCAGTTCCCCTTTGTGGAAAATGTTGCACCTGGTCCCCTTAACCTTGAAGAACCTACAACACACCTTGCTACGCTCAGGTAAGAAGCTGTTCTGAATTTGTCTCACATGTATTTTTGTATGAAAGCACTCAAATACTGGTATGTCTAAATCTAAAACTCATAAATGTTACAAAAACATTGTACAAACTTTCTCATACTCCTTAAAACCAAATTAAAACAAACCAAAACTACTTGTCGCCTGAAATGTCAGTTCGGTAATTGTCAATCAAGAAGTAAAAATGAACCATGGATGCCATCTTTGGCAAAAAAAAGTTGAAATCTTATGAAGATTTTTACAGAGGCTACAACATTATGTTGGTTTTCAAGTAGCATCATCATAGAACTTATTCATGTTGGAGGATGACCCAGATTGGAGTCTCCAGTTGTGAAATTTTGTTAAATCAACGGAAGGAAATAGAATCTTAATAATGGTCGTGTAGTCTAACGAAGCTTGTTACAAGTTAAATAGAGCTATAAACCAGCACAATCACATTGACAATTCACGAGGTAACCCTCATGAAACCAATGAAATAGTTATTTGTGCAACTAGTGGGCAAAGTGGCACTTTTTTAAACAAGAGAAAAATATTGACGCACGAGGCTTGCCGAGTGCGTCAATTTTATCGAGTTTAAAAAAGACACTTTGCTCACGAATTGCAAATTATACTTTGTCTACAGTTGTTATTTTGTGACAAATAATAACATACCTACAAATAAAATATGTGCTCCAATGAGTAGAAGTTCTCACGTCAAAACTGAGGTTATTTATGAATATTACAAATAACTTAGGTGTATTGTTGAGGAAACGGGATTGCCAACTTCAAAACTCGGCAAACGAAAAATACTCTCCGTGTACATACACTGTCAATCATCTTCATGAATAATTACTTCCTTTTTCAACTTTAAAACGTTGTTTTGTTGTTTATTTATGTTATTTTACATGAAAGAATTAATCTAACCTACATACGGGACATTTCCTGTATGTTATAAATCAATTCAAATAAACGTAACCTAAATTTCGTTTTGTTCGGTTGCCATTCGGAGTGTGCAAAGTAGTGGGCAAAGTAAAACTGTTGAGAAATCAGCTGTTTTGCAAACTAATTTAAATGAACAAAATGCCACTTTGTCAACAACTGTAGACAAAACAAATTAACCATCTGGTAGTATAGTTTAGGGTGGGTCTGACCTTGCAACAGTGTTTTTACCCAGTATTTTTGATGTGCATTCATTATGTATACAAAAACATATTAGAAAACACTGTTATCCACAAATTAAACAGCTATATCGCATAGATGTTATTTTTAACAAGACCACACCACTATAGTAGTACTTCTATCCGAAAATGACTGGATCAGGAGTTTCTTAGCAAATGGACTGATCGTAGTCCCATCAATTAGGTTTCTATGATCATCTGATTTACCACCAATGGATTTTTTCTTCTGGATATTTGTCAAAGAGTCGGAAGCCATGCACACTAAACAGCGTAAAACAATTAATCTCTGTCATGTTTCATGAAAATCAACAATAACAAGATCTTTGCCATCATGTATTTAGCTTTGTTCAAGAAAGATTGTAAGAATCAAGATGACCGTCACTTTGATCATTTACAAAGGTTAAATTATTTCCCAAATCATGGTATTAATTTTTTTTACAATTGTAGATAATCTGTTATTAAAATTAGAACTGTATTATTAATTAAACATTGTTATAAAAATATGAAATCTTACTTACTTCAACTGTTAGCCTACAATAACAATACTGAAGTCAGTAACTATTGTATATAATTTCTGTCCTATTGTGTCTGTTCAGTATTTTTATATGCCCTTTTCGAATAAACTGGTTTCTCTACATTTACGATTTTCTGTCTCCGTCTAACAATATCAGACCACAATAATTAGTTGATCATACGATCCAGAAGAGTCCATGTCAGTCACGCGAGGGGTATTTTTACCCACAATTGCAGAAATGTTCAAGGACATCATCATAGCCTCCCATTGGTCCAGAATGATCAAACTATATCACGTGATTGGGGACGCGTCCCATCTTCTTGAAGGGTAGAAAGTCAGTTGTAAAGAACACCTCTTCTGTGTATCACGCAAACGCTAATTCCTTTCAACTCGCTTTAATTTTATATGCAAGTGCATAGTTTTCATAACGCAACGCGGTATTTATTACCATTCGGCTCTGCCACGCTTTTTAATTATTAACCTATTTTATAAGTGCAATCTGAGTAGATTTAAGAGTGACAAATATAAACAATAGAATAATTATGATAACCAGCTAGCTGTGTTAAGTGTAGTGCTACATCTGTCTACATCGCTTCCTGAATTACCCTGTTGGACAATTGGACATTTGCATCAATTCAAGGTAATGAACTTTACTGTTACTCAATTATTATATACACAGATTGTATGAAAGTCTAATTAACATAAACTCTGTACCGTCATTCAACCACTCGTTGGAACTTATAAAGTTTGAGTTCACTATAAAACTCTGGTCCCTCGGTAACTAATAGATCTTTGTTTATAACATAACACACGCAACAGTGTCAGTTCACTAGTTAAATATTCTTCAAAATCGATATGTTTCTAGTCTTATAGAATACCTACATTGAAGCACATGGAAATCGGTCAGTTGTTTGATTTATTTAATAAAATAATCAAGTTATTGTAAAAAGTAAACAAGAATGAAATTTGTAACTGAAATTATTATTATTATTTTTCAGTTTAGATGGATTGGATGTAAAGTTCCTAGGATTGAACTTAAAAGACTTAGGCATTAGTGCAAGAGAAAAGGTAAGCATGTTTTATTTTAATTTTATTATCTTATTTAGATCTGTCACAGTCCTTCTTGTAAATGTTTTATTTGATTACCGGTTTTGACAAATTAGACTGTCATTGTCAGATCTACAAACACAGTCGCATAATAAATATCCACAACACATAGTAAAACACACAACAAATAAACAACCTTTTCATGTTGCATATTATGATGAAATACTTAGTCGCCATGCATGGTTCACTGTGAAGAAGAATCTGGTGTACCTGGTGTTTGTTGATCTGATGATGACAATCTAATTTGTCGAAACCGGTAATCAAATAAAAGGTTTGTTTACAAGAAGGTTTGTGACGAACATAAATAAGGTAATAAATTTAAAATTATTATACAATCTTGGAGGCTAGAATTACAAAAATGTTCATGTTTTATTTATTCCTTTTCACTCTCATATTGGATATGTATTCTATTTTATTCTGGATATGAGAAGGGCATTCATAGATCTCATGGGCATGTCTAATCATCGTATAACCAGAAAACAATATTTTACCCTTTATCAAATCATACCTGTGTTTTTACTTTCTCACATATATATAGTACAGTAGAGTCTCGCAAACTCGGCACTCGATAACCCGGCAGTCCAGATTACTCGGCGACCCCGACGGGAAAAAAATATACTGCTAAAAACAGCGATGTTCGTAAATGTTCGGCAGATCCCAAAGCGGGCATTAACTTCGATCGCTCGAATCGTTGATGGTACTTTTCCCACGTTAAACTCGTCACAAAGCTTTTTTACAGATTCCCCACTGTCAAGACTTTTTAACACATTTAACCGCGTCTCAAACGAAACCAACACACGCTTCCATTTTCGTAACTCGCTCATTTTTATTTACTGTATATACTGTGCGTAGATCATAACCAGTCAAAGAAAACTGAAAAGAAATGTTACATTTTCCATAATGTATACTAAATTGATTCGTGGAAAAAAGCGGCCCATCAAACGTTTTTGCTGGTGTATGTCTGCTATACTGACGGGTGCCAATGCCGCAGTGTTTTTACGCCGCCGACAATGGGATACCGCTATAGACAAAGTCGTTTGACTTGCCGCTTTGGTGCCACGGTGTTTTTACACCGCCGACAATGGGTTACCGCTATCGACAGTCGTTTGACATCGCCGCAGCTTTGGTGTTTCAATTACAATTTGTTTTTTGCCCTTATTCCCGATAACCCGGCATTTCACAAACTCGGCACACTTCCGGTTCACATTACGCTGAGTTTGCGGGACTCTACTGTATAGAGAAAATTATGTAATAATTGGTCACAAAATCTTTGTAGTGTTTTGAGGTCCCCCTGAGTCCCAAAAATGGTTTCTAGAATAAGGTCAGCCTGTCTTCTGTCACATGTGTCCAAATATAAACCAATTTTTTAAATCAAATTTCGTTTGTGGTATATTACATGACTTTTTTCAATAATTGAAAATTTAGTGGTTGTAACTGTCATTAAAAAAAAAAAAACACAAAATTATTATTTTCTAAAATCAGATCTAATGATTTTTATCAAATTTTGTTCAACCTCTAAGGACCCCAAAACAATTTACTTCTTTATGACTCAAAATAATATATTTTTTTAAATATATCCACGTGTTATTAGCTATATTTATTTATAAAAACTTTCAATACGATTATTATGAAAATTAAATATAATCTGAGGGGACTATAAGGTGAATAATGTGGTTTAATCCGACATTTGTCATCATTTTTGTATATAAAAACTAATAGATGACGTTTTGGGAATATAAATCAATCCCCACTATCAAGAGAAAAAACCTAGAAATAAAAATGAAAAACACTAATATAGCCTAGTAGCCTAAGGGCGATGTTGACAATTAAAACTAAATCTATAACCTAAGAAAGAAAACCCATGTCTAAAACTAGGGTGAGCAGTCAAAACGAAGACTCAATACAAACGTGATGAGAAAAACTCACAAAGAATGGCAAACAACTAACAGTTAAAGGAATGGTACCAATAAGAGAATATCAACAATCCATCACTATCAAATGACTTTAAAACCTGAATAGATGCATGATGTGGCCCTGGAACTATTTTAAAAATTCAATTTTTAGAGAAATTTCTTTTGAGATTAGCAGTTTTTCATGTTTGTTTTTTAGTTGATTTATATTCCTGAAAAACGTTGTGTATTAGTTTTATATATACAAATGATGGAGAATGTCCGATTAAATCATATTAATAATATGAACATTTGATAATTATTAAATAATTGTAAAACCAGAAAAGGTGAAAAATATTTTAAGGAGTTAAAATTGGTAATAAATCGTAATTTTGAATATAAAATCTAATTGTTATGTAATAACATGAATTTTGTTTTAGTGTGAACTGGGACATTTAGAGTATGCTGGAGTAAAAGGGGATGGAAGGAGAGTTATGGGTCTGGTACAGTTCCAAGCAACAGCAAAACGTCTGTGTCCGGATCCTCACTTGAGTTGGACTGTACCTTCACACTGGAGTCTGGAGGATGCTGCAACTGTACCTTTACCTTATACTATAGTAAGGATGCTATTCCTAAAGTAACTTTTTTTTAAATCTTATTTTTTAGTGTAAAAACAAA